>OY720644.1:29517278-30099421 GCA_963169105.1 Ceriagrion tenellum
GATCTGGAAGTACGTGTACAAAATAAATGAAAGACAATGATACTTAAATGATGGCATTAGTTTATATTTATTGCCTATGATGCGGTTTCCTAGTAAATAAAATATTGTTTAAGTAGTGCAGAAATTTGAGATTTTCTAGCTTAAATTTCAAATGTGAGGAAAAAGCGAAGCGTAGGTATACGAAAATCGAGTGCAAAAATTTAAAAAAAGGAAACCAAGAGACCGCTGCAACAAACCTTATCCTACATACGAGTAAATTACGTACCTTTTATCGCTAATTATATATCACTGATACGATTCTGTTGCACGTGATAGAGCAACTCGTAAACGATCTGCCTCGTTGCTTGCTTGTCTTACCTCGCTTGTTCTAGAAGCTCGCGTGCGAACACTCATTTGTTGAAACGACTCGCGCTCCGCATGTTGTAAAATAGATTAAATAATTCAGAAACCTTCGCGGGCGCGCGCTCAATAACTCACCAAAGTTTCCTCGCTAGCGGATGAATGGTATTGGAACGCATAGAAGACGAACAAACATTCATTTTTATATATTATAGCACATATTTCTAATAAAGTCATTAAAAACCTGTACAAACTGAAAAGATTTCGTAACCTGATGTCTTTGCCACTGAGACTCAAATTGGCTAAAACCTTACTTATCCCTCATATTGATTACTGTTCGTTGGTAATGTCCAATATTTCAAAATCTCAGATATCCAAACTGCAATAAATACAAAACTGTGTAATACGTTATGTGTGCGATGTAGCATTTAATGAGCATATCACACCGTATAACTGTGAATTAAAAATTCTTAAAATTGAACAAAGAAGAAAATTGCAAATGTGTGTGTTTATGCACAAATTATTAAAAACTGAAACTCCTTCTTACATTTATCAGCCATACAAAGATAATTTGGTCAATTAAACAAAAAACACCAGAAATAATAACAAATTAATTGTACCCTGCCACAGAACGTCTATGTATCATAACTCTTTTTATGTAAATTCATGCATTGTATGGAATTCGAATCCGCAAACGTTGAAAAATATTAAGTCTACAGAAAGATTTAAAAAATACTTGCTGTCTTATTATCTCAGAGATAGTTAATACTTTGTTAAATATCTTGGATTAAATTTATGAATACCTTTGTGATTGCTACAATGTATTGAGCATGGAATGGTAATATTTGTTGTGGGCTAGAGCTGTGATTTGATACGATTCTTGTAAATGGTGACATGTTTTCCATGTGATTGTTATTATTTTTTGCCTGAGTTGTAATTACTTATGCCTGCTCCAAAGGAATTCTTTCCTAGAGCCAATAAATCTTATATTTTCTTATTAAACTATCAATGGCCCCGGTGGCGGCGGGGTAAAGTCCTCGCCTGCTAACCCGAGGGTCGCGGGTTCGAGCCCCGCCTGGGTAGAATATTATCTGCCCAGGACGTGGGTGTCGGTGTAATGTCCGTTGTTACTGTTGTTGTAAACGTAAAACGTAAAACGTAACGTAAAATGGCCAAATGTGCTGTATTCGGGGCAGTGAAAATAAAGAAATAAATAAATAGCAATCCAAATTTATCTTTGTAAATCGTGCACATTGTATTTCTTATAGATTCTATGGATTTTTCTATTTCAATTGAAACGTTACTGGGCCAAAATTACCCATATATCCATATAAAGGTCGGTTTCAACAATATAATCGATCGTCACGGGGATAGCGTGCCAAAAACGCTGAAATTTCAGCAATGTTATGATTGTTTTTTTTCAAAATTTAAGGTAAATCAATTGAAAAACAAAAATTGATGGCAGTAATGAGAATTTTTGTTTATTTTTATTTCCAATGGTTCTTGTTGTGACTTTGTATGACCATAATTACTAATTTTAATATGCAAAAGAAAAAAGGTCTTCATACCAAAAAAACGACTTTTACATGTATTTCTTATGGAAACGCTTTTACTCGTCTGGAGTCGAACCGCAGACCATTTGGTAAACAAAAAGTAACCATAAACCTTTCGAGTGTAATAAGGAATCATGTTACAAAGTTTTACGTCAATCCGTGCAGTGTTTTGGTTCCGCAGATTCACACTTTCTTTTTTATATATAAGATTTTAGGTAGTTTTAGAGAACTATCATTTAACCTAGAAACTAATGAATTTGATCTCATTTTAAAGAAAAATATATCACCCTCCCATTGAAATTCAAAAAATCAACCCGTTACCACATTACTTTCGGAGATATTTGCCAAAACATACCAGCCCATTTACATGGGATATGGTACGTATTAGCACTCCAGAGAGATATTATATTAAAAATGAGGAATTTGATTACTTACAATTTCCAATGATTGTCTTTTCAAAATTTAAAGTGAATCAGTTGAAAAACAAAAATCGGTTGCAATAATGAGGAGGTTTATTTATTTTTCTTTTCAATGGCCTTTGCTGCGATTTCAAATGACATTTTTTTCTTATTTAAATATGCAAAAGAAAAAAAAGTCTGCATGCTCGAAAAACGAACTTTACGTGTGTTTCTTACGGAAACGCTTTTACTCGTCAATAGTCGAACCGGAGACCATTAGGTAAACAAAAATTATCCATGAACCTTTCGAGTGACATAAGAAATCATGTTACAAAGTTTTACGTCATTCCTTGCAGTGGTTTGGCAGTTATAACTGACCGCACAATCACGCGTTCATTTTTACAGATAAGATTAATGCAGGGCTTCCAAATTATTTTTAATTTTTGACGCGATACATTTTGGGTCGTCATCTTCCGTCTCAGCTGTTTGTCAATCCTCCACTCCTACCCGCTCTCCCAGGCAACGCGCGACGAAGATTTGACGCGCTGTTTACTTCTCTGCCCCGGGTAGTATGAAAGTTGTGACTCATCTCCTCCCCCTACCCTTTTCTCTGCCTCCCTCCCCTACATCCCCGCCACCCCCGCTCCACCCCCCCTCCCTCCTCTAGCGGGTAGCAGACGCCTTTGAGTCGAATCTCAAGTGTCCGATCGGCCGCTTTTTGTTTCTTCAGGAAGCTTGCCAACTCACTCGACGTAGAGAAGAGGACGTATTTCTTTAATTTTTCAACCCGCCTCCCTGATTGAAATCAAATCGCCTTTCTATTTATGATAATGTTTGTTTTTTGCTCCAGAAGAATAAATACGGAATAAAATTCAAAGAATACGATATGAAGATATTTAGTGGAGCTTTAGGTAACCTATAAGGCGAACCTGTGTTTAGGTTACCATCAATTTGAAACACGACCATACATTGTTACATAAAGAACAATAAAAAAATATATACCAACCTTTCAAAATAATTCCTTTTAAAAAGTATGTTTACAAATATAAATAATTTTTAGTAACTTAAATAAAACTTTGTATACTCCACTACAGGTTTAATGACAGGAACCACGGAACTTTGGTTTGCCGGACCAATGCGCAGACAACTACGCTATCCAGGCTTCCTAATTTCCACGGCAATTTTCGTGGATACAAGGCAACTAGATCTTAGGCCCTAGCGGTCCATCAGAGATGGCAATGCAAGGGAGAAGAGGACTTCCAAGAAGCCACAACCAAGAGTCAGTATCCTTCACCAGCACTTATGCCGTGCTTAGCCGTTTGAAATTCAAACATGGCGGGTGAATTTTTTGAAGAAATTGCCATGAGAAAAAATCTCTGGTTTTGACTCTTGGTTGTGGCTTCTTTGAAGTCCTCTTCTCCCTTGCGTTGCCATCTTTGATGGACCGCAAGGGCCTAAGATCTAGTTGACTTGTATCCACCAAAATTGCCAAAGGGAATTAGGAAGCCTGGATAGCGTAGTGGTCTGCGCATTGGTCCGGCAAACCAAAGGTCCGTGGTTCGATTTTTTCTCTTTTCGCAGGCCGAATTTTTCTCACGGCAGTTTCTTCAAAAAAAAAAAAAAGAAATTCATCCGCCATGTTTGAATTGCATTAAACCTATGGTGGAGTATACAAAGTTTTATTTAAGTTACTATGCATTACATCCACAAAGTCAAGCCCGGAACCATTTCCTTTATAAATAATTTTATTTAGCAAAATATATCTTCGATTTTATCGTTGGTAAATAGCCAGTTTTTAACTTTTTTTTAAAAAAAGAAGCAAGATTAGATGCGCATTCGTACTCAGAAGGTAATATGTAAAACATTTTTGGCCCAATATATAAAAAATCTTCGCCTATACAGAGACGATTTAGGCCTCGGCAAAGGTTTCCATTTTTCATTTCCATTCTCTCCTAAATTACCTCTCTCACATTCCCTTCCTGGATATTCCTTAGCCATCAATAACCCCGCCTACCTCGTTCTGACTACCATCTCAAGGAGCTACGTACGTAGTTTTGTTATGTGATGCCCTGTAAACGCTGATATCGCCCATGCAATGGTCCGCACAGTGGTATACTTGTCGTGATTTGAATGCCCGTTCGTACCATGGTAGCCCATAGCTCCCAACGCTGTCACTTTACAGTGGTGGCGCTGGTATCTCGAGGGGAAAACGAAAATCATGAATAACGACAGTAAAAAATAGACAGCCATTAAAGTGAAAAACATTGTTTTAATGAATAAGCCAAGGAAGGTGTCATTTGCTTGAAGATAAAAATGTCGGTATTTTTGAAAAAAAATTTCGGTATTTAAAAAAAAAAAATTTCGGTATTAAAAAAAATGTCAGTATTTTTCGAAAAAAATTTCGGTATTTTTCGTAAAACAATCTCGGTAAGTTATTTTGTTAGGTGCTGATATTTTCTTATCTTTGGAAAGGTGGGATATTTTTCTTTAAAATGAGACCAAATTCTTTGATTTTTAGATGAAATGATATTTCGAACGAAGTGCCTGAAAAACGTTGAATGCGTTTTTTGCTACATCAAATCCAGCCTTACATTGCACGGTACGATCTTCCAGTTCAGAATCTCTCTATTTCGACACAACTGGTAGTCTCATTTTTTTTTAGCTTTTTTAAGCGTGCGGTCTTAATCACAATAGTACGGGCAGGGTGGTTTTATTTTCTGGCGGATAGGGGCGCCACCAGTGCCAGCTGCAACTTGCCACAGGAAAATAAACAATGGGTGTCACTACTGTATATTTGTTGATCGTTGTACCATTACGAATAGTTCGAAAAAATAATGCTTATTCCTCATTTGAATTTTTACTACTTAAAGTAGGAGATTACCGATGGCAACCAACATAAATAGCCGATCAATCCTCTGCCAATTGAAGTAATTCATTCAAATCATAATGAATATTTATTTTAATTTCAAGTAATTATTAATATTATATTGCTGAAATGTGTGTTTTCTCTCATAGAAGCCTGTCACTTATTCATATTAATGTCATGATTGCAATTTACTGTTCTAATCTTTAATAAATGTCACCATGTGTTAGGGATGCCATATCGACTAAAAAACATCGAGTAGTCGATATTTCTATGTTAATATAAGTACTCACCACTCACTCAATTATCATCGGATAGTTTTACTACTCGATGTTATCGACGTCTCGGCCAAAAAAACATCGAGTAGTCCGATACATCGATGTCGATGTGGCATCCCTACCACGTGTTCTTATCGGTTGTTAAAATACATCATGTCAAAAATGTCGTATAGTTTTCATTGCGTATTCTATGCTTCAAAATTGACTGTGTTTTCAGTGGTTTTTAGTTTCGAAAAATATCCATTAGTGCCAATAATTATCCATAGATATCGCTCATAGGAAAAAACCGAATGCCTCACAATGTCTACACAACTTTTTAGGGGTAAACTGGTCATTGAAGGTGTGCCAGTGGAACAAGTAATGAAATTTAAGTATCTGTGTAGGGAGATTTGAGGTTGCTGTGCCCTATATAATGAAGTCAAAGAGGAAACAACCAGAGTGGCAGCTATCTCTGGATGTCTTGGAGATACTGTCTGTTGAAATAAAAACATGCTAGTGGTATCAGCTAAGACGTTGAGAGATGCATGGATCTCTCCACCATGTGACCAGGTGTAAGAGAAAGCACTTTAAGAAAATTTAAGATCTATTAAAAGGAAATGAAAATTTATCTTAAGGCGACGCATCACACCCGCTCGACCGGTCGAATTTGTGTTGACTTCTGACCCCAGATTGTATGTTAAAGTCTTACGTCGTCAAGTTGAAATTTTTATATTATAAAGAATAGACCTTTGCCAAGGGAGACTCGTATCTGAAATATGAAAAATGTTTCTCGGAGCATAATTAAACCATCGGGAAAACGGCAAGATGTAGGGTATATTTTTACAAAAGCTGTTATTATTATTGACATGTCTGAAACTAATGGAGATGTATCAATCCCTCTTCTATCGGAATGCTAAGTAGCAGTCATCACGGTTGTAAGATGAAATCTGTAATTGGTATATTTCCACAAGCTACCTGAATGTTTTTCGGCCATGATGTGCTCGGACGGTGACGCAATTAGTTCAGTCTTCTCTCACAGATCTTACGTCAGTGCTGACTCTACTTACGCGCCGGAGACTTGGCTACAACTTACCGATGACTGTTGCCTTGTGCGAGAGTTATCCTGTAGTAAGAGACTCCTGACACCAAAACGCCTCGATTGGGTGCGAGTAACGCCATCTTGTGGATTTTTGACAGAACTAATCCTTACCGCAGGGTATGATGCGTCCTCTTAAGTTTTCAAATGATTCTTCCAATAAACCTGTCTCCAAAAAAATCATCTATATTAGGAAGGTACAAACCGCTCCATCAAAAGTGTTGAACTCTACTGTGTATTGATTGCATGTGATGGAGCTATTAAATTACTCGTTCTATTTAATCTTAATGGTGCTGCTTAATTTGAATGACGAATAAATCGAGCAAACGGCTTATTAAATAATTTATGGCCGAAGCGATGAATATGTTTTCTGCGAAAATCCCAACTAATCGAGCCTATGTTTGCTCAAAACTTTAATAGTTTTTATGGCCAATGATCCGTGATTTTTAAAAATCCTCATGAACACTGGCTGAGTACCTATTAGTTTTGCGAAAAATACATCAAGATTTTAATCATACACTGATAGCCGAGAGTTCTGGCGAAACTTTTCCGTACTATTTTTTTTAATTATTAGTTTTCACATGCCCTGTTTTGCCTCGACATTATTGTTAACTTAATAGGAACCCTTTAAATTTGAAAGTTTCCGTTTTCAATGCGAGAAAAGTTTGGAAAAAAATTAAATTTTGGTAGCCCCTGTTACCTGATGGATGGACCCGTACATTTTGACCTCTTTAGCTTTTACTATTGAGGTAGATGGAGAGGAAATTGCGTCACCATAATTGGCTCTGACAACCAAAATAATAATCATATTATTTATCAATAAGTATACCTTACTTTCCTTAAGACACCACGACGGAGCGGACGAATTAGCGAATGTAGGAAATAATGTCCTTCATTTGCATCAAGTGTTTAGGGTAATAACTATTAAAACATACTTTGGCTATTTACTGTATTGAGTTTACTCCATGTTACCAATTTTCATGGAGAATAACGGTAATTTTAAATTTAAATGATTAAAAAATATATTTCAGGAGAATTCATGTTTTAAAAGTTAATACATGCTGATTTTTTGTTAGTTATCGATGAAAAACGTGGTAAAATTTCAAAATTTACGACTCAGCCCGTTGGCGTTTAAGGAAGCGCGGGGTTTGTAAAGATGACGGACGTATTATTTTTATTAATTATCAAGATTATTATTAATTTATATAAATAAGCAATATAAATATATTAGGAGAATATATATATTAATTAAGTAAGTCCAAGCTGATTACTTGAAAATTATCGATGTTATACTCGGTAAAATTGCAAAATTAGCTCGTCAGCCCGTTGGCGCTAAAGGAAACTCGGGATAAACAAAGATGGCGGACAGACCACGCCCACTTTACAGCTTCTAGAATTGGCCACCATAGCAAGCGCCCTCTCCATCGACCGCAATGGCTTCGACCAACTGCTTATTGGTGCAAGGGTAGACGGGGAACATTGAGATGACGGAACCCACGCTTTGACCATAATTGGTCCGAATTGACCATCCATTGGTCCGGCGGGTCCTTGATTTGATGACGTACTCCGGCAGACCGCACGACGCCTACCCGTAAAGGGAGTCGGGGGATACCCTATCCCATTGTTTTGGGTAACGGGCTCCTCCGGTTCTCATAAGATGTGCGGTAAGTTTTCGCTTAAGCGAAACTGACGGGGACTCGTCTGACGTTGTTGGGGAAACCCAACAGATACGAGGACTGCGGGGAGGCGGAGGCCCATTGTCGTCCTTTTGACGTCAATCCGACTCGTGGTGTCTGCCTTGCAGGGGTTGTGTGTTTCGCTAGTCCTTTCCCACTCCCATTATCCCTTTCCCACTGTTCACCTACCCAGGCGATAAGCTGGTAGCTTCTAGACCGGGTGGTGGACTTTTAACCCGCGCGAGGAGACTCGAAACAGATGCTTATTAGTGCCCAGCGTCAGTTTATTCCACACGCATAAGGAGCGGATAATTACAGCAATGAAGAAGCATGTCTATAAACCCACGCGGTTCAAAATTGGAAAATTCCCCCTTACGGCAAACGGATCGACCATGTTTGTGAAAAACTTTAAGGTGAGCGTGTGCCATTAACCGCTCGTTGGTTAAAAAATAAGAAGTGCGGGGGCCGCAGTCAATGGCGTAAACTGAGGATGAAAATTAGCCTCATAAATATCATGCAGGATGATTGCACCGTTGTGCTAATGACGTACATGACTTGGAGAATATTCTACTCTCTCGTGTCCTCGGGACGAATTTGGTCAAGCGATGTTTTTTTTTATTATCACTTCTCCATTATATCTCGTTAAGACGGTGGATTGATCCTTAAAAGACCAAAGGTTGTCCAGATACGAAAGCCAATTGACGCCGTGAATTTTTTACGCGAAGTCTTTGGGAGACGAATTGTGCCCTTTCGGAAGGAGAGAACTCTCCGTAGTTTACCTCTGAAAAATGTTGTGAAACCCTTTTACGGATGATAGTTGACCTCCATGTAAGTGGCTAGTTTAGCGATATCTCTAAATGTCTATTTGCTGGGCGTAGTTCTACTTGGGCGGGTTCTACTGAGACCCCAGTACATATTCCTATTCATGAATACTAGATGACCCGAGCGAATTCTTCGCACAGTATGCAGCTTCTTCCTGTTTCTTCCTTATTTCTTCCTGTTCTTTTACCTGTTTCTTCTCATGGACAAATACATGTTTTTTGTATTTGTGTTAGAGATACATAATATAAACAGTAAATGGTCACACTGATTGCATGTAGAATGTAAATGAATTATATTATTATTATTATAAACCCATCCAAACCCAGTAACCCATCCAAAGGGAACTATGGACTTGTATTTTGTATTTTTTTAAAACAAATTTTATGTAGAATTGACCCACTTAATAAATTACTTTATTATTATAAAAAAAATTAAAATAAAAAAAAAATAAACAATCTAACTAAACGATGTGTTAATAGATGGCGCCACCTACAGTCTTTTAAGCACATAACCATTGCCAACATATTAGTTGATTATATTGTCAGCAGATGGCATTGTATCATTTTTTAACAAAAACATTAATTTAAAACAATTTGACTATTTTTCATCAATATCGGGGAACATAAGCTTTAAAAATATGTTTGAATCATTAATTTTGTTGAATAATTATGGGAATTATGGCGTTGCGACAAAAAAACACTTTTGAGAAATAATATATACAGATGCATATGGATTGTTGACTCGTCGCCAAAAACTGTTACCTAGAATTCCGTAAACAAACAACTTCGTGGATTATGGCGCTGCCTATTGATGAATGACGGCTATTCAAATGTAAATACAGTCGACAGATCGTAAATAAACGCTTCTTATAGGTTTTACTTAATAGTAATCAGAATGCAGTGGATACAAATGTAGTACAATACGCGGGATGTAATTTCACACTTTTTTGAATATCGTCCGGTCTCCTATTTTGGGTCCTCTTAGACGCATGCCCTGTTTTGCAGCCTGGTGCGAAGCATGTTCTGTTTTAACAAGGCATTCTAAATTCTATAATTAAGCCAAACGGGCCTAATGCATTCAAATTAGTATCAGAGTCTGGCAACCTTCGGCGTCTGCTCACGATGGAGGTTTCATATGCCTCTTACACACTTCCAGTAGTGATATTTCCTCTCTAGGTTTTACAAAGTAACTGTTAGGTCTCAAAAATAGCCAGCTATTCTTCACAGCTTCAAGTAGTTCATATCTCTTCGATCGTTATTGAATATCCACCAGTCTCACGTTAACAACAATGAAAAACGGTCGACTGAGAAGACTTTTTTCTCAGTAGCGCCAAGGACTGGGCGAACTAAAATTGGAAAATTAGGCAACACGTTGCCTAGGCAACGATGCCAAACATTTGAATCATTATGTATATTCATGGTCTTATTCCATGCTTCGACCGTTGTGATTACCGCTTATAATTTCGTTTCGATGTTGATGAGCCACGGAATTCTTCATTAAATATTGATCTCTAAGCAAACGTGAGTCAAACCAATGTATCTTAAAAAACGAAACGATTTTGATTAAATCTAAAGGTTCTTTCAAAGTTTATGTTTGACAATTACTTTTCTTTGTATTTGATGCCTGATTATTTTTCGGATTGCGAGTTGAACCGGATGTGAGCTGAAAAATATTAATTTTTACTCTTTAGAGCATTCTATTGAACAATAAGTCCTTTATCTTTGAAAAGTCAGTTGTCATCATTGAGATTCAGGGACTCCACGGGCGTGTGCAAGTTAGCTTAGTTCTGAAAAAAAGTACGTCAATATATCATTAGGATACAAAAGCATCTGCGCCCACTGGGAGTTCGCTCTTAACTATAGTGCCTCTCAGATGCGCGAATATGGATGATATTTGCAGTTATTCTATAAGGAAAATGAAACCTATGTCCTTAGAAGTCTGTTTTAACTTCGCCAAATTTGTTACTTTTTAGTTTTCAGTTATTTGTAATGAAATTTTGACTTTCCTAAACGCATCTGTATTTCTTGTAATACATCCAACCCCAATGCTTATAGACTGTTTGTTTGTTTACGGTAGTGTTAGTAACGCTACGCCTTTTTTTTGAGCGGATCTTGGAGCGGTTCATTCCGCGAACGACAACAAAATCGAACAGAATCAGGTAAAACCTTATACCTTTAAAAGTCTGTTTTTACTACGTATTATTTTTTACTTTTAGTTTTCTAAGGATGAGTAGAATCCAAATGTCGAATCTTGATACCACCGATTCTCAGTATTAGATTCGGTATCGAGAATCGATCGCCTAAAGTCGATTCCGATGATATCGATTCCAGATAGATAAATATTCAGATCAAATTTCATTTATCACATCATATTTGTCTCCGTAATTTTGGGTGTAGGCTGTCAATTTGTACTGTTTATCTACCTCAATAAGCTGAGGATATATTTGCTATTTGTTAATAAGTAGATATACTTTTTGAGCGACTTAATTGTCTTCGTTATATTATTTCAGCCAATGCTTGAATTTAAGTAATAGTCGATCGCTACTGGTATACCAATATCCCACCTGTTATTAGGAATAAGAATCGAGAATCGGGAATCGAAAAAAAGTGGAAACGACTCATCCCAATAATTTTCAATTACTTGTGATGAAACTTTCTACATTTCATGTATGGCTTTTTTAATGCAGCCTACCCTAATTCTTGTTCAATTTTTATTAGTTTTCGGAAGTGAGGCCTTAATTTCGGTGGATGAGCGGGTCTAGGAACGGATCAGTCCGTGAACGAGAGCAACAATTGTGGAGAGCGACTCCTTCGCGGAGAAATGAGCGCTGTAATTATCGGTAAATCTCTCGATAATAAACGCGTGGTCAACTTATTGGTTCCAATTATAACTGACAACTGTATTACCTCCAAAATTGGGTCTATAGACAAAATTTTAGATATCAGAAAAGTCATAGGGAAGTTGGTTGGATTTCGGTTATAAGAATAGACGCAGACAATCCCCTTCTTTCTAATATTTGGAATTACCCCATTAACCCCACCACATACACACTGCCTCAACATATCACTCTCCTATGAGTCTTTCCTGTGCCTTATGTTTCTTGTAGGTTAAGTGTATCAATCTGAAATACAAAAAAATATATATCCTTTACTGAAAAAAAATAAAAAATAAATAAATAAATAAAAGAAATAAATAAAATGTATAGGTACAATACATTTTCATTAAAAAAGAAGAAAATATATAACACAAAAATATAATAATAATTGTAATATTATTGGAGAAAAAATAAATATATATATACATATTCCATACAAAAATGAACAAAAAAAATGAAAATAAAAATAATTGAAAAAAAAAAATATATATATATATATACATTATAATGCTTTGTACATAAAATTGTATTATCATTGCCCCCATTTGTATATCCCCCCTTAGGTTAGTTTTGTTTATTCAATATTACAAAAATAGTGTTTACTTTTCAAATTTCACACAAACCACACATCACACTCCAAATAAAAATCCCTCGCCATGCACCTATTTGTCACCAAACCGGTTGCAGTGAGTTCCTCTCAACGGGACGGTAAAGCTGTCGCGCCTCCGGCGCAGCCATTCCACTTGAGACAAGCAGATCATACTCAAGAAAACATTAAAGTAAAAGAGAATTTAATTTATGAGCTTCATATTTTAAATTGATTACTGTATGTTCACCTCAAGTGAATCTTCAATGGTTGTTGAATCTTAAAATTGGTCGACTGCAGCCAACCATCCTTCCACATCTGTCTCATTTGTTCATTTACCTCTTTTTTAAGTACTTTCCTCTTTATTTGGTCCATGAACTTATTCGTGGGTCTTCCTCTGGGGAATTTTCCCTCTGTTCCGCCTTCACTTATGTTCTTCACAAACCCATTGTGTCTCATGGTGTGTCCAATCCATCTGGTTCTTCCTTTCTGTTTGGTGTTCCATATGGTCCTTCCCTCTTCTACTCTTCTGTACACTTTATCGTTCCATATTTTGTCCTTCCATTTCATCTTCTGCAACCTCCTCCAGCACCGGGTTTCGAAGGCTTCTAGTCTCTTCTGGTCAGCTTTTCCGATGGTTCACGCTTCCGATCCATAAGAGTGCTACGCTCCCCACGAATGTTTTCACATACTGTTTCCTGGTTTGTGATCCTATTCTCTTTGAGCACAGCAGTTGTCTTTTTCCCATGTACGCCTTCTTAGGTTGGGTTATTCTCCGCTTGATATCCGCGTACTTCTTCCGTCCCACGTGATGATACTTCTGAGATAGGTGAAGGAATCCATTTGCTGAAAAATCTCTCCTCTCAGGGTGATTTCTACATTCAGCTTCTCTCTTCCGCATACAAGTTTTTAGTCTTCGTCTTACGTATTTTAATGCTATATTATTGGAGAACTTGTTCCATTACGTTTAGTGACCTTTGAAGTTCACGGTGTATCTATGAAATAAAGTAGAATGTCCGTGGACAAAGTGAATCAATGGATGAAATTTCAGTGCTCTACGTATCAGGAAGCAGGTTAAATTTCAATGGCAAGGTTAGACCCATAAAAACAGGTGAAACTCTATAAAACCATTTGATAAAGCTTTTGAAAAAAAAAACACCTTCAAAGGATTCAAGTGTCTCCGTGCGAGAGGGTGTATTAAAAATTCCTTCGCCGAGGAATCATTTCGGGACCATGTACCGAGGGACACTGGTATCGAGCGGAGAATTTTTCATTCGGTGTCAACCCAATTCCTGACCTCTTTGCACGCTCAGTTTTAATGTCTTGTTCCGTCATTTGTTTCCGCTCTCCCGCTCGGCCATTCTATCCCCCTCGGTGCACGTAAAAAGCTTCGCATTCCTTTGCGGTCTCGCGATTTTTTCGAATGGCAATGTTGTCTCGGAATGTATATGGAATTCTACTTTCGAGGTCGCCCAGTTTTGCGTGATGGCTTAAAACTCCGGCCTTTCAATTATCTTTCCTCTTTTGTCTGCATTTGGCTAAGTTTATATTTTTCCACCTCGCTTCACTCCCGCGTTTTATTAAGGAGACTGTTGAGAACGGGGGGGAGCCTTTTGTGAGTACGCCGGGTGAAATATTACCCATGGAAAATCCGTCCCCCATTGCCCAGGAGTAATAAAATCTGTCGTAGAGTTTTGACCCATATTTTGTAGACTCCATTACGGACGTGCTCACCCGGAGATAATCCATCAAGTCTAATCGCAGCCGAGAGAATTGTGGTTTCAGTATTCGAAGCGGCGAATGAGGAATCTACTCCTGCCTCGCGGAGAGATATTACTCGCGAAAATTTACCGCTGAGATATTATAAATCTCCGAGGAATATATTCCTGTACATGTATCTATGAGCATATTGCGACGGTCCGTCATCATTGGTAGTTCTTCATTCCAAAGTTTGTTTTCTCGGCAAGCCATCCGCTCTGTGTCCTGTCCCCTCATAATTGCATCACGCCCTTGTAGGCTTAGAAATAGAGTCGGAACACGTGCTGAGAATATCAGCAAGATACGTGACAGGCCGTTATGATAGCCTCGTTAGTGTTACTGGCCTCTTGCACCAACTTGGATGGGAATCGCTTTCAGACCGTCGATTGGAAATTAGATTCAAGCTTTTATAATAATTTAAAAAAAGTTATTTTCCGACTAACTTATCTTATCGACGAAATATCTTACAAACTCCAACGTACTACGGTAGATCAGATCACGGGAGTAAAATTAGGGAATAGAATGCAAAACAGTCAGATTTAAAATGTCATATTTCCCGCGATCGATACGGTACCATGATGGCTATCGATAAGACGTGCATGCGTCTAAATCCGCTTTCGAATGCGTTACTATTCCTTTAAAAACCTCGTGAACGTCGGATGCTGCGTTCGATAGTTGGCTATCATTGGCTATAGAATTGACTAAATCGAAATCACCAAATATGCCAGCAACCAACATATCTACATCTACATCTACATACTACATCTACATACTACCCCGCAAGCCGCCTCAAAAGGCGTGTGGCGGGGGGTGTTAGGACACCAGCCGTCAACAAAAAAAAATCAAAGTTCCGCCTAGCATTTATTAAAGTCCTTAATTGTTCGGGGGAAAAACGAATTCCCATACCTATCCGTTCGGCAAAATATCTCCCTTAATTTATCGATTCTGTCGGACCTGGAAATATAATGTGGTTCTAATATGATGTTCTCCGTGTCGCTCAGAAAGATATTCATTCTCAATTGCTCAAGCAATCTAAGCCTAGCGCGTAGCCTCCGAGTCTCTAGCGGCTCCCACCCTAAATCTTTCAAAATCTGTGTAACGCTTTCTGTACGGCCGTAGCAGTTTTTCACGAATCGCGCAGCTTTCCTTTGTATTTTATCAAGTTCATGGACTAGGTCTTTCTCCGCCGGAGCCCATATGCTCGCTGCATATTCAAGGTGTGGCCGGACGAGTGCAAAATAGCACCTCTCTTTCACTTTATCATCCGATAATCTTCCCACAACACGCTTGACAAATCCTAACTTCTTCAGGGCTCTGCCACAAATATTTCTTATATGTGTCCCCCACGATAGGTTCGAAGTTATCGTAACACCCAGGTATTTCACTTCATCTGTCGCATTTATGCTAACGCCATCCACAACATATACATGGGGATAGTTGGACGACCTACGCAAGAAATGCACCGCCGAGCATTTGCTCAGATTAAGTTCTAGTCCCCACTCTTTGCTCCACGCATGAACGTTGTTTAAGTCCGATGACAGAATTTCAAAGTCAGATTGATCACTAATTTCGCGGTATATGACAGCGTCGTCGGCAAATAAACGTATTTTACTGCTAATTCGGGAGCAAAGGTCGTTTATATATATAATGAACAAAAGTGGGCCAATAACGCTTCCTTGCGGGACACCTGATGTCACTTTAACTATATCAAAGCTAATTCCGTCAAGAACTACTTTTTGCTTACGATCACTCAGAAAGTCACGTATCCAGTTTACTACTTGTTCGTTTAACCCGCATGACTGTAATTTGTATAATAGTTTTCTGTGAGGTACCGTGTCGAAAGCTTTCTTAAAGTCTAGAAATAGTGCGTCAACTTGTTTTTTCGATTCACCAGATTTGAGAACATAACACCCTGCGAGCCACCGCATGGGCGTGTGGCCTGGGGTGTTATTTCACCAGCCGTGTAAAGATTTAAGTTTTTGGGAGATGAAATAGTGACATGTATCATATAAGTGTATTTAGAGGTGCTCAATTTTTATTGCGATAGCTTATTGAAAGAAAGAAAGAAAGATATTTATTGTTCTAGGACTCTTGTCCTCTAAGAACAAATACAATTTACTTATACTAATTCTTAGAGTAGATTTAAACATGGAATTAATTAAACATAAAATCATGAAATCAACTCAACTTACTCATTGTGAGCGATAAACTAACAGGAAAATATAACAGAAGAGTTCCATTTTACAAAGAAATCATATCATCACTACACTATTACAACAACAACAACAACATTATACAAAGAAAAGCATATGATACACAACGTTCCAGTGACAAATCACAGAACCAACGAGGGAGAAGTTTTAGGAATAGCAATAAGTAACATGATGAAAAGAACAAACAACCAAAGAAATATAAGAGATACACATTTTTCTTCAATTAACAACCAAAGAAATATAAGAGATACACATTTTTCTTCAATTAACCAATAAGTTATTATGGGGCAGTAAGTAATAAGTTATAGACTTTTGCCTTGAACGATTTCAAGACCCGAGTATTTTTAACATCATCTGGTAGATTATTCCAGAGATTGGATGCTACAACCTGGAATGACTTCTGGAAAGAAGTTGTGCGATGAGCGGGATAGTAGATTAAGTTAGCATCTGATCTTGTAATCATAATAGTATTTTTAGGCTTAGTTTTAAAAAGGTTATGTAAATATTCTGGATTTTTATAAAGAAAAAATACGTAAAGGAACGCAGCGAGGAAATATTTTCGTCGTTTTTTAGTGGAAAGCCATCCGATTTCATTGAGGTATGGCGATATATGTACATCTCTTCGAAGGTTGAACACAAATCTTACGCAGGAATTTAATTGGCGTTGAAGTTTTAAATCAAGTTCATCTGGGATATCATTATAAACTAAACAGCAGTAATCGAAATGCGGAAAAACAATGGAGGATATTAACATTTTCCTGGTTTCAATGTGCGCGAAAAGAACGAGTTTTTGTACCCATCTGTTCGGCAGTGTATCTCTCTTCTTTTATCGCTTCTGTCAGACCTAGAGATGTAGTCCATGAACTTATTCCAGGGTCTTTCTCTGCATACTTTTAGAGACAGGGGGATGGGGTTGGTGTGGTGGCTAGAGTACTGGCTAACCATACGAACGGCCAGGGTTCAAATCCCTGCAGAGGAGGTTGTTTTTCAGAGGAAACCCGACCCCTACTTGAGTGCCTTGTGGAGGGCACTTCAAGTACAGTACTCCGTCTGTCGGATGAGACGTTAAACCGTGGTACTCTTGGCGCCTATCGTTAAGAGAAGGCTAATGCCGACGCCGGGTTTCTATTAACCCATCCTCCCTTACCTATCTCCTATGGCGCAAATGACCTTAGCTGTCGGTCACCTCCCCAAATATCCAGTCCAATACATTGGTTCTGCGGTTATATAAGACACGACACTGATCAAGAAAAAGAAAAAACACTCATGATGCGCAATTGAAACTCGGAAATGTTCAACGCATACGATTTTCAACATGATCAAAACCGAAATCGTACGACGCCCCAGTTTTGAAATGCAGTTATTTTACCAAATTAATAAAAACCTTTTTATTCTTAAAGATACAGCGATAAAACTTGCCATACCTATGGAAAACATATTGTTCTACCTTTGGCTGAAATGCGGTTGTATAATAATATTTGTTGGAGTTACGTATCATCAAAGTCGGAGCTTTGCTCAAACAACGTCCAAAACTGGTACTTTTAACGTTACACCCGTAGTAAAAAAATATTTAAATCGTTTTTAAAAAATTATGTTTACAATTTAATAACGCAGAATTAAATAAGGAAAATTATGATGTGATAAGTTTTTCTGAAGGTCTTCTGGTTTTTATTTTACTTGTTCCCAAACACGATTGCACATAATTCCTTCGCCCACAGTAGTTGGTTAGATGACTTCATCCAGTTGTACCAAGCCTCTTAGAACTTGGAAGCCAAACTTAATGGAGAAAGGATGCATTTTATAGGTATCAGTGCGAGTATATCGATAATGCTTATCGGTGCTGCGGTCATATGAGAGACGAAAGTGATCCAGAAAAACAAAAAAACACTCGCGCGATGCGCAATCGGATCTCCGCGACCAGCTCAACGCATGTCGATTTCGCATTTCACTCGCTTTCAGGCATCTCGTTAGGTATCTATCGTTGAACGTCGTTCGCCGTTACGTCACCAGAAAAAAATTAAAGGTTTTTTCGAAAGGTAGTAATTACCTCCCGCAAGAAACATCGACGGGCGACATAAATCTGTCGTATCCTTTTAAGCGGTGGGGTTGTTGATCACGATAGTTGTTATCTATCATGGTCTCTGTAATTGAGAGACCGTCGTATTTATTCATGGAACGCATGAATTAAGCTCCAACCATATACAGAACTCGATAGATCAGTTACAGGAAACGTTTCAATTCATCTTGTGTTATTAGTTTCCGATTGCGCTAACAATTTGTTCGGAAGAAACTATCTGTATTACGTACTCCTTTAACCGCGAAAATATGCAATTTCTAAAAGTGATTGAATATCTAATTGTATTGGAAAGTAAAGCTGTGAACTCAAATTCATGAACAGATTCACACTAAGGATAGCTGCACGCTTCGTTAAAAACTACTTAGAGCGAACATATGCGTCCGTATTCATAGATTCCTTAGTGAGCTACTATCGGCTTAGTAGCGCACTAACTAGTCGCCAACTAACAAAATCGTATTCACAGAAAGCTACTAAGCTCCACAGCGCCAAGTGAGCCACTATTTTAGCAACTGATTCTTAAACACTCTCTTGCCTTGTTTAGAGGCGCTACTAAATATGGCGGTCTGTCACAAGTGGCTCACCTCGGGTGATAACCTGAAGCCATAACGGAGATTTTAGGCGACAATACCAAAGATACTGGTGGAATTGCTTTTCTCAAGGCTGGCGGATGCGACATGTAGTACTGTTGCTTGATAAAACTGAGCATTTCAATTATTGGTCTTAGTCTACGACACCATGTTGTGGTACTCCATTGTGCTGCATGAGTGTTTTATTCCACGGAAAAGAAAGAGTTAGTGAGGTGATTACTGTGGTTTCGAGCGTTGTAAGGTGGTTAGTATCTTTGCTTCTTGATCTCCTTTCATCAGTGCTACGCCTCAAAGCATTATAAAGTGCATAAATCATTGTGTGTGTATGGACTGTTTATGAGGGTAAAAATTGTATTTTTAGTCTTCGGGCCTTGGTTCTATTCATTTGTGGTTTTAGATGATTACTGTACGAGAATACAGCCCATTTCAAAGAATGTGTGGAGGAGGAAGCCTCGTCAACAATTAACAAGTGCATATTGGTTTTCGTGACTACTGCATCAAGTGAGGTGCTTCAGAGTAATTAACTCGAGCATATTACGGTTGTCTTATAAATATGTCTTACCATCGATATAAAGACGTACAATTGTTATCTTAATGAATTGTAATGATTTCGCACGGGTAATAATTGTAATTGCGAGTCCGTAAATTTGATATTTCGTTTCGTTTTTGTTTTGGTGGCAGAACGTTTTTATGGTTCTCACTGTGAAAAAAAGTTTCTTCCAGTGCTTTAGCAGTTCATCGCATCATATTTTATGTTTTGTCTTCTAAGTGGATAAGTGAAATCAGTTCCGTTGTATTTAATGCTCAGGAAGGATTCGTGAAGGGACATAATAGGTAGGTATTCAAATTAAATAGTGACAATGTCCGCTGTGTCGTGTGCATGTTCGATTTTTGTTTACAAAATGATGCTAATTGTGTTAATGTGAGCATTGTTACATTTTCTGTGTAAATGACAGTTATTATCCTTTAACAAAAGGCAAACATTTTCCATTTTGAGTGTTTTTATGTTGACGGAGCGGTGAAAGTCCTGTGTTTGTTTGCATATAACAGATACCTTAATTTGGAGCGATTGGATGCAGTTCAATTTTGATGTGGTGAAGATCCAGTGTGTCAGGATGATTTTATGAACGGTCTATCTGTGCAAGTTTGTGTTGTATTTCTACGTGTGGCAAAAAATAATGTTTATGACAAGCATGTATACCCGATTTTTCTGTATAATAACAATAAAATTTTATGGAATATTTGTCGGAATTATGATGGTAATGCTAAAATATGGGGAGATTAGAGTATTTAACGATGGCCTCATCGTAGCAATGTTGATGTATGGCATACGAATTCACGCACAATGAAGCCAGTGGCAGTGTTGCCAAGCGTTGCTTCATTGTTTTTAGAACAGTCGCTACCGACAATTGTGTACTCCGCTACGATAGTGGCATACTAGGTTCGTAGCTCCTAGTAGCTCACTGGAAAGGTTCTATGAATACACTCTATTTTTTAGTATGCGACTAAATGCTCTTAGTAGCTGACTAAGTTAGTCACCTACTAGCGCCTTTTTGCTGAAATCTATGAATACGGCCGATAGTGTTTCACAACTTAAAGAGGGATTAAGGTGGGAGCCCCTAGAGACTGCGGCTACTCGCTACGCTTAGGTTGTTTGAGACATTCAGAACTGGTGTGTTTCAGAGCGATACAGAGAATATTATCATGACTCCTCACTACACCTCTAGGTCTGATAGAAGCGATAAAATAAGAGAGATACATTGCTGAACGGATAGATAGAAAAACTCGTTCTTTCCGCGCACAGTAAACGACCACAATGTAAACTGAGCTCCACTAAATACACTCTTATAATACATGTCACCATTTCACCTCCCGAAACCTTATCCCTTTCGTATTTACACGGCTGGCGACCAAACGGGTGTCCAAACACCCCCTGCCACACGTCCATGCATCGGCTAGCAGGGTTGTATGTAGGTTTAAAATATGTAGATTTCACTGGCTGTTTTTTGTTCCGCAGCTAACATGCTATTTTTAAGCATTATGAGTTGATCTCAGCTGATGATATTTTACTCCGTTACATTACTTCGCTTCGCTTCGACGGCGTCGGCACAGACGGAGTACTGTACCTGAAGTTCCCTCCGCACGACACTCAAGTAGGGGTCGGGAACTCTCTGAAAAAATCCTCCTGTGCAGGGATTTGAACCCTGGCCACCCGTGTGGTAGGCGAGTACTCTAGCCACCACACCAACCCGATCCCCGAGAGATTGAGGTGGGAGCCCCTAGAGACCCGGAGGCTACACGCTAAGCTCAGACTTCTTGAAAAATCCAGAACTGGTGTGTTTAAGAGCGACGCAGAGAATATTGTCATGACTCCTCACTACATCTCTAGGTCTGACAAAAGCGATAAAATAAGAGAGATACAGTTATTTATTTATTAATTTCAAAAAAATTGTTCACATACAGCAGTAGCGCCAATTTTAAGTGAAACAAATGACAAAAAATATGAAAGAGGACAAAAACACAATTACAGTATAAAAATTAGCAATTAGAGCCCAACATGGAAAGGGGAAATATTTAACTTGTTGACAGGTGGGATATCGCTTGGGTGATGAAATTGTTACATGGTAAATAAAAAGGATCGATAGTGTGGGGGAGTGAATTTAGAAGGGATGGGAGGCGAAATAAAGGTGAGCGCTTGGTGAGAGATATCCTAGGAATAGGCAGATGGAGTAGAGTATGGGTGCGGGTGGATCGAGTTGGTATCCTGAAGTTGAAGAGAGAAAGCAGTTCAGGACAATCAATGGTCGAGTTAAGGGTATTGTGGAGGAGTTTTAAATCCATTTTAAGTCTGTGCTTTGCGAGGTTAGAAATGGAAAGAGAGGACAGCACAACGCTTGAGGACGTGTTACGGAAATGTGGGACTCTGTGCTTGACTATTTTGGCAAAGAAGTGAGAGATGCAATCGAGGGATTTTACATTAGTTGGGGCTGACATAGACCAAATTGGGGTGCAATATGATTTGGGAAACGATTTGCGAGAAAAACCTTTTTTCGAACCACCCTAATGTACATGTAAATGTTTTCTTAGATAGTCCAAGCAACATAACAATGGATAAAAGAGGATGTAAGCATAACGCAAGTGTTATTTTACTGGATATGGATGTTTGCTTTGTTAGTCCTAGACATAACAGTAGAAAATGATTATTTGTGCATATAGATGTAGACAATATTCTTTAACCCTTTGAGTGCGGCATGACGTGATATCACGTCATGGTTGTCTTTACGCTAATGCTGATGACGTCATATCACGTCAAGGGTACCGTGAGTGATTTAAAAATTTAAAGGGAACATTCAGAAAGGCCCCATAGTAAAAGCTGGAACACTCATGGTGCCCATGACGAGATATCACGTCATCAGTACCAGCGTAATGACAGCTATGACGTGATATCACGTCATGTCGCACTCAAAGGGTTAATGTTAAAGCACCTACCACCATAAAATGTCATTGATATCACTATGTTATAATAATTCATTATTTCGTAAAGTATTACGTGCTTTTTATTGTTCTGTTATTAATCTCAAAAAGTCTTATGTATTTCAAATTACGTTATGTTGAGCACACTTTTGTGTAAATTATAACGCCTATAAATATATTAATTTGTCATTGTTAAACTGCTGTCGAACACAGGGTAAGCAATTGATAGCAACTCCCATAACACGTCTCTTCAGGTGTGCCTAATTTCACGAATAACATTGAATAATGGATTATATTATATAACTAGGTGTGTGAAATTAAATATTATTTCTATTATTATTTTACTTAGCAAACTAACTATGCCCGGCATGATTTGTCACGCCTCCATTTCCTTCTAAGAAGGCACACACATACAAAGCAGACACATTTACATGTACAAAACAAATGAAGGACAATGATTATTTGTATATTGAACGAAATTTGAAGACAAAATTATTCCAGCGACTATTATAGATACGATTCTGATGCACGTGATTGAGCAACTCTTAAACTATCTGCTTCCTTGCTTGCTTGTCGTTCCTCGCTTGTTGGAGAAGCTCGCATGCCAACACTCAATTGTTGAAACGACTCGCGCTCCACCTATTGTACAATGGTTTTAATAATTCAGAAAACTTTGCGGGCGCGTGCACAATAACTCTAAAAAGTTTCATCTTAATCTGATGAATGGTATTGGAACGCATAGGAGACGAACAAACAAACATTCATTTTTTTGTATTAGGTATAAAACTGTTTTCGGCAGGCGTGGCTGATTTTCCGGGATTTCCTCCGTGTCGATTCATCTTCGCACGACAATTTCTCCGGCATTTCAGCAGGCGTCTTCAGGTTTGAAGTGTAGATGCAGGTTTCAGCCTGTGTCGTATTCATCGACCGGCCAATTAGAGCGCATTGCGGGAAAAGCCAAGGTCTAGGTATGTAAAACGGGCAGTAACCTGCATCCACACATCAAACCTGAGGGCGCCAGCTGAAACGCCGGCGTTACTGACGTACAAAGCTGAATGGAAGCGGAGGGCATCCCGGAAAATTAGCTACACACCTACTTCACCACTCCGCAGAAGCCTCATCGACTATTTTCAGCATTCACGCAGTCTTCTTGAGTGTACTTGAAGATATCGCAGCTGCCGAAAATAGTGGTACATTTTATAAGAGAATTGTGCAACTTAAAAAGTTTTACTTGAAAGTTATGTGACATCTCAGTTTGAATTCGTAGTAAGTTATACCGTGTAGTTTCATATGTACTCAATGTCCTACATCTACATCTACGAAATACCATGCAAACCACCGCTAGGGTGTGCGACATGGGGTGATTCCACACAAGGCATGAAGCCCTTATGCCAGCAGAAATCCGAACGGTGCACGTTCACCCGGAATGCCAGGCGCAGGCAAAAAGCAGTCAGGATGACAATACGCGGTCAGACCAGAAACTAAGGCCCGTATCGTCAGATTCTCCTTGAAGGCGACCTTCACCTCCTAACTCTCCTTAAGGAGAGATTTCAGTTCAAGAGACTCTCCTCTCCTCCTATTAGGAGTCGAAGGAGGCCTTCAAATCGAAGGTTACCATGGCCAATGCTTCTATTAGAAGGTCTCCTCCTAATTGTTTACAAATGGCCGCGGACTGGAAGTACCAGACGACCATCTCGATGATTTATTGGAATATATTTGCAACAATTTCCATGATTTTATACCGTTGCAGCGCTTGATAGGTGGTAGAATGTGGTGGAATCATCTTCCGATATATTTTTTAGGCCTGTGACCAGGTTTTACAAGTGACAATTACTGATATACGTATGCTAATGTTGTCGCTAGCAAACAGCAATAGACGTATTATGTACGTCACCGATCATGAGGACATGGACAGCCCTGTGGTTTTTCCTCTTCCAGCAGCTCTCAGGTAGGAGAAACTTTTTTCACTTTCAATATTATCGAGAAAAATTAATGATGACATGAATATAATGTGACCTCTACGCAGTGTACGAATGTTATCAAACGCTAATGCTGCCAACAAGTTTTTGACATTTTGCTTTATTTTTATAATCCGACCGTGACAGTGTTTTGTGCCAAACTTCACGTAAATATTTGATGTATTGATTAAAATATGATTGATTCGCATGATTTCAAATTAAATAATTACGTCCTATGAATTATTCTGCGAAAGTGCTAACCAAATCGCGAGAACGAATACCTAAATATCACTGTTCTCCAGTAAAAGATAGTTTCTATTAGCTTATCATAGTACCCTAAGTTCATTCTACGTAATGCATTGTTCATAGTATTTAATTTCAATAAAGTGACTTTTCAAGATTATCTTTGTATTAAATACATGGTAATTTTGTTTACAGATTGCCAACGCTGACTAATAACAGTTGACGATGTGCATTGGGCGCAGAAAATCACGGTGTTGGTGGTATGAAATCATGAATTGTCTTCATAAACATGTCAGTGCATATATGTTCTATCATTATTTGGCTATGTTAATTGAAATAACTCCTTACCAATTTCAATTGGATCTACGAAGGCTGAAGTGATACCTCCTGATATAATTCATATTTTTATTGCCAAACTAATAAAGTGTTAAAATAGTTAAAACTGCATTTATTGAAACAACATCCTATGCAAATGCGAACGACATTGGCGAGCGGAGCTAATAGCGGTTGCAAAATGGTAAGATTTCAATATTCACGCACTAATAAGTTGAACCACTGTCATTTACTGTTCCGGAAAATCATACCTACATCAATTAATTTAGCATGAACATTCTTTTAAGGCACTATTCGCTAGAAAGTAATGGATCACAAATCTAATTACCTGCAGGTCATAACTTGCAGCATTGTTTCCGCAACCAGTAAGCATCGAAGCAGGCTCTTTATTAACGGTGCTATTGTACCTGGAACAAAGTTCTTAAATAGCCGTAGCATCAAATGAAAGTGAAACATATCGGGACAAATTAAATTTTATTAGCAGAAATTAGAATTTTCTTGTAGAATCACAGGTATAATGATGTTCACAAAGTTCAAAACAAGAACGGCACTCCAACAATTCAGTGAGAATACAATGCAAGGTAAATTAACTGGAGACATCTCCGGAACTCATGGGAAGAACATTCGGACGAAAGGAAATCCAAAGGACATCAATGAAGAACTCGGGACAGCCTTGATTTACAGTAGCACCATAGAACTCTAGAAAGAGTGGAGAGTAATCAGGGGTTTGGATTTTTTATACGCATTGGCTATGTAAAGCACAGTTGTTCATATAAAATGCCGGTATTTATGATATCGCGATAAGGTCATTAGGTTTGACATGTACGCGATCGCGTACTCTAACCGTATATTAATATCCCACGATACACCACTCGTCGGACAAGAGAAAACAATTCACCGTCGAGATATTCTTCTAATGTAATGCTAACTACTTTGATTAACCTGTAGCACATTACATACAACGGTACTTCATAGCCAATGCAATCACAAATACATCATCACCAATATGCCAGACCAATAAACTAATGTATAATTACCTCGTTCATGTTCCCGTTTCCATTGAATTCATCTTGCAGCTTCACCCAGTACTTTCCGTTGGTCACAAAGTAACAGAGTTGGTTTTAATCTTCAATTATATTAATATATTTTACGAAAAAGCATACCAGCTAAACTTCCTCGTTTCAGTGATTTCGCTCCACAATGAAAATTGTTGACTGTTATGTTAGTAACGCTGCGTCTTTGTTTGATGAACTGAGCGGATCTCGGAACGGATCAGTCTGTGAACGACAACAATCCCTCCTTCTATTGGAAGGTGAAGGCGACCTCCGTTAAGGTCGATCTCTTGATCATAATATCGTCCTCCCAATAGGAGGCCGCCTTCCTGAAGGAGAGATTAGGAGGAGAGACTGACAATATGGCCCTAAGAGAGTGCTACGTAGAAGAACATGCTACCATGCAGTACACTACTTAAGATACTACTACTGGTTATAATTACTGCGACAGATAAATAGTTCCACAAAGTACTGAGTCATGCGAGAGTATACCATGCCAGAAATTGCATGCGAGGTTAGGAGCTAATAATGATGCTAAGATGCCCCGAGTGCAAAACCTATTTTACCTAGTTAGGGTCAAAGTACCCTGGAAGCGGTCTATCGCAACTATCATGGTCCCTTATTGTGCGTGGAAAAAATAACATTTTAAATCTATCGGTTCTGCATTCTATTTCCTTAATTTCATGCCTGTGATCGTTTCTGCCTTAATAGTTTGGCTCTAGCAAAATATGTTTCAACGTCCGGCAAATAATAGTCTATATTAAACTTTCGTAAAAGATTGAATCTGTTTTTTTACCATTCTATGGGATAAAGGTTCCCACCCTAATTTCCTCAACAATATGGTAACACTACTAAGCTTATCGTAACAATGTTTAGCAGCACCTCTAGCTGCCCTCCGATGTATTCGATCTACATCTGTAAAGATTCCTGCGCTTCTTAAGGGTCCCATATACTTGCAGCGTACACCAAGTGAGGTCTCACGAGAGAAAAATAACGTCGCTAGGCTCGTACTGACTTTAGTACGTGGTGGTATTAAAGGACAGGGGCTGCACCTGAGTCGGAACACGGCCCATGCACGACAGCTATCGGAGGAAGAGGGATTTGATTGCATTCCGCGTGTGTTTGTGCATGGAACAGGCGGACAACGACTTTGAGCGCCTTTTCCCCCCTCGACCGGCCGGCCCGGGGCAGCGAACGCACGAGGGCGTCCTGCCCGCCCCCCCCCCCTCCCCACGCCCCTCCTACCCGTGTTTCGAATGCACTAAAGCCATCGACGCACCCGTCGGCGGCTCGCGGTAATTGGAAGTGGTGCGATGGAAAACCCGCTTCGCCCACTGCTCCGCGACTCTCAAACCTCGCACGGGAACTTTTTTCAAACCCAACACCCCACTCATTTTCCCCACCCCCAACCATCCCCTGCCATCAACCTCTCTCTCTCTCCCTCTTTCTCTTTCCTATTAGCATGCTTCGCCTTTAAAACAAAATCCGTGTTCGGCCTCTTATTCCTCCTCCTCCGCCTCCCGTTATGGCGATGGACTTGGATGGAGAGGAGAGACGATTTTCGCTGCCATCTCAGCCTCCTCCTTTCGTCAACGATGCGAAATAACCGAGATTGGTGCAGATTTGAGGGCGGTGGGATGGACTGGGAGAAAGGCAGATAGGATAGTGTAAGGTAAAGTAAATTGAATTGAAATTTACTTGCTCCGTAAAAAAAGACACGCACACAATAGAAAACATTTCGGAACGAGGTGTCTCCCAAAGCAATCGGCCTGAGGATGGGGACACCATCAAAATGAAATAATACAATACTTCTGACCCAGCTGACCTACTGTGACATTCAGCATAACACACATAATAATAAAAATAATAATTTATTTAACACATAAAGGTAACCCCAATTACATGTGTTATAATAAAAATACAATAAAATAAATAAATGCGTACATCAATCAATCAGGAAAAAGAAAAACAACTGTTTAGGTTCTATTAAAAAATACGAACATTTTCTTTTTTAGGGACACTAAAGGGTCAGAGATAAAATCAGCATCTTTATAATTATTCAAATATTCATTAGCCGTGCGCATCATCCTAGTTAGCGGTTCATATTTACAGACATCCACCCATATACAGACATCCACATTAACAATGAAAATTTGAACATTGCACCATACACACACATAAATAACTAAATATTTACCTCCTAGCATAATAAAGACGTGCGACACACCTGGAGTGCAATGAAGAGCTTATTTAAGGAAAAAAGAAACAATTGGTCTTTTTTCTCATTTTGTCAAAAAGAAATGTAAGAAGCATGTCTTTTGATTCGGAATTTTTCGGGTTCTTCCTGCGTTGCAGTGTATTAGTGGACAGCCGTTGAGCCTGAAACTCCTGGCGGCATAATCAGGTCCGAATCCTTGTGCTTTTCCTCAACATCTTCGCGTTTCGTTCTCCTGGTCAGGGAGTGGCTCCCTGCGCTTCGCAAGGATTTTGGCCGAATAGTTCGTCTTAAGTCAACTTAAAATTGTAGTTTGATGCACCAAGTTTATTTAAACGTAAAGCACTATGAGATTTTCAGTAATTAAATATATTATACCTTTGAATTTGTAGTATTGTAATTCAGGATGCATAAGGAATGTGCAAGGCAGTGAAGTTTCAAAAATTACGGCGATTAATGCCACGAATTTAGTTCAGAGCAGTCACATCACCATTAACTAGGATTACTGAGAAAAAATCATACGAGTAAAATTAGTTTTGCGTCCAAAATTTCATTTTAAATATGCCAGGTAATTATAGCGGCAGACATCTTGAAAATTGCTCTCTCGAAATGAGTGGGCACTCGAGTACCCTACAGGGGTCATTCTTTTCTGAGTGAAGTCCGAGAGAGCTACGTCACTCGAGTGACGTCTTATAATACCAAAGTAGCGACCGAGTGGAGTTTGTGTGAGGTTTGGGAAAAATCCGCACTCGAGTGTCGTTCTATAATACGACCCTAATGCCCGTATTCATAGTCATATTCCTAGGGGTTACCTAGGTACCCCCTAGCCAGGGAACACCTAGGGGTCCCTCACGCTGAGCTATTCATAAGCCTTACCTGGCTATCCCCCAGCCAGGGGACGCCTGGTTAAGGGATTTGGAAACAATCCCGCGGAAAAATACATGTGAACGGTTCCGCTGAATGGTTCTCTATGTTTTCGATGCTCATTTTTCACCGTAACCAAGCACGCTATAAACAATAACGTACTATACTGTTTCACGATGTTGATGAAAAATGATTGAAGAATATGAGAGAATGTTTACAATATTACTTTAATATTTATGTAACATGAATGGTGAGGAATACGAGGGTGGTTCAATAAGTACCCATGTTTGTAAACAGAAGACGTTACTATGGAAAGTTGTTGATATTATCTTGTACTGCCATTCGTACAGTAATATCAATTCGTCCCACGCGTGGGCATCAACTGCGTTAGGGGAGCTTTGGGCAACAAGCCTTTGGGCAAGCTTCACGCCTTACCCAAGAAATCGACAGCCTGGGGGAGGGTTAGGGGACGGCATTCCCTTGGGTAAGGACTATGAATACCATTTCTGAGCCAAGGGGTTCCCCTACACCTCGGGGACACCCAGGTAACGACTATGAATACGGCCTAAATGGCCACGAATGGCGAAGCGACTCGTGTTTTCTGACCCCCTAAGAGGACGCTGACTTCGGCCGTCGACTTTTATTGTATTCCGACTCCGCCTTTACGGTAGCGCTCTGAGAGCAAAGATTTGTCCCCGTCATTAGCATTTGAGTGACAATCTATGTCGAGCAGCTTAGAATATGTCCAGGCTTCTGTCCTCCTCCCCGGATAACACTCAAGGTTCTCCGTTTGGATCGCCTCCTCCTGAGAGGTGATCTCAAATCCTTTTAATGTGTTAGCTTCCTTCCGAGCGGGAAGATTTTGTGTTCGTGTCCAATGTTCTTTGACTTTTATCTACGATATTAATTCCTATTTCTACTCATGGAACTACTTTGCTTTTATTTTAGGGCCTATGTTTCCGTCCAAAATCCTTCCGAAAATAAATATTTTCCTCGCGTTTTGCGGATTAGTGCCGTTGTTTTCAAATGTTTCTTTCCTCAGGAATTCTGCTCATTTGCTGTCGTGTCGAGCTTTTTTCGTTACATGCTTTTCGCTAATGATAACGGCCTTGCTACATTGGAATTAAGTGCCAAATTTAGGCGATAATAACGATTATATGAGAGACGCCATCTTGGTCACTTCGAAAGGTATACGAGTCTTAATCCTGATTACGTATGTCTACATAGTGATGCTTTACATTGAATATGAACAAGCAGGCAGGGCAGTCCATTCCGTCATGTATTCCAAAGGAAAGTAAGAATAGAGTTAAACAATATGGTTGTTATTTCGGTTGTCAGGCTTCAGTTTGATGACGTAGTGCCCTCTCCATACTCCAATATTTAGCAACAGCTCTACACTCTCCTCTCATCCAAGGTCGATCAATATCGATAGTACTCTTCCTTCGATACAGGTCTTCGCAACGTAAACAAGTCTGCCATTAATGTACTTATTTTGTCGTATTCTCCAGTAGCATAGCACAGGTTTTCAAGGTTTTGTGAATTTGTCAGTGCTATAACATTCAAAATGACGTCTTTTGCCGTGGGTTCGCAGGTTTCCGTAAGTGTGCCCTGGCATTAAATGCTCAGTGAGCACATCAATGGCTGCTTGGTGGTGGAAATAGTTGAGAAGACCCATGTCGATGGAGCAAAAGATATTACGAATCGAACGATCCTGCTCTCGGCTAACCGCTCCAGTCATACATAACAGTTTTTTCTTAAATAACATTAGTAATTGGATTGCAAAAGAATAGCGATAGATTCTGAACACTCGGTTGATATTTTCCGGAACCAAAATTTTACTGATTAATCAAAAAGTAGAGCGAATCTCACGAGTAAAATGATGATAATGACCTAGGTTTTTTGCTGGTTGTACAGCATCATGAAGTCTGTAGCCATTTAGCAGTGGAGAATTTAAACCTGATGATGCTGTAACAAGTGATACCTGATGATGATGTGACAAGATAAACCTAGGCAGTCATAATTATTGTATTCCTGGAATTCGCTCTATTTTCTGATTAATCAATAGAATAGCAGTCTTTTCGACGTCCCTCCCAGCTGCCTTATATATTTTATCCTTGGTTCTCCTCTACAATTCTCACAAATTCCCCTACCAATATTGTTTTCATTCGGCGAATGTGTCGCAAAAGTGTGAACTGCGAAACCTAGAAATTTTCAGTCGTACTAAAAAATGCTGAAATCCAGCAAGTTCTCGGAATGTAACTTGACGAGATTTTTCAGTAAATAAAATCTTGTTGATATTCAGAAAAATGCCTGAATTGAAGTCAGTCTCGTACATTGTCAAACTTATCCATTATTTGTCTCCAAAAATCTGGATGAAATGTATTTAGTTTCAGAAAAAAGAAGTTTACGTTTGCTTTTAAAGTTATTATCCAAGTTGAATGGCATATATTTTTTACCTTTGAATAAATATTGTTGGAAGTTATGTTGTAGCCTTTTTATTGTGTGCAAAACCCTATCCAAATTTTAGGTTAATAATTTTCAGTCAACATTTTCAGTCTTAATATTTTCAGGAAAATTTGCAGAATCTCAGCAAGTTTTCCTTTTTAAAATTTTAAGCGGTCCAGATTTGCTAAAGAGTTGGTACAACTTCAGTGAAGGAAACCTTGCTGAATTCCAACATATTTGGGGACAAATGTTTTTCAGTACGCCCAATAACTTTGGCTCGCTTTCGTCAAAGGGTTTTTCGCATACAGCGAAACCTATGCCCGCAGTCACCTCCCAAGAGCGGTCATCTCTCCGAGGCCGATTTTATTGGTAACTGAATGATATTCCCGTATATAGTAGCAATGTTAATTTTGCCTCACTTCAGCGGTCACCTATACCTTTTAAATATACCTATATATCAATACCTCTTAAAGCAGTCGTTATCTAATGGGATCGGTGTTGGCCGCTTAAGTCAGATTTCACTGTGCAGTGAAATCTGCCTCCTCTGCCACTTCCCTTAAGCGGTGAGATCTCCGAGAGGCCGATTTGGAAAGTTACATATTCCATATCTGGAACGGGAGGAAAATATTTCTTTTGGAGTGATAACGCGTCCAATCACGAATGTTTTAAAGACCTGAACCTTTAGTGCTCCAAAGGTAAAAAATAACTCGTGCATCGCAGACCGTTGAATTTGGAGCTATAAAAATAAAGTTATCTCCTTGTATTATTTAACCTCATAAAATTTTTAAGGGTTTTCTGGAGGAAACATCCTCAGAATCCCTAAATATCCTCGCTGTGCCTCTCATGCAAATTATCACCTGCCCGACAAATCATAGGTGACAGATACGACCATTGGTTATGTGAATACCTGTTAATTCACAACCAATTATACTGAGAGACCCAGAAAGGTTAGGTTGGGTAAATCGATTTTTGTCAGCGAACAAATTTAAGTCAAACTTTCCCTAATAGTGATATTATTGGTGATGTTTATGCATTAATGTGAAAAAACTGTATTTCACCCATTTGGTTTTCTGGCTATTTCGGGCTATTTAAACAATTTATCTAACATCTACGTCTACATAATGGTTTGTGAGCCGCCGCATTGGCGTATGGGAGGGGGTGTTAGGTTACCAACCGTGTAAAAATGTAAGTTTTCGGGAGATGAATGATGACATGTATTATGGGAGTGTATTTATTGGAGCTCAGTTTTTATTGTGATCGATTATTTTTTGCTAAAAGAACGAGTTTTTGTACCTATATGTTCGGCAGTGTATCTCTCATATTTTATCGCATCTGTCAGACCTAGAGATGTAGTGAGGAGTCATGATAATATCCTCTGTGTCACTCTGAAAATATCAGTTCTGAATTTCTCAAGCAACCTAAGCCTAGCGGGCAGCCTCTGAGTCGCTAAGGGCTCCCACCTTAATCCCTCTAAAAGTTGTGAGACACTATATGTACGCTCGTAGCAGTTTTTAGCAAAACCGATCCCTTTCCGCTTCCCTTTATATTTTATTAATTTTTTTTTGTTAAATATATTTGCCCAGGGTCCCAAATGCTCTCGGCGTATTCGAGGTGTGACCTAACCAGAGCGAAGTTGCATCTCTCTTTGTTTCGGAAGTTTCGGAAGCTGAAACCCCCCCCCTGATGATGGCGGACAAGTCGTTCTCCGAAACGTTGGGCCCCATGAACCTGCTCACCCGGTGGAAGACCTGAGAAACCTTTATCCAGACAGTAAAATCTTCAGATACAGTAAAATATCTTGGAATTACTTAAACTTCTGATATGTCGTGGGGATTACACGTACAAAACAAATGTGGCACAGCATTAAAAACACTAGGTTTTGTTGAACGTATAAATGGGAAGGTCTCCGGATGAAAAAGTCAAAGAGAGATGCAACTTCGCTCTGGTTAGGTCACACCTCGAATACGCCGAGAGCATTTGGGACCCTGGTCAAATATATTTAACAAAAAAAAAATTAATAAAATATAAAGGGAAGCGGAAAGGGATCGGTTTTGCTAAAAACTGCTACGAGCGTACATATAGTGTCTCACAACTTTTAGAGGGATTAAGGTGGGAGCCCTTAGCGACTCAGAGGCTGCCCGCTAGGCTTAGGTTGCTTGAGAAATTCAGAACTGATATTTTCAGAGTGACACAGAGGATATTATCATGACTCCTCACTACATCTCTAGGTCTGACAGATGCGATAAAATATGAGAGATACACTGCCGAACAGATAGGTACAAAAACTCGTTCTTTTAGCAACAAATAATCGACCACAATAAAAACTGAGCTCCATTAAATACACTCCCATAATACACATCACCATTTCACCTCTCAAAACCGTATTCCTTACATTTTTGCACGGCTGGAGTTCTAACACCCTCTGCCACATCCCCATTCGGCGGCTCGCAGGGCAGCATGTTGTTGTAGACGCTGAACGGCAGGGTGAGTTTCTTTTACCACCCACATCCTTTCCATACCGCCTTCCTCGGCTTGTCAGCCAATCACATCGCATGCGAAAGTGGAAAATGAAAATGACTGAATAAATAAATGCATTAGCAATTTCGTATTCCCCACTCCGGCGCCGGAGTTCGTTCTCAATGCTCCGGTAATTGCGTCATTCGATACGTGAAGTAATGGCTTCGGTAGTGCTCTCCGCCGAACGAAGGTCCTTTGAAAGAAATATAACCTTTAAGCGTCTTAAAACCGATCGGTACGCGAAAAAAATGAAGAAATACTATGATCCCTTGGCTCTGTTCTGGGAAATTAGGCGAGGAGCTTCCCTTAAACTTAACCGGCGTCCCTCTGTCGACAGAATGGGTAATCATCAAAGGGCCGGGTCACCCGGGAGACGCTTATGGCGATTTTCAATTCATGATTTCCTGGTATTGAGCATCGATTACCCTCCCATAGCGGACGTTATCCCACGCTTGTCTCCTTTGTATATTTACCTACAAGCCGTCCGACACGTCTGATTACATCCAAGCTATCGGGGCGTTATGCGGTTCCAGAGGATTGAGGTTTGAGTCGCGGGAAAAGTGTAGTCTACGCCCAGTGAAAGTTCGAAGCTCACTATAGTAATTGACGAGTGATTGACATGAAATAATGACTGCTGGATGTTTATTGTGGCCCGAGGGAGTTGTCAAGGGAATGAATCAAGCCGCCCGCCGGACTGACTCATGCGGCATCGATTGCTTTTAAAACGGCGCGGCCTTCTTGAAGCGTATTATTATTTCTTCGTGGGTATATATGAAGACGAATGACATGGTTAACCTCCCGTTAAGCTGGGGAACACAAGAGAAAAATCGGTAATGACAAGCATCACGTAAGAAGTTGCCGTTTAAATCTTTCTCTAATAAGGGTGGGAGTCTACGCGAAAGTTCAGTTATTTTTTTTGGAATTTTGCGTTGCAAATGTCACGGTTTTGTTTTTTCAGTGAAATTGCCTCATTGACACAACGTTCATACTACGTAAATGAGCGGTTATTCATTATTTGGCATAAAACTACTTGTTTTCAAGTGCCTATTAAAATGAAGAGGATGGTTTTCGGACGAAAACTTTTATTCTCCTCTGAATCGATCAATTTTTTCCTTACGACTTTTTTGATGATATCGATCGAAAATCGAGAAAAAATTATCGAACAAACATAAGCGATTACCCGTTTCTTCTCTTCGTGTTTAATTAAAATGGTTTGAGAAAATCTGCTCTATTGCCCAACGATAGTTGCCTTCGTTAAGGTAACGTAGCATTACTAATCTACAAGCGTTAGCCTGAGAATGGCTTAAATCAGACATTTTAACAAAATTAAACAAATAGGTAACAAATGAAGTCTAAATATTAGTCATCCCTTCTTGACGCCAAAAAAACGGGGAGGAAAATTTCAGGTCGTGGCTATTGTTTATTCCATGTTTGAACAGTGTACCTGATCACCCAATAATGCCAATATATCATTGTCTGGCGAGTAAAACAACAACCCAATTAGTTCATTCGCGCAAATATTAGGATACAAACGCAGTATGATACTTGAATTGAGTGGCCATATTTTTTGTCAATCTATTCCAATGAAGTTCTGATGACTATTGTGGTATTGTACGTAAGCTTAGCATCATATATATTATTTCCCAAAGGTGTTTTTTGTCGCAACGCCATAACTCCTATAATTCTTCATCAAAATTAATAATTCAAACATCGTTTTAAAGCTTATGTTCCCCGATATTGACGAAAAATAGACAAATGGTTTAAAAGTAAAGTTATTGTTAAAATTTTTAAAATTAAAGGTTTCGTTAAAAAATGATACAGTGCCACCTGTTGACAATATAATCAACTAAAATGTTGGCTATGGTTACGTGCTTAAAAACTGTAAGAGGCGCCATCTATTAACACATCGTTTAGTTAGATTGTTTACATTCTACATGCAATCAGTGTAACCGTTTACCGTATGTATTTTTAACACAAACATAAATAACATATAATTGACCATGGGAAGAAAGAGTTAGAAGAACAGGGAGAAAGATGGAAGAAACAGGAAGAAGCTGCATACTGTGCTCAATATTCTACAGGTAGAAGAACAGGAAGAAAGGAGGAAGAAACAGGATGAAGCTGCATACTGTGCGAAATATTCGTACGGGTCAGCTAGTAAATGTTTATAGTGGAACTACTAGCACCAAATAATCATTAAAAATAATTACCAACTTATTTTTTTAACTAATAAATCCATTTGATCTCTCGAGTTAAACTCGGGAGTTAAATATTTTCCTATTTCCGATGAAATGGAAGTACTGCGGTGCCAATGTTATTGTGACGCATACCACCTTTCATTTTTTTTCTCGCCGCCGTCCATACCAGTGGAGCTCCAGGGGCTCAACAATGAAAATTATACATCTGATGAACACACGCACTGTCGCTACCATATTAATAAACTGCACGACAAAAGTATCTCACAAAATATAAGACTGAATGTACCGATAGGCAACAATTTCCAACACGCAATACACCATCGCACGTTGATATATATTTAAGTGATGTAGAATCGATTTTCATCGATTATCGGATTTTATTGCCACCACTCGAATTGAATTTCCACCGTTAACTCCAAATGATGTGATTCCGAACAATTTCGTCGATTGTTTCACGACTTCGTTTAAAGTTAAATTGTTTTCGCGTTTTGAGTCAAATTAGTATAATGTCGCAAAAACTTCGCGATTTCGCGATTTGTGAAACACAGGTGCCTGTAACAATAGGACCACGAGGGTGGCGTTCAAGGTAGAAAGGAAATCAATTCGCCTCGCTTCTACAAGCGACTGATGTCCCCATGCGCACATGACGACGTTCAGTCGCGTAAACGGAACACTTCGTGGTCGCACAAATGCATGTTTGTCGTATTCGCTAATTGACGCATTAATTACATAGATAAGGAGATACACATCTTTCCTAGTTGTCGTCGCTTAACGTATCACAGCAGGACACTTCAACGTATAGCATGTCGTGGTAGACGAATAAAACTCCGCTTTTTCAACTCCGCCGCCGACCTATGAAGCTGGCCGTGAGCGAACTGTGCGAACCCTTACAGCTGGTTGATTCATGTTTCCGTGCCTACCCGAAGTCCTGCCCCAGTCCATGCGTCATCTCCCGAAGTGGTGGGAGGCTGTCCGTCCGTCCGAATTCGGCACTGGACCAAGGTCGGGCTTATCGCCCGCGCCCCGCCTCGCCGCCGGCGCGTTCCGACAGGAGACAGATGAGGAGGAGTCACTTGCCGCCGGAGAGAAACGGCCACTTGCCGACAATTTGTCGAGTTCAATTAGCGACAGCAGGGCATTAATTGTGGTAAACGCCAGACGGCTTCGGTCATTCATGCGACGAAGACAATGTCGGTTTCCAAGGTGTCGGAGATGATACAAGTGAGGACCAGCGTCGTTGTGCCCAGCAGATTACTGACTGGCGGGACTTAAATGTATTTTTTTTTGTGCAATGGCCAGTTGCAGGAATGACACATACGTATTCCATAGACCCTTATGGGGACCCATAAGTCGTGGCAATCATTCAATAAGTGTTGCACAAACATTCGATAAATTTATTGGTTTCACGAATGGCTTCATTACTTACGGAATGGAATAACAAACTCCATAAGTAGCCAAGATGGCGGAGGCGCAATTAACCGTTTGGAGACTTAATCACTTGATAATACAGTTGTTTTGGGTCGAATGACCAGTTTGTTTACCCTAACTGACAAATTATTATGTGCATTATCAATTAAATATAGGATAATCTAATATTTGAAAATGAATGTTAGTTTGTTCGTCTCCTATGCGTTCCAATACCATTCATCGGTTTACGATAAAACTTCGGTGGATTGTTGTGCGCGCGCCCGGGAAGGTTTCTGAATTATTATATCCGTTGCACAATAGGTGGAGCGCGGTAGTTTCAACAAATGAATGTTGGTACGCGAACATCTCAAATAGGTGAGGAACGACAAGCAAGCAACGAAGCAGATCGTTTACGAGTTGCTCAATCACGTGCATCAGAATCGTATCAATGAGACATAATTTGTGTTGAAAGGTACGTAATTTATTTGTGCGTCAAATAAGATTTGGTACAGTGGTCTTTTCTTTTGCTTTTTTTAAATCTTGCATTCGATTTTCGTATACACTTCGCATTTTCATAAAATTGGACATTTAAGCTCGAAAATCTTACATTCTCATTACAGCAATCAGCCGTAAATGCTATGAAAATACTGGGCCGAAGAAGTTCTTCATACGGCGGTAATGGACCACTGCATTCAACTTTGGAAAGCGATTATCATTTAACCCTGTCCGATAAATTATGTGAGGAAATTTGGGTTATGAAGGATTACAAAAGATAACGAGCGTGTAAAATTTTCCATTACTCTAAAGTAATGTCAGATTTAAAGTCAGACCTTTGTTAACTCAAATAATTCTTTATTGTCCAATAATTCAATATTTTTAACACAACTTCTATCGCCTTTACACCTCCTACATTTTCTCTCAATTTCTCAATGATCAGCAACGCTTCAACTCCCTAACAAAAAAATAAACATTCAACAATGAATTAATATAGTCAAGAAATTTAAAACAACAAATAATAAAGAAAAAATAACCACTAAATCATAATATCAATGAATATTTTCCCTTCTTACAAGCCCCTAAACTATGTTACCCTGCCTTTCCACTCAAAAATTAGTTTTTTCTTCAAAAACCCCACCCTCCCCGCTTCTAAGCGGTGGTTACTATCGTAACAATCAATAAATAACATATAAACCAATGTACCTGAAGATACAGCTAGCTGCGAAACGCGTAGTATGTTTAACTGTTAATAAATAATTGTGGTAAAGTACAAGGATTCTTTTCAATATGGATTCGAATAGCCATCGCATTGCCTAAAAAATCTATTTACTCTGAATTCTGTTGTGTATTAATTGTTAATTTTTACTTTGAATTTAGATTCTGATACAGTTTTGCTAGGTTAAAAAGTTCGACTGGCATCCCACTTTTATCCAGAAACTCCCACATCTTATTCCTATTTACCCCGTCAAATGCTTTTTCGAAATCTACAAACAGGAGGTGTGAATTTTACTGTATTTCCAATGTTTTGCCAGCACTTCTAGTGAATGATTAAAACATTAACTCTTGGTTGATTTCTCGATTGAGATAGATTGATTGAAATCGGATTATTTTTTTCTGTATTCGATTCATTGGGTATGAAGAGTTAGATAAAGTTACATTAGAATCATTACAAAACTTTTACGGTTACTGGCATCTGGGAAAAATTACTGGTTACTGGGAAAAATTCATCCTACAATGATCGCGCTATAGAGTTTCTCTGTTACGGGATCGACAGTCACAAATTGAATTTTCCTTGAGGAATCTAAAATGTGAAGCAATCGCTTTGAGAAGTTCGGGTCGTAATTCTAGGCACGTCCCAATTAATTTATCAGCCTTATAGCTTTTATTGTAAATCGCTCCCGATTTAAGTTCGTTATACAGTGATAAATGGGTAATTAGATGATTCATTCACATCGACATAGCTCACGATATCTGAATATCAATGAGTTTTGATTCACACCCTGAAATCTTAATGACGGTTGGTGACTGTAATTAGCCTTCCTACCGCAATAATCCCCCATGTGCTTACATTTTTTATCTTCAACCTATACGGCACGCAGGCCACTTAAAAAGGTTTTAAAACCGCGTGATAGTTTGCGGGTGATTTAAATCTCGCTAATGGGACCGAAAAGTGTTATTTTGCGCTACAACGGAATGTCCAATTGCTTCGTGTATGACAGATTTTTATGACTTCCCAGCCATTTTCACCAAAAGCGTAAATGGAATCCACTTATTACTTAAGTGCTATGTTAATCTTGCTGTTAAAATGGCATCAGTAATTCTCTAATCAATCTCTGATGTTTGTAGATAAATGGGTCGTTTTATAATATACGTGGCTCATTTAAATTCCCTATCGGTAAGTATAACGTCAAAAAAATGAGGGTATATATTTCTTCCTACAGTTTTGACCGAGAGTATGCAGGTATTATGCCATATAAAAATGGAAGAATTGGAAATTAAGGTTGTCCGAGTGAAAAAATCATTTTACTTAGAAATCAATGAATTTGGTTTCATTTTAAAGAAAATTATCTCACCTATCCAATGACACTAAAAATTCTACCCCTCACCATATTACTTTCGGAGACATTTGCCAAACAATAACAGCCCTTTTACATGGGAAACGGTACGTGCATGCACTTCAGAGAGACATTATTTACAAAATGAGGTATTTCTAACACTCAGATGTCGTAAAAATAACCTAACAGTGTGTAGTTTGTATGTTTTCTCAACTATAGTTGAAAATCAATCATATTGTCGCCGCAGTAGGCTCTAGGGTATCACAAAAACCTTCCGTTTTGAAGGAGTTTCAAACGCACCGCGCGAAAAAAAATGAGTCAAGTTGAAGGCTTATTTAGATATTTTCTTTTAATTACCTACAATTTCTTCCATATGTACTGTATAATTGCACCATTAATAATGCAATATTTAATTGATGTGTCCTACAGCTGGTGATATGAAAACGTATAATCGATATGGTCTCTATTATGACAATAAAACTATCTCGCTACGACTACCTTAACAAAGTTACTGATGTGACATACGCATTTGTTTGTGCATTTTCGAAACATCTAGTATTCCTAGGCACTAAGTTCATGATAGTGCACTTCATCGAGGCCTACTGTATAATAAGTTTGATTCTTAAAGGATAAATTAATGCTACATATTGTATTCTGATTGAGACAGCGATTATTTTTCATGTGCATCTCCCGCATCTTTGATGAAATAACCTTTATTTCTGACGAGAATCTCTCGTCGCAAACGGTAAGATATATTGAATCTGCCTCGGAGAGCCCATCTTTATAATATTGCACGAATTAGTGAATTAATATCTCAACATATCTAACAGTTATCATTAAAACAAAACTAAAGAAAAAGTATAGTGTGGGAGTGAGAAACGCAAGGAAAGGTGGTAAATACTTTAATGCTTTTACGCTGGGGTAAAACTTCTATAGGATTACCTTGGCAGCAATAAATATTTGGTTAGGCAGGATATTAATCATAGAATAATCTATTCCGGGCAAAAATACTGAGATTTTGTGGCTGAAGAGAAAACCAGAGAAAACTAAGAATTATGTTGATTACAAAGCGTTTTTCATAAATAATCACAGCTTTCTTAAAAAAATATGTATATATTCCACAGGGGTCTTTGTGACCGTCAACTGTTTCCGGGTCCACTTTATGAAAGAAAAGAAAGCCCTAACTCAAATGTGGTCGAGTAAGTAACACTCAGAAAGAAAGTAAATAATTTCCATATTCGATATTAATCATATTTCCCCCCTTTTGTCCCTCCAGTATTTATTCCAGTCTGTCCTCCCCTTTTGTTCACTTACAACCTCGTGTTGAAAGTGCTCTTCCCTTCAGCTCGCTGAAGAGGGCCACCTTGTGGCCGAAATACGCGTATCCGACGCTCACCCTCGTTTGTCTTTGTGTTTATATTTTGACCACGCTCTTTTTGAGCGAATTCCCCCAGAAGTTGGGCCCGCCTGTGTGTTTGTGAGTGAGTGATTTGAGTGCTTGTGAGCGTGATTGTGGAAATGACCATGCATCCTTAGTAGGGTCCCATTAAACCTATGAAGGATCTCAGGTCTATAACCCCGGCATCCTTATCAGGGTCCCATTAGCCCTCGAAAAGGATCCCAACTGGGTTGAGTGTGTGTGTGTCTGTGGTGGTCACTGGCGAGGAAGTAACATTCCCGTAAACCATCACAGGAGGGTATTCTGGTAGAGAGGCTGTGGTTGGTCCCTGCTGTGGAATCCCCTTTCCCGCAAACCAACACAGTAAGTGTTGTGTGGTTGCATGTTTGACGAGTGGTGCCATTTTTTTACGGCTATTGGAGACTCTTTTAATTTTGCTATCTGGAGAGGCCGTAGAGCTCAATTTCCTTTGATTTAAAATATTCGACATTAGTTACCAGATAAGATATTAGTTACGGTGTCCTTTTTCTTCAGGCTGCACTCGGTATTATCTCGTGGCTGCGACCGTTAAGTCAAAGCTTCCAACTAGATCGTAATATTTTTCATATACATCTACATAATACCTCGCGAGCCGCCGCATGGGCATGTGGCAGGGGGTTTTAGGTCACCAGCGGTGTAAATATGTAAGTTTTTGGGAAATGAAATGGTGACATGTATTATAGGAGTGTATTTAGTGGAGCTCAATTTTTATTGTGGTCACTTATTGTGCGCGGAAAGAACGAGTTTTTGTACCTATCTGTTCGGCAGTGTATTTCTTATTTTGTCGCATCTGTCAGACCTAGAGATGTAGTGACGAGTAATGATTATATTCTCTGTGTCGGTCTGAAAAATATCAGTTCTGAATTTATCGATCGACCTAAGCCTAGCATGTAGCCTCCGAGTCTCTAGGGGCTCCCACCTTAATCCCTCTAAAAGTTGTGAGACACTATATGTTCGCTCGTAGCAGTTTTTAGCGCAGCGCGCTGCTTTCCTTTTTATTTTATTATTTTTTTTGAATTGGTTAAGTATATTATTATTTTATAGATTTATTTATATAAAATTAGTTAAATATATAAAAAAAATAAATTGGTTAAATCTTTAATTATTTTATTCATTAAATTATTAATTGTTTCGCTGCCCCTGGCCGTAATAGAGGAGACATTTATTCTAGCTTGCTTAAAAAATCGATAACAGGTATGTATGAGGTCAGTATGACAGATGGAAAATATTATTTTGACGCCTCACTTCATTTCTAGGTCCGACAAAGGCGATAAAATATGAAAGATTTATTGCCGAACATATGTCTATAAAAATTCGTTGTTGCCACGCAAAATAAGTGACTACCATTAAAACTGAGCTGCACTTAAAACATTCCCATAATACACGTCACCAATTTACATCTCAAATCCTTATCCTTAACTATTCTACACGGCTGGTGTCCCAACACCCGTTGCCACACACCTATGCGTCGGCTTGCCGGGTAGTGTGTAAATGTGATGACGTGTTTGGTAAGGTAAAGCATGCTTCATTGGGGAATCAACGAAGACCAAAAATCCGGAGAATTAAGGACTGAAAATTAAATCCAACAAGGCAGATATTACTTTGATTGATAAGTGTATGAAGTAGTTACAGTTTTGGTGAAGAAAAAGATATCTGTGGTTTGCCGTTTAATCTACTGTACTGCACTCACCTAGAATAGAGCTGAAAATAATTAATAGGTAACTTTTCAAAATTCTTCATCCTTACTTCATAACAATTTCATTCGTCATATAACCATTAAATTCCTGGTGTATTGTTAAGTTATGTTTTTAAATATTGAATTTTAGACACCGCCAGCTCGGCTTACGTAACTTTTTCCCACAACGGTCATATGGTTAATTTCAATCATTTATAGGAGAAGTATGTCATCGCCATCGTTCCTTCGCCGATGATTCCTTAAAAGGCACCTCCATTTCTAAAGTGCCTTGCCGCCGTATCACCCACTGCGAGCGAAAGGGAGTTATCCGACAGGAGAAATTATATCTTCGGCGTAATGACCCAACTCCGCGGGGGCGGACGCGAAATTTCCGTCGAGGTCGGGAGTCCGCACGCCCTCGCGAAAGGTTTTGGACGCTGTGAATCAATTAATAACTCTCTCTTAGCAAGAAACCTTCTTCATCTTACGTGCCTTCTTTGCGAGCATCAATGAAAGGGAAAATCGACCTCAGACGCGGACTCGGTGAGACAAAAAAAACTCGGTTCCCATGAAGTGGATAAAGCGTTTCCTGTCGACGACTCTTGCCTTATTTATACATCTCTCTCATACTATCCTTGTACTACATCCTTCGACAAGGACGTAAATCTTCCTCTTCGTCGTCCTACCCTTACGTCTCTCTTTTGTGCTATTCATCCGTCCGGACGCAATTTTTTCTTCCCTCTTCCGGAGTGCTATATTTTCTTCCCTCATTCCAGGCGCTATTTTTCCTCCCCTCATTCCAGGCGCTATTTTTCTCCCCTCGTTCCTTGCGCTTTACATTTACCCCCTCATCCCGTGATCTATTTCTCCCCTCATTCCAGGCGCTATGTTTTCTCCACCCATTTCAGGCGCTATTTTCTCTCCTCTAATTCCTGGTTGTATATTTTCTCCCCTCATCCCGGAAGCTATATTTTCTCCGATCATTTCAGGTGCTATTTTATCGTTCCACATTGCAGACGCTATTTCTTTCTCCTCTCGTTCCTGGCGCTATATAATTATCCCTTCATTTCTGCGCTATTTTCTTCCCTCATTCCAGGCGCTATGCTTGCTCCACTCATTCCAGGCGCTATGCTTGCTCCACACATTCCAGGCGCTATATTTTTCTCCTGTCATTCCTGGCGCTATTTTTTTCCCTCATTCCCGGAACCTTCAATCTTTGTCGCTACATTTTCTCCTCCCATTCCAGGCGCTATTTTTCTCTCATTCCCGGCACTAATATTCACCCCTCATTACAGGCGCTTTGTTTTATCCACTCAATCCAGGCGCTATTTTTTTCTCCTCAGATCCCTGGTGGCCTATTTTCTCCTCTCGTCCCTGGCGCTATATTTTTCTCCCTCTCATACCGGGCGCTATACTTTTCTCCCCTTCACTCCATCGCGATCCCATCTGACTCCTTCTCGCCCCCTCCGTCAAATGCCTCCTTTCTCCACGTCACTCACTCCTACCTCCGTCTCCCTACATCACTGTCGCCACTTTTCTTCCTCGCCACCCCCACAACCTCGATCCCTTCGCTCTCTGTCCGTGCAAATTAAAACTAGCCGACTTAGATTTACGATACGAATTGGCGCCAGGACGTTAATGGGCGACGGAATGAGGGCGAGGGTTTAGTGGGTGGATGAGTTCTTCTTTCATAGTTTTCTTTTTGATACAAATGTGTGTGAATTTTTTTTATATCCAAGGCGGTCGGTAATTGATGATCCGGTTACGATGACACGAGTTATTTAACGTTTATTAGTCGAGGCGATCTTTCTTGCTCTCCGCTTCTCGCTTCTTTTTTTTTCTTGACGATTCGGAAGACGACAAGAAGGATGTTGGGTAGACTAGGCGGCGCGGAGGTTTTTTTTGCAGTTCATTTATTTTCGCCCGCATCCTTGCCGTCCGTCTCGCGGGGAAAGATGTGGGGCAGCACTTGCTCTTCCCGAACTTGACTCATCCGCGGGACACACTGAACGAATCCGCCGAGAAATGTTTTCCTACTGTTTCGGTGGAAACTGAGGTAGATGACGTGTGATATACATGAGATTCACTGTAGAAACTTAACTTAAGAAAGGTTAGCGTAATACGTTCGTGCATCGGGTCATATTTTTAAAGTTTTTTTAGCTTAATTACTTGTTCAATCCTCAGATTGGTTGACTGCAGCCCTCCACCCTCCACCTTTCCCTATCTAATATGCTAGTTCCCTTACCTCCTAGTATCTCTTCCTATGTAATTTCCTCTTTATTTCGTCAATGAACTTACCCCTGGGTCTTCCTCTGGGGACTTTTCCCTCTATTTTTCCTTCAGTTATATTCTTCTTTTCGCTATTCTCAATAAAAAGTTGGCCAATCCTTATCAAGTAGGTGTACAATCAAGAAAGTATGATTCAAGCACCTATACCATGTGTATTATATATTTTTTTTACCGCGAATACAGAGCATTTGGCAAATTTAAGTGGGGTGAATGACAACAACCGACGAACACAAATAACACTGTTTATTGGTATTATTTTGGGTTCTCCCCGCGTTGAACCATTTTTATGGAGGACCGTTTCGCCGGCATTCCAGTCGGCTTCATCAGGTCCTACTGAACAGGAGAATTGTCTGCCGCTATATATAGGGGCCTTATGTCATGATCTCAAAAATGAAAAGGTTTTGGTTCAATTTCCACAGAAATTATTTTATTTTCCGACCTAGTTTCGATATTAGCTACGTCATTGTCAAGATAGCTAATGTCAAAACCAGGTCGGAAAATAAAATTCTTTCTGTGGAAAGGGAACAAACACCTTTTCATTTTTGAGATCATGAAATCTGTAGTGCATTTCCATCAAAAGATCGCCGGATACTCTAAACTTAATTATAGGGGTCTGGTCCGTTAATTGTCCGTTGGTATCTAGTCCGGAGCGCTGTGATTGGCTGAGGAGTCGGACAGTCTTGGATTGTTGAAAATCTGTTAAAAAGTAGAGGAGAGCGGATAGCCGTCCTCGACTAGATCCCAACGGACAATTAATGGACCAGAGCCCTATGTTTATATAGCGGCAGACAATTTTCCTGTTCATTAGGACCTGATGAAGGCGACTGGAATGCCGACGAAACGTTCGTCCAGAAAAATGTTTCAACCCGGGGGGAGCCCGAAAAATACCGATGACAAGAAAATCGCGGAAGCCTAAGTAGCAACAGTTATCCATGCCCTAAGTGGTGAAATGTCAACTCAGGCGGGATTCGTACCCATTACCCTCCATCTAGCAGACGATGGCTTTACCCCATCGCCTACGGGACCGGCCACGTGGTAGGAACTATAAATGGTGTAGTCGCTAACATTAGAGGTATTAAAGAAAGACAATCTTGATTTGAAATTGAAATTTTTGACAAATTAGAGTGAAGCTGTGTAAATTATCTTCTATGCAGTATTGTGAACATATGAATAATTTTCAACATTTCTCAGATAACGATGCCTCATATCGGAGTTCAAGAAGCAGTGCTTAGGGATAGGGGCGTCGAAATATTTACTGGCACAGGCATGCCGAAGATGTTAAGGGCCATGGAGGGGGAGGGGGAATGGTGTGGTCCACAGTGGTGCAGCGGTTCTGGGTGTAACCCTCTGGGGGTGGCTAGGGTTCCGCAGGACCATATCTTAGAAACGCTGAAAGATACAAAGAAAAAACGGCAAAATTTCCGCCCTATAACATCTTCATTGTAATTTGCAGAAGAAGTTTTTTCGGCCCGAAAAGCGCACGCCTTTAGGGTCCTTAGGCTTGGAAGTGTTATGTTTGGAGCGTCTTACCGTATGGTTGTGAGGCATGGACGGCTTTGAAAAAGGATATAAAATGGATTGAGGCATTGGAGATGTGGGTATGGATAAGAATGTTCAATATTAGTTGGGCAGACACAGTGAGAAATGAAGAGGTATTGACCAGAGTGGGGGAAGATAAAGGACTGATAATGACAATTTAAACAAGGAATCAAAACTGGCTGGGACATGTATTAAGAAGAGATTGATTGATGAAGGAGGTATTAGAAGGTATGCTAAGCAGGATGCAGTGATACAGGCAGGAGAGCAGGTAATAACCAATCTGACTAAACGGTGTGTAAATAATTGCCTAAATCTGAATGTAAATAAATCTCAATTATTATGTTTCTCTAATATCAATAAACCGACGATGGAATATAGCTTTATGGTGAACAATGTGGCACTAAAAGAGGTGGACATAGTTAAATTGCTCGGCCTGATATTGAGAACCATCTGTCTTGGGAAACACACATAGGCAAGTTAGCTAATAAGTTAAGTTCTCTATGTTTTCTTGCTAGAGTTATAAGGTCTACTGTATCCATCAGTGTCTTATTGCCCATGTATTATGGCGAGTTTTATTTTAGGATAGGGCCTGATATTATATTTTGGGGGTCCTCCAGTCATGCTACTAAGATATTCACAATCCAGAAAAGGATTGTTCGGCTAATCGCTAAAGAGCGATATCGGGCTCATTGTCGCCCAATATTTAGGAAATTGGGAATTCTTCCCCTTCCATGCTTGTATACTTTATCAGTAGTCGCCTGGGTCAAGTGGGATTATTTTGATGCTGTAAAGAACTCAGATTTGCATAGTTATGATACCAGAGGTAATAGTTGTTGTGTAGCAAAATGGATTTTGGGCTTAGGGAAAGGTTGGCAAATTGTTACGTTTGGAGCGTCTTACTGTATGGTTGTGAGACATGGACGGCTTTGAAAAATGATGAATAACGGATTGAGGCATTGGAGATGTGGATATGGAGAAGAATGTTGAATATCAGTTGGGCAGACAGAGTGAGAAATGAAGAGGTATTGACCAGAGGGGGGGGGAAGATCTAGGACTGATAAAGACAATTAAAACAAGGTAGCAAATCTGGCTGGGACATATATTAAGAAGAGATTGATTGATGAAGGGGGTATTAGAGGGGATGGTAGAAGGAAAGGGTAAACTAAGGAAGAAGAAGAAGAAAGAAAATGACGGATGATTTAGAAGAGGAGACAGGCTACGTGGGGATGGAGAGGAAGGCACAAGACGAGAGATATCTGGAGGAGAGGCTACCGAAAACCTGCTAAACAGCAGACTACCAATTATGATGATGAGGCTTGGGCTCCCGTTAGCTTATACTTACAGAATTTTAACATTAACTGTCCTCAACGATCATTTTTTAGCGGTGGAAAACATAGCTTTTCTCAATTCTGAAAAATATATGCCGCCCTACTATAAAAGTCAGGTGAAGACAAACGATTTTTTCGTGGCGAATATTATCCCTTGTTGCCAATTGAAGGCATGCGCCAGTGCGAATGCCTTCGTATAGTTCATTTTTCAAAGTAGTGATTGGAAATTGTCAATTTCTTCGTTATAAAAACGGTAATGTTGGGTTAATACACCGCGACAGCGGCTAAGTAAGCACGACCTACGACTTCTGTGCCACAATGTGGACTTGAGACGCGAACACCTAGCTCGCATAAACGCCTTTGGAAATTCGCCTTTTAATTCGAAGAAAATACAGATGGTCTACTGTACCTAAAGAAGATTAATATAATTACTCAGGTAATATTTATGCCCTCATTTTTGTGGCGTCCTTAATGCCAGTCTGAAACAACTTTTTTGTTAGGTACTCAAAAATAAATTTTTTTCGCCAGCGCTGTGGGGTCCAATTTTGACTAAATTTTGTGAAGCTGCAGCCACGATATTTATTTTGAAGACAATGATTCCAACCAATATGGTAAGACCAAACGGTAAAACCCTCGGTCCACAAAAGTTGAAAACTAGTCCTTAAAATCGAGACGGTGCTGCTGACTAACACAGCTGATCATCAGTTGGGAGATCTGAGCTCGAATCCCGGTCAAGTCAACTGATTTTTTCATTGCGCATTTCATTCTCTGCCTTATCAAATATTTTTGTTTTCACTGGAGTTGAGAACAAGTCTTATTGCGAAGAAAACTTTCCGGCGTAAGATTGGGGTAGATGATCATGAAGTCTGCCTAAGTAGACATATTTTGATAATTTGGTGCTTTTTATCAACAACATCGCGCCGGATGACGTGTAATTACTGGGGAAATACGACGCTTTATAAGGCACGTTGATGCTGTGTTTGGAATTTATCACTTGAATTCATGATAGTTCATGGTGAGAATAATCAAACATGGCGGGTGAATTTTTTGAAGAAGTTGCCATGAGAAAAATTCGGCCTGGACCGGGAAACGAACCACGGACCTTTGGTTTTCCGGACCAATGCGCAGATCACTACGCTATCCAGGCCTCCTAATTCCCATGGCAATTTTTGGTGGATACAAGGCAACTAGATCTTAGGTCCTTGCGGTCCATCAAAGATGGCAACGCAAAGGAGAAGAGTTTTTTGAAGAAATTGCCATGAGAATTCCCGGTCCAGGCCGAATTTTTCTCATGGAAATTTCTTCAAAATAGTTCATGGTGTAGACGTTTGTGAAAATGAAATTTCCGAGACTTCTTGAGCATTAAATGGAAATTCATTGAGAATGTTTGATTTATAATACGCCGCGAGTATTTGGGTCCCTGGTCATAAAGCATTTTCCAAAATAATTTTTAAAAATATAAAGAAAAGCGGCTCGCATCGTTGAAAAAATTACTACGAGCAAATATATGGTGTTTCACAACTTTTAGAGGGATTAAGGTGGGAGCCCCTAGAGACTCGGAGGCTTCACGCTTGGCTTAGGTTGCTTGAGAAATTCAGAACTGGTGTGTTTCAAAGCGACTCGGAGAATATTATCATGACGCCTCGCTACATATCTAGGTCCGACAAAAGCGATAAAATAAGAGAGATACACCGCCGAACAGATAGGTGCAAATACTCGTTCTTTCCGCGCACAATAAGTGACCACATTAAAATCTGAAGTCCACGAAATACACTCTCATAATACATTTCACCATTTCAACTCCCAAAAACTTACATCTTTACTCGGCTGGAGTTCTAACACACCCTGCCACACGCCCATGCGGCGGCTCGCAGGGTAGTATGTAGATGTAGATGAGGTTGAAATCACATAAAACTCATTTTGAGTAATTGTGCGATACTCCATAGTCAACGTATTCATTGACGAACTTACAAAAATGCTACACAGCAAAATATTTATACGGCCTGGAAGTTAATGGCGTGTTCAAACATTCTACTGTCACTAGGGAACATTAAGTGTCTCACAGCTTTTAGAGGGATTATGGTGGGAGCCCTTAGAGACTCGGCGGCCACACATGAGGCTAAATACACTCACGTAACACCATTTCACCTCCCAAAACCTTATCCCTTACATTTTTACACCGCTCGTTTCCTAACACCCCATGCCACACGCCCCTGCGGCGGCAAACAGGGTAGTATGTAGATTTCTCTGGCTGTTTTTTTGTTTCACGGCTCATATATTATTTTTAAGCATCGTGAGTTGATCTTTGCTGATTATATTTCAGTCCGTTGCATTACAAAAATCATTCTATTTAAAAAAAACTAATTATGTTCACATTTAACATCATCTCCCAGTCTGTGTGCTTTACATATCGTGTTTACAGGTTTATTGTTTTCAAATGTCTTATTTACGGGTTGCCAACAATTCCACTATTCGAAATCATTACCAAGACACTTACGACAAGACTAGATCTGCAGTATTTTCACAAATTGAGCACAAAATTTAAAATACCAATAGTTCAATGAAAACCACACTCATTTGGCCGATAAAGAAATGAAAAGTGAACAATGTTTTCACGATCATATGATGTAAACAAAGGCCGCCATCTTGGATCGTTCGGTCGCGTGATTCGCTTCCCCGCTCGGAATTGAACGTGTTTACTGATTGGCTGCATTTATAACGGTCAAGTGCGATATTATGTTGGACAGGGTATAGAGTCCCGTAGTGGAGGAAACCTGGTTCATTGGATCGGCAGGCTGCGCGCACGGAATCACAAACTCTATTCACCCAGCCGTGAATTATAAAAATAAAGAGGAGATTGTGTACAGTGAAGATGAGATGAAATGGTGGTCAGAGGGGAAAGTTGTGTACGGTCCAGAATGATGATTAGCGGTTTTTCGCGTGCGGTCATTCAAGGGAAGGGGGGCAGAGAAGAGCGTCGGGTGGAAGGTGAAAACATATCCAGCGGTCGCCAGAGACCTCTTCCATCTCCCTCCATCCAAAGCCGGCCCGAAGCGTTGAAAAACTCAGGCGAGATGGGCAAATGCGGCCGGTCGCTTGGGTGGCCAGTTTGCGACCCATTAAACTGAACGTGTAATGGGGACAGAATGTTTTAACATGCTATTAACTTCCAGGCCGTATAAATATTTTGCTGTGTACCATGTTTGAAAGTTCGTCAATGAATACGTTGACTATGGAGTACCGCACAACTACTCAAAGTTAAGTTATATATGATTTCAACCTCATCCAGATCTACATACTACCCTGCGAGCCGCCGTGTGGGCGTGTGGCAGGGCGTGTTAGGTCACGAGCCGTGTAAAGATGTAACTTTTTGGGAGATGAAATGGTGAAATGTATTATGAGAGTGTGTTTAGTGGAGTTCAGTTTTTATTGTGGTCACTTATTGCGCGCGGAAAGAACGAGTTTTTGTACCTATCTGTTCGGCAGTGTATATCTCTTATTTTGTTGCATCTGTCAGTCCTAGAGATGTAGTGAGGCGTCATGATAATATTCTCTGTGTCGCTCTGAAAAATATCATTTCTGAATTTGTCAAGTAACCTTAGCCTAGCGAGTACCCTCCAAGTCTCTAGGGGCTCCCACCTTAATCCCTCTAAAAGTTGTGAGACACTATATGTACGCTCGTAGCAGTTTTTAACGAAGTGCGCTACTTTCCTTTATATTATATTAATTTTTTTGGTTAAATCTTTATGACCAGGGTTCCAAATGCTCTGTTCTATGATGGTCAAAAAATAAAAAAAGCAACAATTCATGTTACATCGCCCATGATAACAAGAAAAAAGTGAATTTTTTAGAGAGATAAGGAAACGCTTAATTACCATTGTTGGCGGAATCAAGTTAGCACAAGAGGGATAACGCGAACCATTCAAGTGACAAAATCGCAGGAAGAAGTTTCTGGGTCAAAAATATTCATTTTAACCTCAAGCAAATAACGAAATGTAGGTGATATAGGTTTTTCAAATAATGCGCGAGAACTCGTCTGCAGTGGGTATTAATTTAACATTTATTTCATTTTAAATTCTTTTCCTATCACAGCGAATTTTGCCTGCCAATCGAAATATTTGAGTTTTCGATTTAACATTCGCACAGTATGATATATCTTTAGGATTAATATGTAATTCACTATTGATAATAAGGTCCTCGTACGGCATAGAATTTCGTCCATTGCATCAAAAGTCGAGGCTAAATGGAACAATGATCAAATAAAATGTAAATTTAATTGTTTAAATGCTACAGATTTTTTTTACATTTATCAATTCATAAAATAAACATTTTTTTCCTAAGCGTGGACTGTTACGTGCGTTAATACCGTCTGAATGGCACATTATCTAACTGGCGCGGCACTGATTTGATATCACCAACAATGATAATTTTTGCGCTCTTCTTTTTTCCCTAAAAATGAATATTTTTTAACCACTTGCAACTATACCATGATTTGCTGTATTTATATAATTTGTATTTCTGAGTAACTTAAATAAAACTTTGTATACTCCACTATAGGTTTAATAACACGACCCGGGTTTCGACACTTCGTGTCATCTTCAGGTTCACTTACAACATCTGTCGCTCTATATATACAGGTCCGTGGTAGGGGAGGGGAAGGAATCTGGGAGAGGAGGGGTAAGGGGTGTGGGAGGCGGGCGTTTTTTCCCCTCTCCACCCCCTAAACCTTTCCCACCTCCAAGCATTCCCGGGGCTCCCACGCCCGCCTCCCACACGGCCCCGAATACCCCGAAAATTCATCCGCTGATGTTAGCGGTGTAATTAGTTGTACTTTTTTCTTTTATTAAATTTAACCTATTTACGAAATCATGTTAAAAGTAGGTTATATTACCTATCTATCCTTTATTTTATCCAACATTCTTAAATGCTTTGATTACGGTACACTAAGTATTTCTAGATTTTTTACATTATTGAAACACCATTATTAAACCTATAGTGGAGTATACAAAGTTTTATTTAAGTTACCATGAATTACTTCCACAAAGTCAAGCCTGGAACCATTTCCTTTGTGTATTTCTGAGGTTGTTCTTTCGTTAACGGGGAAGACACTTTGCCGCTCTCAACCCGGAAAATGAGGAGCGGATTAACGAGAAACCCCAGAGTATTAGCGTTTGAATGACTCACCATCATCATTGGTCGTTCTATCCTCCCGAAAAACACTGTAAATCAAAATTAGTAAAGTAGTTAATTAGTAGTTAAGTCCACACTACATCTCTAGGTCCGATAGAAGTGACAAAATATGAGATATATTGCCGAACAGATAGGTAAACAAATTTCTTTTTTCCATGCACAATATGCGAAAATGAGCTCCACTAAATACACTCCCATAATACACGTCACCATTTCGCCTCCCAAAACCTTATCCTTTCCGCGGCTGGTGTCCAAACACCCCCTGCCACACGACAATGTGGAGACTCGCAGGGTAGCATGTAGATGTAATTAACATATTTATTTTCCTAAGAAGTTTACGTGAAACGTATCATTATTTTCTGATTTAAGTTCTGATGAAGGCTTCCGCGGGGCTTTGATGGAGGTTGATTCCTTCTTTCGGGTTTTCCGCCGCGTTGGTTCATGTTGAGGACAATATTTCGCCGGCTGTCCTGCTGGCTTCCTCAGGTCCATGTGACAATTCGGTTCAAGTCAAGTCAAAAATGTTTTATTTACCAAGACACAAAAGATACAGAAATAAGAAAAGCAATAACAAGAAAGAGATAACAACGCGTGCCTGGTCCCCTGTTATAGGCTCTTGCCTCTTCAGGGTGGAAAAAACTGTCGTTGGCATATATGGAAATGTGTGTGGGAGATGACGGCCCGGCATTTGCCCTAGGGCGACGGGAAACCCACGAAAACCGTCGCCAGGCCCGAAACAATGAAGAAAAAATGTATGAAACTAAACAGAGAATAAATAAATAAATAAAAATATATATATAAACTCTGTAAAATAGATTTTTAGTTCTGAGTTCTTTGGTATATCTGGCCACATGGCCTTCACTTGGGAGGGTCACTGGATGTACATTAGATGTACTGCATATTGGAATTTCACTGGGGTATTAAGACTTATAGTCCATACTGGGGTTGAACACTGGGGGCGGCGCAAACTACTATGTAGTGGGAGTTATCACTGGGGGGGTTGCACTCGATGGGGGGTTGGATGGTGACGGCGGTTTCTTCTTTTTCTTCCTTTTCTTCTTCCTCTGTGGAGTCAGTGGGATTCCCGGCATTACGGTGAGAGGTGCTGGTGCAGGGATGCTGGGCCGTATGTTTGTCGGTGGCAGGGGGATGTCCGGGTGAAACAGGTGCATGTGGTCTGCGATGAACCTCGGTGTGGAGTACCTCTTGGTCTTGGCCTTGTTGGGCAGGGGTCCGTCTCCCAGGTGCAGGATCTCGTCTAGTAGGCCTGGGTTGTAGGTAGCAATGCGCCTGGCCGCGTTGTATCTGAGACGGCATAACCTGTGGAGGATAGGTTCAATATTAGTTAGCTTGTAGACCGTATTTGCCCGAGTTCGGTAATGCAGGCCGAGGATATGTCGCAGGACCCGGCGTTCAAGGGAGGTTCTGGAGGCGCCGTATTATATAGGGTCGTTTTCGCGCCTTTTCTGTGGTCCTCTTCTCTGATTGGTCGGAATCGTTTCTTCTTGGAAAAGTGCTTTCCAAGAAGCGGAGAGAGGGTAACCGTCGTCTCTATTGAAGTTTTCGCGGTTTTTAGCGATTTCCACCGCTTCTCTGATGAGACGGGGGAAATATCTTTTTTCTTTGTGGATGATCGTCGCTTCCGGGAATAATATGTTATGCTGCGGTCCCTCCCAAGCATGTTCCGCAATGGCAGAAAGGTGGAACTGTCTATGTTTGGTGGCTCTCAGATGTTCCTGCATGCGTATCATTATTTTATTTACGAATCATATGTTCCGATGAGCATTTACAATCTATACATTGTGCCCCATTTATGTAAACTCGTTGAAATTAAATAGTCATTAATGTGACTGTTCGCGTTCTTATTCTCGGTGTTTGTCCAGCTATCCGTAAAACTTCGCTGTAAATTCTTCGTATTAGGTCATTGATGTCCCTTTTGAAATTCTGCAGGTAACCTGAATCAAAAATGCAGAAACTTTTAAAAGTCGGCGGTTCATTCATTCCAAGTTCCATTCTAACTTTGACGCGGGATCGGTTTTTTTTTTAGTGGTCGCGGGTTTTCCTTCTATTACAATATCCTTATTTAGTGTAAAATTTCTGAGTAAAGGAAAAAGTATTCCCTCGGAAGGAAGTAGCTGCTGAATTTAATATGAGCGAATTGTGAAGACAAAAGACTGACGGACGGTGGAATAAGAGCTGCTGAAAGGATTTTAATGGAATAGGTCGTAAAATATTCATCATCCACCGGGATTTCTCGGCGTAACGAAAGAATTCGTAGCGTACCAGCTCGAGGATTTTCAAAGGAGAAAAATCAACCATGAAAATTATCGTTAATCTACGGAAAACTTTGCAGAAAATTTCCTTTTCCAAGGCTGCGTTATTCAATGGCGAATTTATTTAATTTTTAGTACGCGTTTAATTTTTTTTACTGCGGATGTGACGTAATAATAACCGATTTTGTGCGATATTCAGGCAAAGCGCCGAATTTTATAATTTGTAACCCAAACACAAGTACTTTTATTAGAACCACGGTACAATATTTATGTTAGATGGACAGGTTTGACGGAAGTAAGATCAAAGACGATAGAACTACAACATAGGAAACTGTATGTGAAAATATTCCTGTGGAGCGTGGTACTATATGGATCGAAAGCATTGATCATTGGAAAAGCTGACCAGAACAGAGTAGATGCCTTCGAAATCTGATGATGGAGCATGATGCTGAAAATAAAATGGACGGACAAAATACGAAATGATGAAGTGTGCAGAAGAGTAGAAGAGGAGAAGACCATATGGAGCACCATAGGGAAAAGAAGAATCAGATGGATTGGAACACCCTGAGAAACAATGAGTTTCTAAGGAACATAATTGAAGGTAAAATAGAGGGAAAAGTCCCAAAAGGAAGACCCAGGAATACGTTTATAGACCAAGTAATGCTCAAGGAAATTACACCAGGGTTGAACTTCGCTATGCAAAAATCATTTGACTTGACCGGGATCTGAACCCGGATTTCCCAATTGCCGGTCAGGTGTGTTAGCCAGTTACACCACCAAGCCATCTTTCTTCAAGACTAATTTCGAGGGGGGTTTATGCGAAATGGATGTTCAGGCCTCAAGTCTACATTGTAGCATATGAGACGAAGTCGTGCTTACAAAGCCACTGCCGCGGTGGATAAACCCAACATTGTCGTAATTATAACGACTAAATTGACAAATTTCCAAACATTGCATTTAACAAATGATGTGGTACGAAGTCACTCGCACGGCGAATTTCAACTCTGGTGTATATGCACCCGGGCGAGTGATTTCGTACCACATCATTTGTTAAATGCAATGTTTGGAAACTAGGAAATTACATAGGTAGAGATACCAGGAAGTAAAAGACCTAGCATTAGATAGGGAAGGGTGTAAGACCGCGGTCAACCAATCTTAGGATTGAACAACCACTAAATGAATGAATGTATGACTGAAGCTGTTTGCTGGGAGAAGAGTGGATAGCTGTTGCTAAAAATTGAAGTGTATTGGGCGGGCAGTACGTCATTAAACTGAAGCCTGACAACCGAAATAACAACCATATTTTTTAACTCTCTTCTTACTTCCCTTTGGATAGTAGGAAACTGTATGTAAAACATTCGTGTGGAGCGTGGCATTCTATGGATCGGAAGTATGGACCATTGGAAAATCTGACCAGAACAGAGTGGAAGCCTTCGAAACTTGATGCTGGAGGATGATGCAGAAGATGAAATGGATGGTCAAAATAAGAAATGATGAAGTTCGCAGAAGAGAAAAAGGGGAAAGGACCATATGGATCACCATACAGAAAGAAGAATCAGATAGATTGGACACACCCTCGGATAAAATCGGTTTGTGAAGAACATAATTGAAGGTAAAAGAGAGGGAAAAGTCCCTAGAGGGAGACCCAGGAATAAGTTCATGGACCAAATAAAGAGGAAAGTACACAAGAGCTACCGGGGAGTAAGAGAACTTGTATCAGATGGAGTAGAGGGCTGCAGTCAACCAATCTTAGGATTCAACAATCAATGAGTTTCCTTTGTTTCACATTTTTGAGTAATGACTTGCGTACTATTTCATGGGGGTGATGGTGTACAAGACGGTCAAACCTTTATCTGTTGTCTGATGTACCTCATATTTCTCAATTGATTTCAGTGGACACTTAATTTTTTTTTGTGAGATTTTTTAAACTAATACTAATAATAATTGTATTACAAAGTTTTACAAAAGTAATGACAAATATATAAACAAATATATAACCGCCGACGTTTCGGCTCTACTGTAACACTATCGGTGTTACAGTGGTCACGGCGGAAATAACGCGTGCCTTGAAAATGGAAAACAAGTCGTTTTCCGAAACGTCGGCGGATTATGAAAACATTACCCGGTGCGAAGCCCGACAAATATATTTAAACTCAAAAATAGTTTACAATACAAAATTTGGTTTACAATCCAAAATATACAAAGTTTTTAAAAATATAATTTACATCTTTTCTTGTACAATATCAGTAGCAGTAACGCGAGAAGAAAAAAAAAAAATATATATATATATATATATATATATATATATATATATATTTAAAAATACAGGAAATATATCTCAATAATAATAACAATAATAATTCTTTATTCCATTTATATGTATGTACGTTTGGTTATTTATACAAAGTATAGGAACATAGGTTCCCCAGAGGAACTACCTGATTTGGGGTTACCATCATCTGAATGTTATTGTGGCAGAGCTGGTGCTGATCAGTTATCAAACACATTATCTCAAAATTATCTATTGCTTTTATACCTTATTGCGCATTCATATTTTTTTAAACTCATATTATTACGCGTTCACTATAACTTGAGTTTTCTCTGTTCTTCTTCAATAACTTCAGCAATGACAATCATTTACACAGTTCAACAAAAACTCTTATATTTGTGCATGAAACCAACTTTTGAATGACTCTTTTTGTATTCCACTTGTAGTCAGTGGGCGATTAGTATCGCATCAGTTATGAAGTAATGTAGCTTAGTGAGTGCGACAGCAATCATGATTTAGAGCAGTGCTGCTGGATCAGCACTGTATGAAACAGAAAAGCTATCATACTAGGAGCATTCGAGGAGGTTCGAGGAAGCATCCTCGAACTTGAAATAAATTGTTGGTAGAGGTTTTTTTTCCTGTTTATTCTTCCCCACGAGGGTATCCGATTCAATAATCAGCGATTGTTTGGTTGAATTTCATAGTTGTTTTTATGCATAAATCAGCACGATAATTCAGCAACATTTCCAATGGTGTGAGTGCATTATTGTCCCTTGTACGGAAAGTTTAGAGGAGGAAAAGATGATTGACTTTCTCCCGGAAAAAGCAATCATTCATTAGAACAAAGATTGCAAGAAGGAAAAATGAAATGACTCATAAAGTGTCTGCGTTTCTTCACGATTGACTCTAATTTATACGAGATGGTGGTGCTTATCGGTAGGAGCAAGAAAATGCACAGATCAGATTTGAAATACATTGCTTTGATTTTTATTCTTAAAACAATTTATTGCATTATAACTTTAATGCATTTACTTTTGTTTAATGACATCTGCTGATTATTTGTTGCTTGAATTTCAGTGATTATTCGTCATAGGACGTTTTTATTGATGTTGTTTATTTTAACCTTTTATTGATTTTCATCCGCAACGAAAAAATAAAAAAAAACTCATTTAAAAAAGTGGCGGTAGGAGGGAGTGTAAATAGAAGGAAAATTCTTTTGATTTTACACGTAGCGTACCTGTAGTAGACATAATTTATTTGTTGTTCAATCCTAAGATTCGTTGACTGCATCCCTCCACCTTTCCCTATCTATGGCTTGTTCCATGAATATATATTATGGATTCGGATGTTTGGAATTGTTGCCTAGGCTACGTGTTGCCTAAATTTCCACTTTTAGTTCACCCAGTGCTTGGCGCCACTTCGATTAGAGCCTTTTCAGGTGTTATTGGAAATAGACGTAGTTAATTGTTGCTAACGTGAGACTGTGGTAAATATTCAATAACTATTGAGGAAATATGAATTACTTGATGCTTTAAATAATTTCTTCCTATTTTTGTGATCTAAAAGTTACTTTGTAAATGCTAGAGAGAAAATATCTATTACAGAAATTGTGAAAGAGGTTTATGAAACGTCCATCGTGTGCCGACGACGATGTTTACCAGACTCTGATTCTAATTTGAATGCATTATGCCCGTTTGGCTTAAATAAAGAATTTAAAATGCCTTGTTTAAACAGAACTTGCTTCGCACCAGGCTGCAAAACATTGTATGCGTCTACGAGGACTCAAATGGGAAACTTGGATTGAAAAATAAGAATCTGTTCAAGGCGGCGGTAAGTTCATTCCTTTTTACCTACACTGAAGTGATGGCCATTGGAAATATCCATGAAGTCACCAGCTTGAAGTTCTAAGTACTTAATTGTGCATTTGTGTAATTAAATTTGGAGAGGAATTATAAATATATCTGTAGACCGGACGATATTAAAAAAGTGTATAATTACGTACAGCGTGTAGTACTACATTTTTTATCCTCTGCCCACTGCATTATGACTACATGTAAGTAAAACCCATGTATATTGCAAGTGAAAGCGGTAAGACTTGTTTATTTACAATCTGTCGACTGTATGTACATTTGAACTCCCGTCTTTCATCACTAGGCGGCACCACTCTCCAAAGAGTTGTTTGTTTACAGAATTCTAGACAACAGTGTTAGGCGACGAGATCACAATCCATAATACATATTCATGGCTAGTTCCCTTGCCTCCTGATATCTCTTCCTATGTACTTTCCTCTTCATTTGGTCCATGAACTTATTCCTAGGTCTTCCTCTGGGGAATTTTCCCTCCATTTTACCTTCATTTACGTTCTTCACTAAACCATTTTGTCTCAGGGTGTGTCCAAATCCATCTGATTCTTCTTTTCTCTAATGTGTTCCATATGGTCCTCTCCTCTTCTTCTGTAGGCTTCACCATTTTTTATTTTTTCCGTCCAATTTATCTTTAGCATCCTCCTCCGGCATTAGGTTTCGAAGGGTTCTATTCGTTTCTGGTCAGCTTTTCCAATGGTCTATGCTTCCGATCCAAAGAGATCCACGCTCCACGCGATTGTTTTCGCGTACTGTTTCCTGGTTTGTATTCCTATCTTCTTTGAGCAGAGCAGAGTAATTATCTACTCTTAAATAGACCCTATTGATCATTCTAATTACATATTACGTTGGTTTTTTGACGCTTTATCATTGCTGCAAACCTTTTAATCTTCTATTCGTTATTTTCATGGAATAACCAATCCCGGCAGGAAATGGCATTTCCTGCGCCAATCTAGACGGTTCCATGGGCGTTTGGAACTAATCTTAAGGAGGTAAATATTCGAGGAACTCTCGTGAGCATCAAATTAAGGGACGCCTGAGGGCGAATGGAGAGTTTTTTCATAGCGTAGGATAGCGTCTTAATCACGGATGTTAAGAGGCTAACAATCGAGCTCAACGGCCACCAGTCATTGGATTCGGGTCGCGCCTCAAGATGGACCCGAAGTTAACTTCTAACTAAGTTGTCTAAACGGGGTCCGGAAATCGTCGTTTTTATCCACGACGTGGAGGCATTATTCCCTACGCTCCCCGACCGCGGAAACTCATCGGAGTGTGAAGATATTAAGAAATCAAAAAGACTTGAATTATCCCTCCGTTAAAAAAAAGGAGCAATTCGTATCTGCGTGCGAAAATTTGAACCATTAAAAAGGGGTGTTATGTCATTAGTCTTATTCCAGTGTTGTGGTAATGAAGGGCGAGAGAAGAGTAGGCTAGAATTACACGGTCTTTTTGTCTCCCACTAAGTAACCAACTGTTTTCCCTGAGGTGAGAACTAGTTGAGAAATATCTCGGCCAGCCTTCTTTTATTTCTTCTTGGTACCAGATGGGATGAGATCGGAGGTTTTTTATTGGATTACTTTTCTCATATGCGTGCAAATTGAAATCGGCACAACCTGGAGGCACAAATGGGATTCTTAAGAACTTAATGGATGGTAAAATAGAGGGAAAAGTCCCCAGAGAAAGACCCAGGAATAAATTTGAACATGAGTAGATTTTGGCGATGACAATTTGTCCAGGAATATGTAAATCTCATACTTATCCGACCCAATAAAAATGATAAGTTAACTCCACTTACGGACTAAGTCATTTTTTGGTTAGTCCATTATGGATAACTTCCACAAAGTAAAGCCTACAACCATTTCCTTTGCTCATACCTATCATTATAATTATTGAATTTACCATAGTTTTCAAATACTCATGCGGTAATAATCATGAGTGATGGCGCGATAATTGAATATTGAAATCAATAATTTCGCTCGCACGAAAGGAGAGTTATTTTTTGGATGACATGGCATGACTTTTGTACATCGCATTCACTCATTCGTAAATTTCCTATCAGGATCTATTTTTGATGAGTTTAAGATAAAACAATCCGTTCCCTGGTGGGAAAGAACAATAATTTATGAATTATATTGAATGCATCAATTTTGACCCACACCGGTAGCCCACAGAGATAAATGACCGGTCATTCGGAGGAAGGTACACCGCACGACAGAAAGGCGACACTGCCTCGGAAACCGCCAAGGATGCGGCCATTGTGCGCGGGATTGGGAAAAAAAAGTAAACGGCGTGTTTTAACGGAATAGACATCCACAGGGAGACCTCCGAGACAGCTTCCCTGTCCGGCAAAGAGGCGCTATGACGAGGTCAAAGTCGTGACTTTCTTTCCCACGATTAATAAAAAAAGGAAAGAAAAAGGCGCCGAAGAAGATATGAGCATTAAGAGGGGATTAGAGAGACGTAAATTCCTGGGCGCGGAGCTTCGATGCATTCCACGAGCTGGAGAAGCGCCACGTTGCTCGCTTGGCTTGCTTCACGGCTTCACCGGCAAACCTCAAGGCGTCTCTAGCCTCAGATCTGGGGGCTGTTTCTCAGAACTACAGGCCTACAAGTTACGAGTCACGTGACTATATTCACAAGGCCGATGGGTTACTTAGATATACCAAACTGAAGACTCATACAATCCAAAAAAATGGCGGGCCTAATGAAGACCATTCGTAGCTCGAATTTTGATTAAATTGAAAAATTAAACTTATTAAACATCGCAAAATTAAACTTATTAAACTTTCACCAACATACATCACACAATCGGTAAACTACAAATGCCACAGAAACTACTAAAAATAATCTACAATGTAACTGCGTAAACGTGACACAAGAGACATGCAGGGAACATGCAAAACATGGTGTTAGACCTACTGGGCAGATTTAGAAGCATGCTTTATGGTGCATATGAATAAATCATCTAACTACCCATCAACAAACATACTTCAAAGTCCAAACGCAGCCATTATGGTCTCTTATCGACCGCGGGAAAAACGACATTTTAAACCTTTCCGTTCTACAATCAATTTCCATTATTTTATTCTCATGATCAGGGGGCTGTTTCTCGGAGCCACAAGACTGCAAGTTACAAGTCACAAGTGACTATTTTCACAAGGTGGATGGGTTACTCAGATATACCTAACCGAAGACTCGTACTTGTCCAAAAAAATGGCGGGCCTAATGAAGACCATTCGTAACTCGCATTTTGATTAAATTGAAAAATTAAACTTATTAAACTTTCACCAACATACACCACACAATCGGTAAACTACAAATGCCACAGAAACTACTAAAATAATCTACAATGTAACTACGTAAACGTGACACAAGAGGCATGCAGGGAACATGCAAAACATGGTGTTAAACCTACTGGGCAGAAGAATGAGAAAGAAGAAAAAGAGAGGAAGAGAAAAAGAAAAGAAAGAAGATTTAGAAATTATACTTAACGAGATGGAAAGAATTCTTAGAGACCAATATGGAATGAGGATAAATAAGCAAAAGACTAAAGTGATGGTATACTGTGCTCAAGACTGCTGTGAACCTGTATGGATAAGAATAAATGATGAAGAACTAGGAAAAGTTACAGAATGCAGCTAATTGGGCAGTAAGATAACAGAAGATGGAAGGAGTAAGCGAGAAATTGTGAACAGAATTCAACTAGCAAAAATAACTTTCAATGATAAAAAGACTCTACCGACTTGTAAAAATGTTAGTTTGTAAGTAAGAAAGAGGGTTATGAAAGCTTATGTTTGGAGTGTGGCCCTTTACGGGTGTGAAAGTTGGACTATCGGGAAACATGAAAAGAGCAGATTAGAGGCCCTAGAAATGTGGTGCTATCGAAGGATGCAGAAAATCAGCTGGCGAGACAGAATCACCAATGAGGAAGTGCTGAGAAGAGTACAAGAAGAAGTCTCTGGAGAATAAAAGTCTCTGGAGACAGATACAGACAAGGAGACTTAATCTAATAGGTCACATTCTACGATGCGATGATTTTATAAAATTAATAGCTGAAGGTTTTATGGAAGGGAAAAATCGTAGAGGACGTCCAAGATTTAGCTATATGAAGCAGATCATCAATGACTCTGGATGCGTCCCATATGGTGAAATGAAGAGGAAAGCTGAGCAAAGAGCAGAATGGCGTGCTCTTGCCAACCAACTCATGGGTTGATAACCGAGGAAGAAGAAGAGAAGAAGTGACCCAGGAAATTATAGGCCTATATCGTTAACATCTCTTTTATGCAAGATCCTCGAACACATTGTCGTTAGCAATATTACGGCATTCCTGGGTAATCGTAACCTCTGACAGAGCAGTCAGCATGGCTTCCGTAAGGGCAGGTCCGGCGAAACACAGCTTGCTCTCTTCCTTCATGATATCCTAAAATCAGGTGAATCGAATTAGCAAATCGACGCGATATTCCTTGATTTTAAGAAGGCATTCGGCAAGGTTCCTCACAAAAACTCAATCAGAAATTGTATTCATGCGGAGTTAATAAAAAAAATAGTGAACTGGATAAGGGACTTTCTCAGTGATCGAAAACAAAAGGTAGTTATCGACGGGGTTAGCTCTGATATGGTCGAAGTCACATCCGGTGTTCCTCAAGGAAGTGTGATTGGCCCTCTTTCATTCATTGTTTATATTAATGATCTAACTTCTAGAGTTATCAATTAAAATTATTTACTTTATTTACCGACGATACCGTTAAAACCGAAGAAGAAGAAGATAGGCCCAGAACGCGTTAATTGAAATAAAGGAATTCACAAGAAATACATTTTGCGCGATATATATCGATTTCATTAGAATCCTATCGATAGTATAAAAAAAATTTCAATGTTTTTCACGCCCGTTGAATTTCAGCGGGTATCTTCCACCAGTCAAATACTTATATACGAGGGTAAATCAATAAATAAGTCGCAAACGTCAGCATTTCATCATCAGTATCAGTTGTAAACATTTCATTGGGAACGCTCGAAACATCCACCGTCCAGTCCCGACTAAGGTCCCCGGTGATTTTCATCTGTTCGGGCACCTAAAAAATCGTTTGGGTGGTCGAAATTTTGAAAAGGAGAATTCCGTAGTGCACGAGGATACTCGTTGGCTGCAACAGCAAACAAAAGACTTCTTTGCTGCCGGCTATCAAGGACTTGCAAAGAGACGGGATAAGTGTCTGAAGATATAGGGTGAATGTGTAGGAAAGTGAAATAAATTTCAGGAAGTTACTTTGATAATTATTGCCTCTATCCTGTTTTGCGAGTTATTTATTGACTTACCCTCGTACAATACAAATACGTCTCATTTCAAAATAAGCGTTATCGTCAAATAAATCGCAATTTTTTAAATGCTTAAATATCCCTTTTAATAAACTAATGTAGTAGCAGAAATTTTTTCATGTTGAAGTTTCATAATTCCGTCCATGGAGGGTTAATTCCTCCTTTCTACAGATTGGCTTCTTAACGGGATTCGGAGCCATTAGTGTAACGACTGAACCCCCGAGTGGATGGGTTGCGGGCGGGCGTTGGAATAGAGCAAGAGGCTCTGGCTCTATAATCACTTGGCGTCCACTCAGCCGTGGTCGATCAAGCTCTTAAGAGGACTTGGAAGGGTACAGGGGAAGGCCAACAATCGAGGGGGATGCGTCGTAACCGGAGAAATCCTCCCTTCACGCCCACGGACAGTTAACCACGATCGCACCCACATACGGGTCTATCCTCCTCCTCCTCCATAGCGGTTCCTCACGTGCCCTTTATGTGCAGGGACTGAGCACGCCTCGGCCATAATGAGGACGTCAAATTACCCTCTCGTTGGTTAACCTCCTCGTTCTCCGTCCTCCTGACCCTAGGTCATCCTCTGCAGCCCAGGCAGACAGGTGGGGTTGGTTGGTCGGGTGGGCAAATGGACTCATAACAAGGTGAGTGCGATGCAACGATACGTATCGGTTGTGAAAGTTGAGAATCGGCTTTAAAGGTGGGTTTACACATGCCCGGAATCGCGGATCGGAAAATCGCATCGTTCGCATGCCTTGAATGGATTGGATATTTGGGGAGGCGACCGACGGCTAAGGTCATTCGCGCAATAGGGGATAGGTAAGGGAGGAAGGGTGGAGGGAAACCCAGCGTCGGCATTAGCCTGCTCTTAACGAAAGGCGCCAAGGGGACCACGGTTTAACGTCTCATCTGACAGACGGAGTACTGTACTTGAAGTGCCCTCCACAAGACACTCACGTAGGGATCGGGTCCTCTGAAAAACATCCGCCTCTGCAGGGATTTGAACCCTGGCCGCCCGTGTGGTAGGCGAGTACTCTAGCCACCACATCAACCCGATCCCCCACACGCCATGAGGCAAACTGTAAATTCTATGGACTTTGAGCGTTAAGTACGTTTTTTACAGAGCTTAACAACGCAACCGCGTACTTGATTTTTAATGGCTACACGCCCTGCGCACTAGGCACGTCAAATCAGTTCGCGAGCAGTGTTGACGAGCGGTAAGCGATAAATGAACTTCGATTTTCGCTTGCGCGATTGTTATCAAATTGTTGATTATCAGTTAAGACGTATTTTAAAATGGACAATGTGAAAACTTTTAATCTCTCCTTGACGGAGTGCTTACATTTTTAAACACGCATAAATAATGAATTCGATAAACATAATCAAGAAATTCACCCGTGACTACGATGAAACTAAAAAATTGCTACCTATCGGCAGGTTACCGAACGTTTCGCCTGCGGATATAGATTCCATTCATCGCCGTTCGTGAGCGCTAAAGGCAGCATTACATATGGAGGTTGACTTCTATGATAGTAGCGAGTGTAGCGATATCTCGAATCAAATCGCCACTTGCGGTGAATCTTTCGGCTTACACTTAAATTCCGGCTTTTTCCAAACATTTGAATGACGGAAGTTAACAATGAATATGGTAATAACGAAAATCTCCCAAATTTTACAATAATGGCGTTTGTATACAGCTGTTTGAGTCCCATTGGCATTCGTACATACATGCATAGTGCATACATACCAATCACGCCGTTCCCTTCTGGGGTAGGCAGAATCACTAAGTTTCACTGAGAAATACATATTTGTACACGTAACTCTGCTTCAATAATTTCCTCGATAGTGACTTATCCTTGCAAACCTCTTTTGCCTCATTTACCCCCATACGCTGCTTCATACAAGCCCTCCTGTTTTTAAGACTCCTAATATTCCTCCTCCTAAGAATTTCATCAACCACATTCAACATTAAGTCTAATTTAGTTTAGTCTACTCTCATGTCTAATCTGACGTACCCTTGTTTCACTACCACACAACTGTAGTATATGCATGCAAAATATGCATTTCGTTATTCATTTGTTTGAGTGCTACGTATCAGAAAACCTGTTTCCATGACTGATGTTTATGTCTTTTTCTGAATTGTTGTGTGGTCCGCCATTAGGAACGGAATAAAAACCCAGTACACTGAGAGTGCATTATTATTTAGTTCTGGACATAACTACAACAAAGTGGAGAGGAGTACACTTTTCACGGCGATTTTCGCTTCCTTGCTCCTTCGCCACTTGGAGGGCATCGTTCTGCTTACACATATCTGGCGGCTTTTTCAAACAAATGGATGATGGAAGTAAACGATGAACATTGTTATTACGAAACTCACCAGAATTTGACAATAATGGCGTTTGTATACAGCTGATTGAGTCACACAGGCATTTGGTGGTTAAGTAAAATTATATAAATCACATTGCATGTGCATCGTTACATCGTATCATGTATGAGAATTAAGACAATGATTATAATTATCAAATAAGAGGCGAGTCGTAAAACGTACTTTGGGGTTCTTTTCGTATTTTAAAGATTTTCAAGTACAAATAAATATTTACATAAGCAACAACGAGTCCTCCTCCGACATAATTATTCGTTGTTTACATTTTAAATCTCCGTTAGCTGTCACGTGACCAAGATTCCACCGGATGCGATGCGATTTTACCGCAGAAGCGAAATGCCACTTGCAGGGAAAATAGAAATTAGTCTATTTTCCTTGCAAGTAGGAACCGCGGTCGATTACCACCACTATCGACCCCAAACACTGCAAGGGAAGGTCATGCTTACATTTCGGAGTGTCGCTTAAGAGCATCTTCCGAGGTTAATGTCAAAGAAGTGACTTCCATGTGAGAATCCGCCTTAAGGCGGGTTTATGCCCCGTTAGCACTACGCTCGTACGTGCGATGGTAGGCTGAAACCATTATGTGAATACATGTTTGTACTTGGGTAATTCTTACTTCCTAACGCTGTCACTTTATGGTGGTAGCTCTGGTGTCGCCAGCGGAAACCGGAAATGATGAATAACGATAATAAGTACAAAGTTTTTTCAAAGAGGTTTATTCATTTTTTATTTAAAATAACTTGCAATCGCGATATGGGATTCAAATGTTCACTACCAGATGGCATAAAGAACGAAGTATTAAATTCTTGCAATCGATTCGGTTATACTCTACGTTTTCGTTAAAAAAAATACGTTATTAATGATGAATTCAATTTTTCTCAGATTTCAACAGTAGCATTTTTTCCTTGGAAATCTAAGCAATGGTTATTATCGGGAAAATTTCCCCTGGCGTTTTACCATCATCATTGGTCGTTCAATCCTAAGGTAGGTTGACTGCAGCCCTCCACCCATCCTTATCTAATTCTTTGTTCCTTACTCCCTGGTAGCTCTTCCTATGTACTCTCCTCTTCATTTTTTCTGGGGACTTTTCCTTCTATTTTGCCTTCAATTATGTTCTTCACGAACCCATTGTGTATCAAGGTGTGTCCAATTCATCTGGTTCTCTATGGCGTTCCATATGGTCCTTACCTCTTCTACGCTTATGTGAAATCCATCATTTCTTATATTTCCATCCATTTCATCGTCAGCATCCTCCTCTAGCACCAGCAAGGCTTCTAGCCTGTTCTTGTCTGCTTTTCCAACTGTCCATGTTTCCGATTCGCAGAGTACCCCACACCACCCGAATGCTTTCTCGTACTGTTTCCTCCCTCGTAGTCTTATCATTTTTGAACGCACCAGTTGTCTTTTTACCGAGAACGCCTTCTTAGTTTGGGCTACTCTTCGCTTGATATCCGTTGTACCTCTTCCGTCCTATGTGAGGGTACCTCCGACTTCGGCGAAAGAATCCACTCGTTCCAATTTCCTTACCTCTGTGCGCGATTTCTGCATTCAGCTATTCTCTTCCGCATGCTTTGATTTTAGCCTTCGTCTTATTAACTTTAACGTTGTTTTCCCGGAAAAAATGGTCCAATGCGTTGAGTGATGGTTATTGTCATTTCCTGCCTTTGACTTTTCGCCATAAACACAGAATATCCATCGAAAAATATTAAAAATAAAAATTTATTCCTTCCTTCATAAATACGAAGTACGTTCCAATTTAAAAAAAATTGGGAAGCTTGAACTTGATCTTGAAACTTGATCATTACTTATTTTTCCCGTTCATTTCATCTCTTCAGCATCCTCTTCCAGCTCCAGGATTCGAAGGCTTCTCTTCATTTCTGGTCAGTTTTCCCAGTGGTCCATGCTCCCGATCCATTGAGTGCCATGCCCTACATGATTGTTTTTACATACTGTTATCTAGTTCATTGCCCTAGCTTCTGAGAACACAGTAATTCTCTTTATGCCATGAACGCTTGCTTAGCTTAGGCTATTATTTGCTTGACATCTGTTGTACTTCTTTCGTCTGTAATCTACTCTATTATCTAGGATTTTAGTCTTCGTGTTATTTATTTACTTATTTCATTCTTGTAGAACTTGGTCCATTGCTTTTAGTGACCTTTGACCGTCATTGCAATTTCTTGCATGCCTACAATTTCGTCTACGAAGCGGAGAATATTTTTCTCTTCTCCGTCTCGTCCTATCCTCTTCTACTCTTCTGTAAACTTCATCGTTTTTTTTTTTATTTTGTCCGTCCATTTAATCTTCAGCATCCTCCGCCTGTACCCAATTTTGAAGGCTTGTAGTCTGTTCTGGCGAGCTATTCCAGTGGTACATGCTTCAGATCCTCAGTGTACCACGCCCCACACGAATGTTTGAACATACTGTTCCCTGGTTTACTGTGGTATCTTCTTCTACCGCTTAAATTATCTTATTATTAAAACCATATTTGCATTTTTGTATGTATTTGTATGTCAATTCCTCACTCTATAAAAAATTTCGTGCAACTCGTTCGACAATAATATTCCATTATTTTAACTCCACATTGTCTTATCTTTTTAGGTAAGGGTCCAATCTGCCTCCCTTTTCCTTAATTGGCAAGTAAGGTAAGTCTCTCGTCCTCTTTATGTTTTCAATGGATGAAAATGAAGAATGTTGAAGAAATTGCCATGAGAGAAATTCGGCCTGGACCGGGAATCGAACCTTGGACCTTTGATTTGCCGGACCAATGCTAAGACCACTGCGCTACCCAGGCTATCATGCAGATTGTCGTTTAATAAAGTTATAGCAAAATTAAAAGAGTCTCCAATGGCCGTAAAAAAATGGCACCACTCGTCAAACATGCATCCACACAACACTTACTGTGTTGGGTTGCGGGAAAGGGGATTCCACGGCAGGGACCAACCACAGCCTCTCTACCAGAATACCCTCCTGTGTTGGTTTACAGGAATGTTACTTCCTCGCCAGTGACCACCTCAGACACACACACTCAGCCCAGTTGGGACCCTTTTCGAGGGCTAATGGGACCCTGATAAGGATGCCTGGGTTATAACCCGAGATCCTTCATAGGGCTAATGGGACCCTACTAAGGATGCCTGGGTTATAACCCGAGATCCTTCATAGGGCTAATGGGACCCTGATAAGGATGCCTGGGTTATAACCTGAGATCCTTCATAGGGCTAATGCGACCCTACTAAGAATGCGTGGACATGACCACAATCACACTCACAAGCACTCAAATCACTCACACACACACAGGCGGGCCCAACTTCTGGGAGAAATCGCTCAAATAAAGCGTGGTCAAAAGGTCATCTGCTAGAGAGGCTGTGGTTGGTCCCTGCTGTGGAATCCCCATTCCCGCAAACCAGCACCGTAAGTGTTGTGTGGTTGCATGTTTGACGAGTGGTACCATTTTTACGGCCATTGGAGACTCTTTTAATTTTGCTATCTTGAGGTGCCGTAGAGCTCAATTTCCATTGATTTAATAAAGTTATGATTGTAATTGTGCATGCTAACTACTCTCGCACCAGAGAATAGACCTGAAGCCATGTGGTTACTGAGTTTGAAAATGAAACGAACAAATTTTTGCTAATTTTTTTACGGAAAATTGACCCCGCGGGTACGGTATGGAGGCAAACTATAGTAAATTCAACAATGAGAATTTTTGTGAACCGAACGAATCTTAATAACTATAATTGCTTAAAAACTAATCTACTTTTAGATTGTTAACACTTAGGGTGTGGTGTGGGATGTCGATCGATTGACCATGGTAGGCTCAATGAAATGTCGCGAAAAACCGTGGTTTTAATTTACAATATTTTTTTTCTCAGAATAATAAATGAATGTGGGTTAGGTGCTACTGTAATGGACTTATATGAAAGGAGTGTGCTTCGTTGGTTTGGCCATGTTGATAGAATGGATGAGAGTCGATTAACGAAACAGATATATAAGAGTGAAATGAATGGTGCATGAGGTAGGGGTAGGCCGAGAAAGTTGTGGTTGAGGAAATTCTTAGGAGGAGGAATATTAGGAGTCTTAAGAACAGGAGGGCGTGTATGAAGCAGTGTATGGGGGTGAATGAGGCAAAAGAGGTTTGCAAGGATAGGTCAGTATGGAGGAAATTATTGAAGCAGTGTTAGGTGTCCAAATATGTATTTATGAGTGAAACTTAGTGACTGTGCCTACCCCGGATGGGAACGGCGTGATTGGTATGTACGTTTCTTACATTTTTAAGCTCATTCATTTTCAATCATTTTTAGCTTAAAAATTGACATCACACTGCATACCTAGAAATCAATCTTTATAGATTAAAAAATCTAGGAGAACCTTCATAATAAACTTACTATCAAATTATTGAGATGATTCTTTTTCGTGACCTCTTTTTTTATTAATATAAAGTTGTTTTCCTGGAACTTGTAGGTCATTAATTCATGTTTGATCTGTTCCTCTTTTTCTAAAGTTTCGCATATTTTTTAATGCTTCATCAGGGCTCAGAGAGAGTTCCTTTTGAATGACTTTTTGTTGATACCTTCGTTGCTATTTTTTTACCAAACGTTGTCAAAAGAGGAACAGATCAAACATGAATTAATGACCTACAAGCTCCAGGAAAATAACTTTATATTAATATAAAATTAATGATTAATTTTTATGAATAGGGGCAGGAATTGAAAAATTTAACTCTGATAAAGAGATGAAATTCGGCTATTTTCTCGAAAATTGTAAACGTGTCCAAGGATATTCAAAACAAGAATGTAAATAGGTATCGCCAATGGTTACCAAGGGAGAGGAGACTGATAGAGGGATTGAAATAGGAAATGAAATAGGAATGAAACAGCATCAGAATTAATTTAGAGGACTAGGAAATGTGGACAAGTTGGGACGAGCATGTCAGGAGTTCTTAATTTTAAATTGAGTTCCATGAGTGACAAGGAGCGGAGGTATACCCTATCCAATCGTTTACAGTAGTATTCGTCCGCCTTGGGCGTCATAATTTTGAAGGACTATTTTATGCCTGTTCATGTATGTATAACCTGTACTTGCGATATCGCCGTAGCAGACGTTGGGCCGCATTGACACGGGGATCGTGTGATCAGGCGCTTTCTCTATATTCTGTTAAATATAGTACTTTCCCAAAATGGCTGAGCTCTGTCATCATTACACTCGACGCTTCGAGAATATAACCCGTCTTCGACGAACAACTGCCGAGCGAACACCGAAACGCCTGGCTCACAGGCATTAGATTTCATTAGTGAGGTGGGACAAATGGCAATCCACGAGACTAAAATATTTTTAGCCTTGGGGCCTTCCAGAGTCAGCGTTTTATAACATATTGGTGATGGGCGATGGAGCAATTTGTCTTAATAAACCCTAAAAATAAAAGTCTCCGCACCCGGAAAAACACCGCTTTGGTAAGACGTTTGCCGCCAAAAATCCCATCAGTATTGACTCCATCAATAGCTTTCCGTATTTATTTGAGTTGCCAGAATATTTATAGAAAAAAACTGGAGTGATACAGCAGAGGCGCCACCTTTAAGATCCTTACAATGGTCCTAATAGCACTGCTATTTTATATTTCACCCGCTTGGAATTCGCTGCCAGTATTTGGGATCCTCATGAGGCGGGCTTAAGAGGACGCATCATACCTTCGGTAAGGAAAAGCTCTGTCGAAAATCCACAAGATGGCGTCACTCGTCCCCGATCGAGGCATTTTGGCGCCAGGAGTCTCCTACTCCAGGATAACTCTCGCACAAGGCAACAGTCGTCGGTAAGTTGTAGCCTAGTCTCCGGCGCGTAAGTACAAGCAGCGCTTATATAAGATCTGTGAAAGAAGACTGAACTAATTGCATCACCGTCCGAGCACATCGTGGCCGAAAACCATTCAGGTAGCTTGTCGAAGTATACCAATTACAGATTCTATCTTACAACCGTGACGGCTGTTACTAAGCATTCCGATAGAGAAGGGATTGATACATCTCCATTAGTTTTAGATATGTCAATAATAATAATAGTTTTTATAAAAATATACCCTACATCTTGCCGTTTTCCCGATGGTTTAATTATGCTCTGGGACAAAATTTTCATGTTCCAGATACGAGCCTCCCTTGGCAAAGGTCTATTATTTATACTATAACAATTTCAAGTTGATGACGTAAGACTTTTAAAAGAAATCTGGGGTCGGAAATTATCACAAATCTGACCTTTCGAGCGGGTGTGATGCGTCGCCTTAAAAACAGAGAACGCGTGCAAGGAAGATCAGCAAGATACTGCAGTGATTCTACGCATATTTTATTTGAATTTTTCTTATCTGCATTTTGTCTTCAGTTAATTTGTATTCGTTCCATTGTTATGTAATTTTCCTGGATTTTGGTTCCCAAGGAAAAATCAATAACAACAGTCACCAAAAACGGCTATCAACACATATTTTCGTGTTCTAGAGAACAAATTAATCGTGTGGTTGGAATAAGCCATACCCATCCACAATGCGTAAAAGGCCGTTATAATTGTCTCGTTAGTGTCACTGACCTTTGCGACAACTTGTACGGGAATCGCTGTCAGACGGTGGATTGAAAAATTTAAAAATCTCATATGTAAATTCAAAACCAATTTATTTTCTGGTGTACTTATCTATATCCTACGGACTCGTACTTTTTCATGTATAAGAGTTGATTAGCAACTTACCGTTTGATATGATAGTAATGACTTTGTAATATTCAGCACTGTGGAATGTTAAAATTGCGGAAAATTACAAAGTTATTATTATTAAATCATGGCGAAATTCCACCAAGTCAACTCTTCAACTATCTTGTATAACTTACCGTTTGTTTGTATGTTTTAATTTTATTGATTCCTTTGAATGTATTGTTTTCACGAGCGAAAATAAAGAGTGTAGTTTCTCACTCTGGATTAAATATCGTATTTTGCTGAATTATTCTAGATAGAACCATCCACGTTAGATAAGAAGATATAAAACATATAAGTTTTACGGTAATTCAGATCGTGAAAATAAAATCAGAGAAACGGGCGGCAGAATAGAAAGGATTTGAATGTCTTTTTTTCCGTGAGCGATGAGAGACCATAATGGCTGTCCATGAGAATTTGAATAGTGTTAGTTAACTGATAGTGTAGCTGATTAGATGATTAGCTCCCTTCTACATGTTCCTCAATATGCCACGTAGTACTGACATCACGTTTTGTATAACCCCTGCAGGGCATATTCATCTAATTTACGTAGTTACATTTTGCACAAATTCTATTTTATCTAGTAAAACAAGATCACTGGTAATTTGGTGGTACCGTAAAGTGGGGTTACTTTAGTACGTAAGGGTGAAAATGTTACAACCTCGATTTCATACATTTAGCATTTGATAATTTGTCGTAGTTCAAAAATTTGACGAGAGATGTCAGTTTTATGGTGTAGGTAAAGTTTCTTTGGGTTGGTTACACCGGCCAACAATCGTTTCTTTCGATTTTGAATTCTCACAACAGGAGGTTATATACAAGTCTGTTTTAGGAGAGAGTTGTTCAGTTCTACAAATCTATTGATGTCAACACGATTGCGATTGTTCCCGAATCAAAGGTAAGTGTGAATTTTGGTAACAATATATCCCTGTTTAATTTGCGATAACATCTGTTTTTCTACCTGCATTCGTTAATGCAGTAGTTTGCTAAAATGTAAATATGAAGCTTGGTGGGGTCAGTTTAGTACACCTGTTTAGTCTACAGGTTGGGAGGGTGATTTTAGTACACGTATTTTTTCAATATAAAAGACAACGTTTTCGTTCCAGAAACAATGTCACGGCAGTATGTTCGTAAATTGGGATCATGGCGTTATCGAAACTACACAACAGAGACTGAGGTCAAAGACTGACCTTCTTAAAGGAAAGGTGAAGAGACAGGGTTAAATTTATTCCCACTTAAAAGGTTTTTCAGCATTTTTGTTGTTACTCTATGATAAAAGTTGATATCTATTTTGGTGTGGCTTCTATTATTTTTCGGTGACATAACACAGAGACGACCGTGAAGTTGAAAATTCACAAAATATTCTTAAAAATCTTAAAACATGTTGAAAATATATTTTTAAATCAGAAATTGGCCGTGCTACTTCTTGAGAATCTGAGGAAACGTTTGTAATGGGGTGAGAATAGTACACAAGTCTCTGCTATGTTATTTCAATATGATATACGCTCGTACTAAATTGACCCCAATTAATGGGGTAACATTAGTACATTTTAAAATTTTTTCTATAACCATTGTTATGCACATAGAACCTTAAGCAATAGCTGATTTTGGTCATGAGGATTGAAGCTTTCACAAGAAAAATTAAATCGGACTGTGAAAAAAACATAGCTTGCTGCAGGTTCAAAAATATGTCAAAAATGTACTCAAGTACGGTACGTATTTTTTTATTGATCTATTGTTTCCGTAGCTTTGGTCGCCCACATATGGTGTGGCACATGTTGGTGAAAGTTACTATTTCATTAGAGTGAATGTTGGTGATAAATCACCAGCCTAACATCCAAGAGGTGGTTGGCAGGGTAACATGTTGATGTAGTTGCGTATAATCTTTTTGTTGCCAAAGCTGAAAGAGTACAGGCTATTGAAGGCACATTATGCCTTCATGAGAGTATAGATTTCATGCCTTCAAGAGAGTATATGGATTTTTTTATTATTTTTTTACTGATTTGTGTTCCAAGGTACTACTCTTCCAAGTACTGTGATGTTCACTACTTTTGTTACAAAATTAATTTACTCGCGTGGGATAGAGGGGGTTGGCTTCGTAACGGAGCGATGTGTCAACGAACAGTTTGGATAAAAAAACTCATGTTCCAACTTAATACACAATCACATTTCATCTTTTTCTTCAATCTCAAGAAACTGTTTACCCAAATTCTACTTCACTCGTAATAAATGTGCGTTGCCTTTCAAAAAAGTCATTTACCATGTTCTTGTCCAATCTAAACTGAATTATGGATTAGAGTCTTTGGGAGGCGCATATTACAATAGACTAAAGCCTGCTTTAATCCTTCAAAAAAGGATTTTAAGAAGCATCACTCTGAAAAATAGAATGGAAGACTCGTACCCTTTATTTGTATACTCGAGATTGCTCCAATTACAGCACTTGCATTCGTTCAAGATGATAAAATCATTTTACACCATGAGTGGTAATATGCCAACTGTATCTGCCAGCACACTGTATTTAATTTGAGAATGAGACATGTTCAATAAATTCAGCCAAACTTAACCATTTTCCAGCGATTGGGTCCAAAAGTTTATAATATGTTGCCTGATGCTATCAAAAATACGAAAAGTTGTTAAGTATTTCTATGGTTGGCCAAATTTTGGATATTGGTTGAGGAAGATTTTCACCACGTTTATCAATAGAATATTCAGATCGACTTGGCCGGTTCACCTCGGTATGGTAAACGCAACGGGCTAGTGGGATCGATATGAGAAGCGGGTTAACTCGGCCCGCTTCCTCTGCCAGTCTGAGATTTCCAATCGATATGAACCGATTCAAATCGATATTTCACTCGGCGATCCGAGTCTGCTGGCTTAGAATGGTCAGATCGGACCGAGTTCGTATCGATCTTAGTTTGATAGGCAAACTTAGCGATTGTTAGATTTTTCGGAAATATTACATGCTTTTCTTTCCTTAAACTTAGCGCTAATTTGTAAATTTGATGGCACTATCATTATTATGTTATTAATTCAATTACATTTTTATGACGCATAAGATGATTATGTTAAATATTATTTATCATATCATCTCTTATGTTGGCATTGTATATGTTGATTGCCTCAGCACAGGTATTCCTTAGGGGCAACCTAGCTTTCATTCGGATGAAATGTAAATTCATTGTTTCAAGTTATTGTCGTTGAAAGCAATGCATTTATTTATTTACCTACTTTAGAATGATATGTAATTGGCCGGAGGCGTAACATGGCCCTGTGGCACCACCGTAGCTACCACGAAGTTGTATACGTAATTTTGGTGGCTGAATGCAAAGTAATGAGATCAAATAGGTACTCAGGCCTCAGTGAATATTCATTCGAGGTGTGCACTATGAATTAGGAAGTGTGCACTTTTCGAAGGAAGCCTATTAAGTTCCAACTTAATACTTAATCACGTTTGCGTTATTATAGTTGCCGCCTTCAAAGTTAAGTGCTGTAAGTCCACAATCTGTAACCCAGCCAAACACCCTTGAGGAGGCTTGCTGGGTAATTTGTAGATGTAGACGAGTCGGAGTCGCTCTTATGACTTCTCGGGATGACGTCTGTCTGAGAACGGAAGAGAGATGAGGTTTTTTTCCAAGAGAGAGAGAACTTAGCTGCCCTCAAGGCGAAAAAATGATAACGGGTGGAGGGGAAGGGCTCAGAAGCGGATTAGAGCCTCTTCTTTTTCTTAATGTCGTTTTTTCTTTATACAGCACCGGTCGTATTTTCTTATCGTTGCGCCAGGCGTTCCGTTATTGTATGTCTCTTGTTTATTTTTTAAAGAGGGTAATGGATGCGGAATGCCTCACTCGGCCTTCCTTCCTTCTACTCCCGTTCCATTTCCCTTGCTGATGAAATGAAGTCTTGCTGATTTCTTTCCCGTCCCTCCCCTAGATCTTTCTGTGCTGTCGGGATTTTTTTCCGTAAGACGAAAAAGCACTTGGAAGTGTTCGCGGAACTGGCGCCTTTCCTTATACCACTTTGCATTTATATGGGAAATGGATTTCCTTACCGTCGTCTGTACATTATCCAAACACTCAAGGGCACTGCTGAGTATTACTGCCCTTCGCTCTGCATTCCCTAACCCATTTGGTCGGCGTCGGTAAATTATAATTGAGATGATTGTTCTTCGGCGAGTTTGAACGACTGGAGTAATCCATTTGCTGCCATGTGTATTTGATGACTCATAATTCGTGTTCAAGTCGTTTGTTGTTGTTTTGCAATGGAGGATAGTCACCATTTCCCACAGATGTGAAACACCAGGGGAAATGCTCGTATCACGGAGTAGGATATCCTACTCCGTGGCTCGTATATAGAGGTGGGTCGTTCGCAAACGAATGGTAGCTAAGGAACTGGTCCTTGGATTGAACTGGAGGGCCGAGGACCGACTTCTATGGAACGACCTTTCCTTTCGGTCCGTCGGTCCTTTAGGTCCATCGTGCCTTTTGGTCCGTCGGCCCTTTCGATCCGTCGTTCCTTTCGGTGAGTCGGTCCTTTCGGTTCATTGTTCCTTTCGGTCAGTCGGTCCTTTCCGTCAGTCGTACCTTTCGGTCCATCGTTCCCTTCGGTCCGCCGTTCCTTTCGGCCCGACGGTCCTTTCGGTCCGCCGTTCCTTTCCATTCGCGGGCCTTTCGGTCCATTGTTCCTTTCAGTCAGACGTTCCTTTTGGCCCGACGGTCCTTTCGGTCCGCCGTTCCTTTCGGCCCGTCGCACAGTCGTCCAATGTCCCCAAAACCTGGCCAAGGTAAGAAAAATAAAGTATCTACATAGAGGATTTTGATTGCTGGATCGGTGAGAGGAAAGGTTACAAAGTCGAAAGTCCCAGCAGTTGGGTAAACATTTTCCCACTTGCGCACACCATTCACATGGACAACGAGCGCCCTACGGGTAACAAGTGCATCGAGCGCGCGTCCATAAGAGCAAACTTATTTTTGAAGTGCTGCTAATTCGTTCTTGGTGAAGAGAATTCATTTCTGGCAGATGGAGTCTTCAGTAGAAAGTTAGTACTACAAGTTGATATTATTTAATTTTTCATTTTTTAAATATATTTTTTAAACAAGGCCGTTTAAAATAATGGTGTTTTTGAGCGAAAATCCGCGCTTCAACTAACCAAAAGTTAATGAAATCCGGATAATTCTGATATAAACGATACATTACATTGTTGAGAATTTAATAAAATTAACAGTAGCTTGAAGAATAGCATCTACAATCCTCTAATTCGATAGTTATTAATAATATAAAGTTCGATTTTTGTCCCGAAAAACGAGCTTGGCTTGGAGCATGCTGCACTCGACTGTATATGAATGATTTTGTGAACTTCCCATAACATTCATTTGTTATATATTATTGAACACATGCACCATTTTATATTGCAGATCAATTACAATTGCAGATAATAATTAAAGGAATTGCGAATAATTTGCCCAAAATTTTTTTGGCGTACTCCGAATAGACTGGTTTTATATAACCTCAAAAGCACAACTAATTGCATCAAGGCCATTCTTTTTTCAATTTACAAAATTTTGTGAAAAGTTTGCACAAATATATTTTTTGCAATTCTGACTGCGGATTTCGTTTTAGCACACTCAAATACATAAGAATGCAAACTTTTATCAAAATTGGAATACTATTTCTCATGGTGACCAACTTTCGGGGCATATTGACCACTGTGCGTTGGTCCTTTCGGTCCATTGTTCCTTTCAGTCAGTCGGTCCTTTCCTTCCCGTCGTACCTTTCGGTCCATCGTTCCTTTCGGTCCTTCGTTCCTTTCCGTCAGTCGTTCCTCTCGGTCCATCATTCCTTACGGTCCATCGTTCCTTTTGGCCAGTCGGTCCTCTCCGTCCGTGGCGACGGACCTAAAGATAAGACCGTCGTACGTTTCGGTCCGTCATTCCTTTCGGTCTTCGGTTCCTTTCGATTTGTCGGTCCTCTCGGTCCGTCCTTCCTTTCGATCATTCGGTCCTTTCGGTCCGTCGTTTCTTTCGATCCATCTGTCCTATCAGTCCGTCGCTCTTTTCGGTCTGTCGTTCCTTTCGATCCATCATTCCTTAAGGTCCATCGTTCCTATCGGTCCGTCATTGCATTCGCTACTATCTTTAAGGGATAGGATTGTCTTAAAAATACCCCGAAAATTAATCTGCTGATGTTAGCGGTGTAATTAGCAGTACTTATTTCTTTATTTAAATTTAACCTATTTACGAAATCAGGTTAAAAGTAGGTTATATTACCTTCTATCCTTTATTTCATCTAACATGCTTAAACGCCGTCATTACATTAAGTATTTCTAGATTTTTTACATTATTGAAACACCAAGAACTCACTAAATATAAAAATACATGACCGCCAATGAAATTGGAACGATGATCGAGTGAAAAGGAACGGGTACTTCAAAGGACCGGTCCAGAGTGAACGAGTTCCCAAATATGGACGGGTTTCCTTATCTCTACTCGTTAATTCTCATCGCGAGGGATAAAAAAAAGAAAAGTAAGTACATCAGTCCTTTGCTATTTCCCATAATTTCCCAATGGTAAAAACAACTAAACATAAAATCATACATATGACCACGAAGTCGCAAAATAACTTGTAATGGTAAATAAAGGATGATTAACCTAGATTCAAAAGACTTCTTTCGCAGTCCTGGTAAGTCTGTAAAATCCTCAGTTTTTCTGAGAGAACATTGAATTTCAAGGCCAGAACGCTAAGTCTTACGTAAATTCAACCAATCTGCGTCTGAGACAACGGAGTTTATCTAAGTCGTGCGTAAATGTTGTGGCATTTTGTTCCTACTCGGGGCGATCCATTCCAAAGTAGTCATTCATCTTTAATAAGGATGAGTCAAATCCAAATGTCGATTCTCGATTCCACCGATTCTTAGGCTTAGAATCGGTATCGAGAATCGTTGGCCTAAAGTCGATTCCGATTCCATCGATTCCAGATAGATAAATATTCAAATCAAATTTCGTTTGTCACATCATATTTGTCTCAGTAATCTTGGGTGTAGGCTATCAATTTGTACTTTTTATCAAACTCAATAAGCTGAGGATATATTTGCTATTTGTTAATAAATATACTTTTTGAGCGACTTAATTGTCTTTGTTTGTTTATTTCAGCCAATACTTGAATTTAAGTAATAGTCGCACGCTACTGGTATATTAATATCCCACCTGTTATTAGGAACAAGAATCGATGGAATCGGAATCGAGAATCGGGAATCGATTTGAAAGAATCGAAATCGGAATCGAAAAAAAGTTGAATCGACTCATACCTACTCTCCCTTGTGTATAAATTTGCCGCGATTTCCCGTCTCGAAAGCCTGTCGAAACATTCGTGCTGCATCGGATGAGTCGTTTGTCAAATCCAAATAAAACGTCCATCCGCGGATGGATTCCCAGCATTCCCGGCGACCAAGCGGAAACGGGAATCATCCGTGGGATCTGTCGGTTCCCCAATAAAAGAACGTCGGTCGGGCTCAACAGGTGGTCTCGTATCGAGGGGAGAAATAAAAGAATGGGGACCCACCCCCGATCGGTCGAATGCGATATGCTGCGCGCCCGGTCGAATGCGCCCGGGGCATTCGGAAGGGCAAGGCCGCCTGCCGATCACTCTGCGCGTGAGGCTATCGGAATCATTGGGCGTATGGCGCGGGGCGGAGAGGGGAGGGGAAAAGGGAAATCGAATCAAAACTTTTGATAGGGGAAAAGTGTGAGGGTCACGTTCGCTCGCAGGAGAAAGTGTGAAGACACCCTAATAGGTAATGGATTTGGGAATATCTCTCACTTGTCATTTCAATCGATTTGTATGACGCGTTGGTCATTTTTTTCTCCCTCTTTTTATCTTTCACAACCTCTTATTTTCTTCCGCCTTGGGTGCCGTGAGAACCATTTTTTTTGAAACCGTCCAATCGCCTGGGAATGGATTCACATCCCTCACGAAAATAAGTAACGCAAGTGCATCCACGAGGCAACAAACAAACCCCGTTTGGCTCCTTTCTTGCGTCATTTTACTCCTATTGTTGACCGATTTTTCCTTCCAACATTATTTGTGCTGCTGAGAGCTAGAATGGCGTGAATCAAAATTTTGACTTTTTGGAAAAAAAGGGTTAAAAAAATGATTATCATTAGTTCTACTTTGAGTCATGTTCCTCGTGCATACCGTACAAATCTACATATTACCTTGCTAACGTTATACCTTAAGTTTGACGAGAAAGTAAAGGAACGAAGTTTTTTTTTTCTCGTGAGACCTCACTTGGAGTACGCCGCTAGTATATCGGACCCTTACAAAGTAGGTCTTGTTTCAGATATAGATCGAATACAGAGGAGAGCGGCCAGATTTGAGAAAAATTGTTACGATGAGCATAGTAGTGTTACTGAATTGTTGAGGGATATAGGATGGCAATATGTATCTAGTCGAAGGGAAAAATATAGATTAAATCTTTTACAAAAGCCTGACGGAGACAATTTTTTACCGGACGTTCGACATATTTTGCTAGAGCCTAACTATTATGGTAGAAATGATCACAGGCATAAAATCGAGGAATTAGATTTTAGAACCATTAGATGTAAATTTTTATTTTGCCTCGTACAATAAGGGATCATTATAGTCGCGATAGATCAGTTCTGGGATACTTTGACCCTCAGTGGGTAAAGCAGGTTTTGCACTTGTGCTAAATGTCTGAACATCATTATCAGCTACTAACCCCGCATGAAATATATGGCAAGATATAGCTCCTGCATGACCAAGTACCTTGTAGTTCTACTCTTTAGTCACTTTAATAATGCTAACGAGTAGTTGTAAATGGTATACTGCATGATAGCGTGTTCGTCCACGTAGCACTCTCCTTGATTCTGGTCTGACCGCGCACTGTTATCCTGACTTCTTTTGGCCTGCGTTTGGCATCCGTACGAGCGTTCTCGGTTCTGATTTCAGCTGGGATGAGTGTTGCATACCTGGAATGGATTCACCCCGTGCCACACACCCTAGTGGTGGCTTGCACGGTATTTCGCGGATGTAGATGAAGACACCTCAAGGGTGTGTGGTGTGGCAGGGGTAATCTTTAAAATCCTTTACACTATACCCTATCAAAGTTAATTTAACTACGATGCGTCAACAAAGACCTGCCAGGGTTCGTAGAAGACGAAATTTCACAGATATGCACTACACTAAGGGTACCGTTGAGGCAGATGTAAATTTTTTTCTAGCTAGCTAAGAGCTAGATGGAGAACCATTAAGTAGATTAGCTTGCATTTGCAGCCAATCCTATACGATGAAAAATCATCACCCCTCTTCTCCCCCCCTCCATATAACTGGCATACTGAGGATTTAATGCTAGTTCTTATTGCAAGTGACGTAGTCTCACTGAAAAATACTGTCGCTTAATCCGAACTTTGAGGCAAAATTCCGGAAGATAGAATCCGATTTGAAAAAAAATCTATATCTGCAGTGTCGATGTGGGTTGGTCACATTGTTTGTCCGAAAATAAAGCGCTACCAAAGAAAACACCATAGTGTTACACCCATTTTTGATTTGTTAAAATATGTGTATATTTACAAAAAGAGATGTATCAGGCTTGAAAGTGGTGGAAAGAATTTATCATAAAGAATCAGAGTAAAGGCAGTTTTCCACTTAGATACATTTTATTAGACCGAGGTGGAATTAAATATATACAAGTGGAAAATTTTCTTTTTTCTCATTCTTTATGTGTATATTTATTTGGGTGAAATAAATTATATTCTTATGTAATATGCTCTCAATGACTCAGGACTCGCCTTACAGCCCTATTAAGGTACTTATTCTTTCTACAATTCCCCCTCTCTCCTTATCCTCATCGTAGAGGAGAGTCCTTCCCGTGGGCGTGCCTTCTGAAGTGACTGGACCCTCTATCGGCAATCTCCCACGTCTTCCGCAGTCTCGAAGATAGAGGGACACGATTTGATCGACGCAAGCCTAATGCAGCTTGTCCCAGTTTACGCAGGCGCGGACTCGTCGCTGTTAATGTCCTCCCCCCCACCCTCCCAAGGATTAAATCGCATCGGCGACCATTGACCGAGAAAATTAACTGCGAGTCGCCGCAATTAACCGGCGACGTGATTAGAAATGAACCGCTCGCGAAACGAGGTTGAAGGGGATTTGATATCAATTGGACAAGCCTCGCCTCATTTGGTGTGTTAAAAAATTTACTTTCGTGCATGTGAAGCATAAACTACTCTTGAGGAAACAGGCAACGGGGATCTGTGGTCTATGTGATAAAAGCTTAACGTAATAGGTCAGTGAAAAAGCATTAAGGTGAGGGAAAGTGTAAAGTTCGCCTTCTTAGAAACTGAGATTCTGCAAGTTTCGGTGTCAGTGGAGAGAATGCGTTCCATTTGTGTGGATAGTCCCGGATAGCTTAAAATCTGTCAAATGTGCTCCAGTTCCCCTAATACCAGCAAAATACTGTTCCTCGAAGGCGGGAAAGTTTTCTTATGCATGTCAATTCAAAAGCAAAATTGTTGGACATAACTAGGAGCCCTGCGGAACCGTTAAGGCCGTTTTACGCGTCATTTATGCATCAGTGTAGTTGTGGATACATAAATTCAAGTAGTGCGGAAGTCCACAAGGGAATGTTCATTCGCCTTGTCAGTGACTCGAATCCGGAATCGAATTTCCGGCCGAATTCTTCAATCAGATAGGATACCAAGGCGTCCTCTTCCCCTGCGGAAATTTTTGGGCTTTTAAAGGCCGCTTTACGCGGTACATTTTATTGTACAAAATAATTTTATAATGTGGTAAAACAGTAAACTGAAAATTTAATAAAGCAATACTATGACCCTTGACTCCTTGGCCAAAAGTAATTCATTGGGGCTCGGTTTATCGGACTGATTTTTCACTGATGACCCGTGTTTGTAGAGCCTTAACAATGGTGTTACTCCAACCCTACTGCCTTGGCAATGTGAGATCTCAGCGGAAACAAATTTTTAAGATTTGTCAAGATGGAAACAAAGTTGCCTAGGCATTGTTGGGATTTGGTAACTTCTGATATTTTCATTTTAAATAAGCACTTTCGATTCAAATTATGCGTTAATGGTATTTCAACACAGTAGGATGTAAATCCACCACCCCACAGCCGAAGGAGTTGCGAAAGTGCAACACGAATGGATAGCATGGCGTCGGAAATAAATTAATTTCCCCCTTAAAAGTAAAATTACCGTTGCAATTTTTTAATATTGTGTAGGAAAGGTATTTAGCAACAATATAAAAAAATTGAATGAAATCAATGGGTTACGTGTTTTTAGATAAACGCGTTTGAAGTATTCATAATGAAAATTAGGGTAACAGTTTGGACAAAAATTCAATTTTATCGTAACTATTTTTTGCACATAGTCTTTTCTTTGGAATAGTTTTCTTTTCCTTATCCTAGGTTTAATAGTTCTGGAGATATCGTAGATAAATCCTACGCAAATTTTCGAGAAGGTCAATTTTTCATACTCCCGAAAGTATGCAACGAATGCGAAGTTTACAAAACTAATGTACCTACATGTTCAAAAATGTAGTAAAACGGAATGTATCCTGGAAATTTGGTCAAAATCGGAATAGTTTTCTTTTCTTTATCGTAGTTATAATAGTTCTGGAGATATCGTAGATAAATCCTGCGCAAATTTTCGAGAAGGACAATTTTTCATACTCCCGAAAGTATGCAACGAATGCGAAGTTTACAAAACTAATGTGCCTGCATGTTCAGAAATGTAGTAAAACGGAATGTATCCTGGAAATTTGGTCAAAATTGGTGAGTTCAAGGGCAACTCGATGTTCGAATTGACATGGAATGACCCAGAGGAGTTCATTCGTATTGACAAATTGTGAAGAAACCTGAACAAGCCACAAAATCACCTTTACGGAGTCACCCGCAAGTGAACATAAGTGCGAAATCCCCACCGAGGAAAGATCATTCGCCTCGAAAATCGAGATAACCGTGTTCGAGTCCCGGTCGAGACGAGTGATTTTTTTTCCTCTGTGGAATTCTGCACTTGTGTGCGTTTTAGGGGGACTCAGTAAAGGTATTTGCCGTGGATACTTAAAATTTAACTAAATTAGTGAACAGAATGAATCAGGATGAAGTGCACAGAAGAGTAGAAGAGGACCATATGGAACACCATAGAGAAAAGAAGAACCTGATGGATTGGACACACCCTGAGACACAATGGGTTAGTGAATATATTAATTGAAGGTAAAATAGAGGGAAATGTCCCCAGATGAAGACCCAGGAATAAGTTCATGGACCAATTAAAGGGCAAAGTACATGGGAATAGCTACTAGGTAGTAAATGAACTAGCATTAGATAGGGACTAGCAGGCAGCTAGCCTGCTCACTCCGTGAGCAGGGGTGTGTACCTGCTGGGAGTAAGTGTCCTAGTCTAAAAATAGCTCCTTGGTGAAAATGTTTTTTTTTTCATTCACTGTCCTTTGTTGTTTTTAAAGCCATTTGAACAGGAGAGCACTGTGGGTTTCTTTTGCTTCAACCTTTAAACTCTTCCACTGTCCCTTTTGGCCTTTCTCCCTTGTCACTGTGTTTCCCAGCATCTGGTTGTTGCAACCACGACCCAAAAATGATCCATTCCATCTCCAAATAATGTACACGTTTGCACGGCTGGTGACCTAACACCCCCTGCCACACGCCTAATAAAAATCCAAAACGACTACCAAATGATGAAGACAGATATTCCACATTCAACGCACCAAACCTCACTCTTCTAGCTCAACAATTGACAGAGAAAGAAACAAAACGGATACAGAATGACTGATACAAAATTAATGTATATACGAGGGTGGTCTGAAAAGTTTCCGACCCAACAAAGATAAAAGACATTTTTTCTTCTTATTAATTTTTATTTTTCTACATAGTCTCCTTGTAAGACTACACACTCCTCCCAGCGATGCTCCCATCTCTTTTACCCGTCCAAGTAGTACTCAGCTTCTTTCTCTTCAAAATAAGTGTTTACGAAGTTGATGGCCTCCTCATTTGATGAAAATCTCAGTCCTTCGAGCGCAAATTTTTGCTTAGGGAACAGCTCCTGTAATGTTTTTTCCATTTTGAAGATAATCGATTAAGATAACTCCATGACTATCCCTGAAAACAGTCGCCATCACTTTCCCAGCCAAAAAAACAGTTTTTGCTTTTTTGGAGCCGATTCCCCCTTCGCAATCCTCTGTTTTGACTGTATTTTTGTTTCTGGGGTATAATGGTGTATCCATGTTTCACCTACAGTAATTAATCGGCGCCAAAACTCTGATTTATTGCGACCGAACTGCGACAACAGAGCGTTGGAAATGTTCACCTGAACACGTTTTTGGTCCGACGTGAGCAAACGCGGCACCCAACGCGCAGACAGCTTTCTCATGCCTAATTCTTCATGTAATATGTGACAAACACGCTCATTGGACATACTCATAGCCTCTGCTATCTCTCTCACTTTAATTCGACGGTCATCTAGCACCATTTGGTGAACTTGAGCGATGTTATCTTCAGTGGTAGCAATTTTTGGACGTCCCGAACGTTCATCGTCTCCCAAGTTGGTACGGCCACGTTTAAATTCAGCTGCCCAAAATTTCACTGTGGTAAATGATGGTGCAGAGTCCCCGTACACAGCGTCCAATTCGTCTTTGATTTGCGTAGGCGTATTGCCTTTCTAAAACAAATATTTAATGACAGCTCGATACTTGATTTTTTCATTTTCACAAAAACACTCACAAAGACTCATTCAAACGATAGTGAAACAACAACTGCGCGTCCAAAATGGCTGCAATTTTGTTGATTACCTTTTAAAAGATGCGTGAACACATTTCCTAGGCATTGTTGACGAATGCTGCTATCTTCATGTTGAGGTCGGAAACTTTTCAGATTACCCTCGTAGATGGGCGGGGGAGTGGGGGGCTGCAGTCAACCAATCTTAGGATTGAACGACCAATGAAAGAAATGAGATGGAACAATCGGTTTGGAGACCGTTGGATGAGGATATACGTGCTCTTGGAGGGAAAAATCCGACGGAGGGAAATTTTAACTCGCCCGAGAGAAACGACGACCCACTTGTCTCTCTCGTCTGGACCCCCATCTCCCGCCACGGCGCTCTCTACCCAAGTGCCCGTGAAATCTTGCGGGGGTGTGACCGCGCCGTGAGTGACGGAGAGACATGGGACGACGAGCCGAGATGACACTTCTCCCTCTAGTGTCATTGTGGTGACCGAAGGAAACTGTCAGCCGAACCCGGAAGAAGTCGCTGGCCGCTCGTCAAGTGAAAAACATTAGCTATCAATTTTCTTTTACGCTAAACGCCATTTGACACTAAAATACGCCGCGAGCATTTGGGAACCTGGACGGAAATATTTACATACTCCTCTTGACTCTTATGAGTAAGCTGTAATAGAGAATGCAAGGTTTACCAGCCTTTGCAGTACCCGCTCCATGTACAGCTTTCCCTGCTAACGGTTACTGCGCTCTACCGGTCAGTTTTGGCACATTGTCGCCAGTATGACACAAGAGGAACCAAAGCATAGTAATACCCTAGGCCCGCTTTCACTATTCTACTCAAGCTAGGATCCCTTCTGAAAGGATTACCTTGAGAGCCAGCATACTGTTGCCCGCGACCCACCGCTAGGAGGTATATGCGGTGTACTGAAACACCGGATCACGGAAATATTTTACAAAAAAGAAATAAAATACAAAGGAATGCTCCGCGCTTTGAAAAAACTGCTACGAGCAAACATGCAGTGTTTCACAGCTTGTATTAGGATTAAGGTGGGAGCCCCTAGAGACGCTAGGACCGGGGTTCAATTTTTTAAACCATTAGTCACATTCGTGAGACATTAGACTGGCAAGCCTATTTTCTAGCGTTACTTGGGGAATTTATTGATTAAAATTAATGACGTATACGGTCGATATATAAAGCTTCAGACTCTGAAAATATAATTTTTTTCAAAAATGGCCGACCTACCAACTTCGTTTGAATTTGCCCTATTTCGGTTGCGTGATGCTTTTCAGCAATTAACGGCATCATCAGGTACTAGTTAGATCGTGTTTATTTATTTTGGGTTGGTTAATTGTTGAAGTTTTTGTGAGGGGAATAAACGGCAAAAGTTCGAGGGATGGTTAAAAAAGGCAGGGGCCAGTAGAGACGGGGGTCAAGGTTTCTTTTTAAGTGGTTTTAATTTTAACAAAGTCTAATGTATGGATGGATGTACAGTTACAGTCGCGTGGTGTAGAGTGGAATTAATGTATAAATGCATGACAAAGTGGCAGGAAAATTGCTCCTGCCCTAATTCCGTGATTGCGTTCCAGCAATTTCAATACTTCAAGCTCTGCAATAAAATATCTCGTGCAAAACGGCCCTTAGAGCAAATTTTTAATGACACGTACAATTTTATAATTCATATATAAAAATCGTAGCCAGCCAACCTCAATAGCAGATTAGTAACATTCGGAAAAAGGCGGTTCCTGCTATTGGCACGTGCATCCTCTGTGCGTGAGGTTTGTGACTAGGTAACTCGTGAAACAAAAGAGGTAAGAAACATTTAAATAAAATGACTGATGTCATACGTTTACTTTTATAATTTATTTATTTATTTTGATGGCCAGTCGGCGTTTTTTTTTCTGGAATCCCGTCGACCGTTCGGGCATTTTCCGTACCTAAACTAATCCCGCAGACAAATATCTGTTGTTCATTCATTGGTTGTTCAATCGTATGATTGGTTGACTGCATCCCTCAACCCTTCCCTACATAATGCTAATTCCCTTACCTCCTCGTATCTCTTCCTATGTACTTTCCTCTTCATTTGGTCCAGGAACTTATTCCTGGGTCTTCCTCTGGGGACTTTTCCCTTTATTTTGCTTTACTTTCTTCAATAACCCATTTTGTCTCAGAGTGTGTCCTATCCATCTTGTTCTTCTTTCCTGTGTGGTGTTCCATACGGTCCTCTCCTCTTCTACTCTTCTGTTCACTTCATCATTTCTTATATTTCCATCCATTTCATCGTCAGCATCCTCCTCTATCACCAGCAAGGCTTCTAGCCTGTTCTTGTCTGCTTTTCCCAACTGTCCATGTTTCCGATTCGCAGAGTACCCCACACCACCCGAATGCTTTCTCGTACTGTTTCCTCCCTCGTAGTCTTATCATTTTTGAACGCACCAGTTGTCTTTTTACCGAGAACGCCTTCTTAGTTTGGGCTACTCTTCGCTTGATATCCGTTGTGCCTCTTCCGTCCTATGTGAGGGTACCTCCGACTTCGGCGAAAGAATCCACTTATTTCCAATTTCCTTACCTCTGTGCGCGAATTCTGCATTCAGCTATTCTCTTCCGCATGCTTTGATTTTAGCCTTCGTCTTATTAACTTTAACGTTTTTTTCCCGGAAAAATTGGTCCAATGCGTTCAGTGATGGTTATTGTCATTTCCTGCCTTTGACTTTTCGCCAGAAACACAGAATATCCATCGAATAATATTAAAAATAAAAATTTATTCCTTCCTTCTTAAATACGAAGTACGTTCCAATTTAACAAAAACATTGGGAAGCTTTAGGTTACCCCAAAGATTATAAACATGCGTGGGGTTAACCAAGAATTTCGTGCAAAGGATCGCAACCAAAAATTTTAGATTTAAAAGTTAATATAAACAATTTAAATACACGTTAATGATATCCTTTCAAACAGGCAATGTCATGAACATCTTCAAACAGTATTTCAATATCACCATGTTCAAAGAGCCATTTTTTTAGCCTTTTTTAAATAAGAATTAACTTCGTGTCATTTTAACTTCCTTTGAAAGTGGATTAAAGATTTTCGGGGCAAAATAAACAAAACTTCTCTGAAATAAATTCAAATGTGTCCTAGACGGTAGAACAATTAGATCAATCCATGCAGAGGCGCAAATAGCGGGGACTGTTTTTGCAGCTGTTGTCTCTTTTTGTTGACATTGTTGGCTGTTTTTTGTGTTTATTTCTTTTTAACCGTATCGCATATTCCGAACTAAATATATTTAGAATGTGTTCAACCGCTTTTTTTACATCCTGAAAGTCCCCATCATCAATTCCCTCCCATTGCTGAGCGCTTATTTCTCTAGTGAAGTTATACTTATATCATTGAGTACTTTTTCTCACCAAATGTATCAAACAATAAATTTTTCTTGAGTGGTGGTCAAATAGTTCAATTTTTCATCGCCAGATTTTCACCAAATATATTTGTATCCCCAGAAATGATGATGTTCTCTGTTGATTGAATACAACTTTTTTCTGCCATTGGTTTCATTCATTGTGGTATATGGAGAGGGCACCACGTAATCAAACTGAGACCTGGCAACCAAAATAACAACCATATTGTTTAACACTGCCCTGTCCTTACTTTCCTATGGATACCACCATGAATAAATATTATGGATTGGGGTCTCGTTGCCAAAAACTGTTGTCTAGAATTCCGTAAACAAATAACTCTTTGGAAAGTTGTCCCACCTAGTGATGAAAGACGGAAGTTCATATATAAGTACAGTCAACAGATTGTAAATAAAACACAGCTTACCGGTTTTGCCATGAATTCCAAATTTCCCAAATTTTTATTTGGATGAAGTGGTTTTTACTTACAAGTAATCATAATGTAGTGGATAAAAAATGTAGTACTACACGCGGGACATAATTATTAGAGGTGGGAATTTCGGCTCATTTTGTGGATTCGGTTCATGGGATTTGATTCGTGGCAATGATTCGGTTCTTTAAATCGTTCATAATGAACCGAATGAACCAAATCCACGAGTGAATCTCGAATCCATGTGAACCTCGAATCCAACTGAATCTCGAATCCAACTGAATCTCGAATCCATGTGAATCTGTCGACTTACTGCATTTCCAAAATTAGTGGGCGAAATAACAAACAAAAAGGTGAAATGTGATGCTCCAATTCGGAAACACAAGACATTTGACAAGGTGTTTCAAGGGTATTTACAGGGTTCTTATTGAACGATTTGGATTTGGCGGATTCGGAGATTTACTAGCAGAATCTTCCACACAAATCGTTCATATTGAACGATTTGGATTCGGCGGATTTGAATCTATCATCAAATCGTTCATTTTGAACGATTCGAGTGGAAAGCGTAGATTCAATTCATTCGGTTCATGCCATTGAATCGTTCATTCTGAACGATTCATTCATGAACGACACACCTCTAATAATTATACACTTTTTTAATACCGTCTGGTCTACAGATATATTTAACCTCTCCAAATTTAATGACACAAAGGCACAATTAACTTCTTAGCACTTCGTGAATATCGCTATACGGAAATTCAATAGTTATGCGAGGTGACTTCATGAGTAGGTATTCCCAATGGCCATCATTTCAGTGTAGGTAAAAAGGAATGCACTTACCGCCGCCATGAACAGATTCTTATTTTTCAATCCAAGTCTCCTATTTCGGATCCTCGTAGACGCATACCCTGTTTTGCAGCCTGGTACGAAGCAAGTTCTGTTCAAACAAGGCATTCTGAATTCTTCACTTAGGCAAAACAGGGTTAATGCATTCAAATTTTAATCGGATTCTGGCAAACATCGTCGTCGGCACACGATGAACGTTTCATTGACCTCTTACTGATTTCCTGTAATATATATTTCCTCTCTAGCATTTACAAAGTAACTTTTAGATCACAAAAATAGCAAGATATTATTCAAAGCATCAAATAATTCATATCTCCTCGATCGTTATTGAATATTCAACACAGTCTCACGTTAGCAACAATTAACTACGTCTATTTACAATAACAACTGAAAAGACTCTGATCGAAGTGGCGCCAAGGGCTGAGTGAACTTAAAGTGGAAATTTAGGCAACACGTAGCCTAGGCAACAATGCCGAATATCCGAATCCATAATATATATTCATGGATACCACAATGCAATGGACGAATTAGCGGAAGTAAAGAAAGAAAATCAACCGTCTGTTTTAAATTTGAGACTATAAACTCTTGTAAAATATATATTGGCTACTTAAGTGCCATGGATTCTACTAAATTTTACAATAGTTTTCGTCGGGAATAATGATTATTATTAATGTTTATAAATAAACAATTTATTTTCGGAGAATGCGTATGTAAGAAGTGAAGGAATTCACATTTCTGGTAAGTTATCGATGAAATTTATTGTAAAATTGCAAATTAAGTGCGTTAATCCGCAAGCGCTACAGGAAAATGCGGGTCAGCGAAGATGGAGAATTCGCCTCAGCTTCTAGCATAGGTCGGCTAAGCAAGTGCCCTCTCCATATACCTAAATGGTTCTATTCAATCCTTTTTTAGTAATCAATGAGTACCTTTATTTACCAAATGGTAAAAAAGACACTGAAGTTTTCTTGGATAGATTTATTTTTCATGAGCAGATAAACGTCCCCAATACCATTTCTACGGTGAACAACGACAGCCCTGAAGAAGACGGTATATATGGTGAAATTCTGGAGTTGGAAAATGTAAAAAAAATTGGATCAAAACTCAGAAAAACTTTTATCGTTCTTCTCGCAATTCTGAAATAAATTTTATTTCAAAATCTCTTCCAACTGTCGCCCCTTGCGTTCTCAGTTTCCTTTCGAATGTTCGTCGGTCGCTGATTTGAGTCTTTCGCGGAATGTCACGCGCGTAATGTCCCAAACGCCTTCTCCTCCGAGCGATAAAAAAACTTTTATGGTGTTTGCACGGAGAGGGCTTGTCCCGGAGACTACTCCCGTCTTTCCCCACCCTCGCTCTCAACCGGGAGGCGCTTTGGACGGATGGGGGAGGGGAGGGGAGAGAGGCTTCCCCGCGAAAACCGCTGCTGACGACAAGACGTCCTTGAGGCAGCGCATTTAAGAAGGGCGAAAGATTTCTCGGCGACGGAAACGGGAAAAATTGCAGTCGGCGCGTCGCGACGCCTGTGAAACCATCGTTATCACAGCCGTGATGCGGAATGGATGTCATGGGAGGGTCATTCGGTATGGATTCGGGATTACCGAGCCTCGACAGTGACGTAGGTAATTTTGACGTCGCAACCTTAAAAATTTCAAATGGAAACATCCAAAAATTGAGATTTGTGTCGGGCATTGAGGTATTTGGAGAGGGCGCCTGCTATGCTGGCCAATGCTAGAAGTTGAAGCCAGTCCGTCATCTTCATTAACCCTCATTTTCCAATAGTGGTTGCGGGCTGACGTACTAGTTTTGCAATTTCACGATGTATTCCATCGAGAACTTACTACAAAACAGCATGCTCTTGCGTCTCACATATGCATCTTCCTAGCATATATAGTGTATTTATTTAAATTAATAAAAATATCCATTCCCAGGATATATCATATTCAGAACAGGCGTGTTTCAAAGCGTCGCCGAGAATATTAACACGACTCCGCACTACATCTCTAGGTCCAAAAGGTTATGTTTAAACCTACTAATTTTCGAGTAATTAGTCGTAAATACTTTCTTTGGTCTGTCAGACTGCATGTCTGAGTTAAAGTAGGATTTTTTTATCCCAGCCTTGACTTTAAAAAAGACATTATACAATATTTCAACTTGCATCTATTTTATTGGACTATCTCAGTTGTTTAAACAGTAAGACTTTATGGAATGTTTTCTGAAAATATGATTTCTTACAAATTCTTATTTATGTAAGTCCACGTTCAGTCAGCTGCGCAACATATTTCGAAAAAACCACTGAATAGCTGTTTCATATGAATTTGGCAGTATGATTATAAAAGCATAATTTAACAAATTCAGTTGTTTGGGTCTTTACATTATGAACATTTTTCCATTATTAAGATGAAACTTGATTAATTTAAACCAAAATGACTAGTACATTAGTAAAATGTATTTACTCAACGAAATATTAGGAAATAAAGAAAAGGGACAAAGGATAAATAGCTATACCGTAGTCTGTTTTTACCTTAAAAAAAGTGAGCCAGTGGTTACGGGTTCACAGCCATATATCATCTATGTATGGTCTACAATATAAAAAAATAAGGTGGGAGCCCCTAGAGACTCTGAGGCTATACGCTAGGCTTAGGTTGCTTGAGAAATTCAGAAGTGGTGTGTTTCAAAGCGACACAGAGAATATTATCACGATGCCTCACTACATCTCTAGGTCTGACAGAAGCGATAAAATAAGAGAGATACACTGCCGAACAGATAGGGACAAGACTTCGTTCCTTCAGAAGGTGAGCATAATGAAACTGAGGTCCACTCAAAACACACTCATTATACACGTCCCTATTTCACCTCCCAAAACTTTTACATCTTTACACGGCTGTTGACTTACCACCCCTTGCCACGCGCCCAAGCGGCGGCTCGCGGGGTAGTATGTAGATGTAGATGTAGTCTCCGATCGATCGAAATGGAAACGGTTGGTGTTCTAAAACTCCCTGCCACTCGCCCATACGGTGGCTCGCTGGGTAGAATGTAGATTTGCATGATGTAGGGATTCTTGTAGGATTACCTGTACTCTGAACATTCAAATATTCTCTCCATGACTTTTTTCAGTGTCGTGCAACATGGCCAAATGGAACGAAAAAGTTAATTATCAATGCCGTCATTGGTCGCTCAATCCTCAGATTGGTTTACTGCAACCCTCCAAACCTCCCCTATCGACAGCCGGTTCCCTTGATTTCCTCTAGCTTTTACAGTGTACTTTCGCCTTCATTTGGTCCATAAACTTATTCCTGGCTCTTCCTCTGGGGAATTTTCCCTTTAGTGTTTCTTCAATTATGTTCCTCACAAACTCATTGCGCCTCAGGGTATCTCTAATCCATCTGGTTCTTCTTTTCTGTATAGTGTTCCATATGGTCCTATCCTCTCCTATATGGCCTATATTAAGTTCCGTATGGTCCTTCCCTGTTTATGCTAGTTCGCTCGCTCGCTGGTCTACATCTACATCTACGTGATACCCTGCGAGCCACCACGGGGGTGTGTGGCAGGGGGTGAAGATCATCAAACATGCACTATTGACATGCAAGTAGGATATTTAAGGGAGATATGCTAGATAATAGGGTCACATGGAGCTAGATGGTTAGTATCTACATAATAAGGAAGGGATTATTGGTTGTTATTACATGCATCATGCACTACAGACTACTACTAACTATATTTCACCTACCTATCCCTTTGCTACGCTGCCTATTGTTCTCTCTTATGGTACGAGGGAAAAATGACATTTTAAATCTATCGGATCGACAATCTATCTCTCTAATCTTGTTAATATGATCAAACCTAGCATAATACGCAGGGGTTCTCAATATATATCTAACGTCATCTGTGAACAACTCTGTTTCGAATTTACTTAAAAGGTTTAACCTAAATTTTAACCTGCGTTCTGATAGTAATTCCCAGCTCTTCTTATGCGCTGTCATCTTTATTTGGTCCATGAACTTATTCCTTGATATTCCTCTTGGGACATTCCCCTCTGCTTATCTTTCACTTATGCCCTTCACGAACCCTATGTCTCAGTAAATCGCCCTAAATTTCAATTAACCTTTTTCTTACTCGGCATGGATTCTCCTTGCATAATTTATTTATCGAATTATATTAAAAATCATCCGCATTCCCGATGAAAACAAGTGTAAAATCGAGTTGAATCCATATAACCAAGCAGCCAATACATGATTCAAGAGAAATCAGCTACCTCTCCCTTGTTAGGCCCAAATTGGAATGCGCTGCCAGTGTCTGGGATCCACATGAGGTTGGCTCAATAACTTAATTAGAACGCGAGCAAAGAAGATAAGTAAGATACGTGAAAGGCCGTTATGATAGTCTCGTTAGTGTTACTGACCTCTTGCAACAATTTGGATGTGAATCGCTTTCAGGCATTCGTTTCAAATTTAGACTCAATCTTTTATGTGAATTCAAAACCGATAAATTTTTCAGAAGAAGTTTTCAATGTCTTACGAAATCCAACATACTTATATTCAGATAATGTTAACAATATCTCACGAACTCCAGCATACTACGGTAGATCAGATCATGTGAATTAAATTAAGGAAGTAGATTGTAGAACGGAAAGGTTTGAAAAGTCGTTTTTCCTGCGATCAATTAGAGACTGTAATGGCTACGTTGAGACTTTGAAGTATGTTAGTTGACAAGATGTGTAGCTGATTCCTTCGTATGCAACCTAATGCAATTTTCTAAATTTGCCGAGTAGTGCTAACACCATTTTTATAAGCCTGTATGACTCTTGTGTCACGTTTACATAGTTAAATTATACATTATTTTGGTAGAGTCTGTAGCAGCTGTAGCACACCGATAGTGTGGATCTTGTTGGTGAATGTAAATATAGTTCATTTCGGTGGGGAGTCTCCCCTTGCCAAGCACCCGTGTGGTGGATAGCAGGGTAATTAGTAGATGTAGAAGAGTTACTGCGTTCACTTTCAAGCATATTGTTGATATTCTTGCGTTGCATCCGATAATTCGTCCATTCCGTCTTGTATCCAAAGGAAAGAGTGGGGATTACTGGTATTTTTGTTATTTCTGTTGTCAGGCTGCAGTTTAATGACGTAATGCCGTCTCCATCTACCTCAATTTTTTTTTACCGCATGAGGGATGGATTGGTTTTGGTAAGCTACTAAGTAAGGAGACCCAGGCTATGGAATGCATTAGAAAGGACCGCATCAACATGAGTGCCCTTGTGATATCCCCTGAAGGAGCGAGGGTTTCGGAAGAGTCTCAAGAAGACACATTTGAAGGGGAGGTGGTGCCGGGCGTAGACAATGTGCAATCGCATGCCAGGGCGTATTGTGTCTCCCCCTAACTGAGCAGTTGACATTTATTCGGTCTGGCGCGCATCGACGGGTGGCGCCTCCGCACGCCCTCTCACTGGCGCCGTCCGATCTTCTTCCACTGACGACATTGGAGTTGTCTGCTTTCGGTCATGTATTAAGACGGATTGATAGGTAATCGTAGGTCATTGAGAGCTAATTTCAATACATTCTTTAAATTTTTAATTGGTCAAAAAAGGATTCTTCGACCATATTTCTCGGAAGTTTATATCCTTACAATCTCTTTACGCCCGTGTTTCCTAATTTATTCGAGCCACCGCCCCTTGAGTCTACAGACGTGTGCTCAAATCCCCTTAAAACTATTTTTAAATCATGAACAACATGCCCGAATCAGGATGATAGTAAAGATGTATCTAAATCAAGTATAATTGTAATCATCATTGGTCGTTCAATCCTATGATTTGTTGACTGCGAACCTTCAAACCTCCCCTATCTACTGCCAGTTCCTTTACTTCCTGGTAGCTTTTCCAATGTAGGTAAGTATGTAAAAAATAGGCGACTTCCACTGTGATCACAGTGAAAGTAGCCTATTTTTGACATAGTTATTTCCGATTCCACTCCATCAAGCTTGAAACCACAGAGTATTTTCCTATGTACTTTCCTCATTATTTGGTCCATGAACTTATTCCTGGGTCTTCCTCTGGGGACTTTTCCATCTATGTTGCCTTCAATTCCGCTCCACACAAACCCATTGTGCCTCAGAGAGTGTCTCAATCCATCTGGTTCTTCTTTTCTGTAATAATAATAATAATTTCTGTATATCTAACAGCCGAAGCCAATTACTAGATATGTAATATAGGGACGAACACAAACAACCATGCCCAGGGAGGTGTAAATGTCCTTCCCAGGCGGGTCTCGAACCCGCGACCTTCAGTTTGGCAGGCGCGGACTTTACCCCGTCGCCACCGAGGCCGGCATAGTGTTCCATATGGTCATTTCCTCTTCTACTCTTCAGTAAGCTTCATCACATCTTATTTTGTCCGTCCATTTTATCTTCAGTCTTTATCGTTGAACTTCTTCCGTCTCACGTGATGGTACTTCCGAGATTGATGAAGTTAACTTACTATAATTTCTCTCCTCCCATTATGACTTCTGCATTCTGCTTTATGTATGTACCTTTTTTGTTTGACTGTATTAAATTTTATGTCATCTCCACCATAGAGATAGTTTCCTGACAGTTATGTATGATACCGTTCGGTCATGGACCTTTGAGGTATATGGAGAGGCCATTACGTTATGAAACTGTTGCCTGACAACCGAAATAACAGCTATATTGTTTAACCTTGCTATCTCCTTTCTTTTCTTTGAATAACTCTACGGAATGGACGAATTAGGGGATGTATAGCAGCAAACATAAAACATCTGTTCGAAATTAAAAGTAAATAACTCTTGGGACACACTCTTGGTTATTGCTATAGATTCCACTTGATTTTGCCTTAATTTTTACCGAGAATGTGGATTACTGTTAATTTAAATAAGTAAACAATGGACAAACGGAGAATGCATTTATAAAAATAAGCGCATGCTGATTTCTAGTAAGTTATCGATGGAAAACATAGTAAACAGGGTTTCGATCGTCAGGGCAAACCTGGGATTGTCAGGAAATGTTGAATTTCTGGAAAAGTCAGGGAATTCTCGAAACAGTCAGGGAGAAACTGGAATAACAATCCTCGTTATGTTTCTACCATTACGTTTATCGGCGTCTTTCCCGCCCTTTACGTCACCAACTAAAACTAACGTCCGTCGCTGATGTGCATTGAATAAGCACCATCAATTCGTGGAGTATTCGGTTGTGAATCTTATTAGTTGTGAGTCTTAATTATTAAGTTGTGAATCAGACGTACAATGTCTCACCATTTTATATCCTTATTGCGATATTTTCCCAGTTGTGTTAAAATCATGATCACAATGTATTATGCTCACCACAAGGAATCCGAGGCTAAGTTGTTCGGAAAAATATACCTCGCGTTTATTAAATTAAATTCCGAAACTCAGGTCGAGGGGTTGCTGGAGTACACTAGCTTATAGTAAATACATGTTTGCAGTTATAAAAGAACGAGACGATGATTAGAAAATTTTGAAAACTTAAAGATGCCGTAGAAAATTTCATTCATGAGAAAAAAATATTCCAATAATAGGTGACCTTTTGGCGATCGGTCAGGGAAATCGGTCAATCCATCAGGGAAAGGTCAGGGAATTTGAAAATTGGACATCAGTAGCCACCCTGGCAAAATTGCAAAATTAGTGCGTCAGCCCATTAGCGCTACAGGAAAATCGATATTAACAAAGATGTGGGCAGGCCACGCCCCCTTACAGTTTCCGGCATTGACCACCATAGCTAGCGCCCTCTCCATCTACCTCAATGGTCAGGACCCTATCACCAGCCCTCCCTTTGTTTCTTTTCGGCCACCTAAGATGAGTAACGCTCCACGTGGGGCAATAGAGCGTTCTTAGAGAACCACTGGTTTATTCGTTGGAACTCACCTAACAGGCTGTAAGGGCTGTCAAAGGTACATGCATAACAGGCTGTATACAAGAACTATATTTATTTTTTTCCTTCATTAATGGCCAGTTGCAGGAACGTAACGTATGTATTCCATAAAGTTATGGGACCCATAAGCCATGGCAACCATTCAATAATTGTTGCACAAACATTCAATAAATTAATTGGTCTCATAATTTATGGCATGGAGTTATGAGTTCCTTAAGTAGCCAAGATGGCGGATGCGCAACGAACCGCTTGGAGTCTTAATTACTTGATAAAAGAGTTGTTTTGAGACAAGTGACCAGTTTGTTTACTCTTACTGACTAATTATAATGTGCATTATCAATTATTCATAGGCTAAACCTTCATAACTTTTATCCGGCGGTGGAAGATTAGATCAAATATTCGAGGCTAGTAACAATTGGTAAATAAGTTAAGTAACTGATAGATGTGTTTCTGCAACCCGAATATATTTGTGAATTCTATGACTTTATGGATCTCATAACTATTGATTCCATAGCTAAATTTGCTTGCAACCGGCCATAAAACAATTTACGACTCGAGTTTACGGCGCGGTATTCGAAATGAAGGCGAAATGACATAGAAAACGTTATTTTTTAATATTGGAGTGGGCGAGATACTAAGATATTCGTCAGCAAGGATAATCATTATAAAAATAGATTATTTCGAAAAAAGTGTGTATATTTTTTATCTTTAATGACTACGAAATGCTTGTTGTGTCATGATAAAATTGCTCAGTGATATAACAACACTGAATTACCTAGTAACCGAATTGGTACATTGTATTTAGCATTGTTTCCTCTTATTTCCATGAATATGCTAAACGCACGCATCAGGACGTCTAACAGGGCAAAACTTGATTAAATTTAGACTGTGTGGCGATACTGATCTAATGTATTTGTAATGTACCCAGTACATAAATTGATTCCCTGGAATTTTGCAACGTGTCTTTTATAGCAGACTGTCAACATACACTTCGTTTGAACTCGCCAGTGCAGTCGGAAGAGTAAAATCAATCATTCACTAGTCAACTCGCAGAAAACATTGGCTGTGGAAAAACTTTTGTAACCCTATCGTATGACTATGAATTCTTCTCATGCTTACCACCTGGTCTCTTTATTGAGCTCATTATTCTGACCGACCTTTCGATGGGTAAACTAGAATTTCCAACCGTTATTAAGGCCGCTAGTCATCACGGTTGGTGGACGCCTTGGCCAGACACGGAGTTTAACTTCTTGGGAAGCCTGAGAAGGTTTTATGTCGTGATGAATATTCCATACATCAGACTAGTTTTAACGGACGGACTATGTGTCTATGAGAAAGAAAATTTGTTTTGATTGCTCCATAACCGCAATTATATATTCAGATTTTTGTATCGTTTATTTCTCATAATTATTTACTGTACTTATTCAATTAAATGAATAGGTACAAAAACTCGGTCTTTCCTCGCTCAATAAGCGACCACAGTAAAAACTATGCTCCATAAAATACACTCCTGTAATACATGTCACCATTTCATCTCCTAAAAACTCCCAAAAACGCCACACGACCATGCGGCGTCTCGCAGGGTATTATGTAGATGTAGATATGCAGCCTAATGCAATTTTCTAAATCTTCCGAGTAGTGCTAACATCATATTTTGTAAGTTCCCTGCGTGATTCTTGTGTCGCGTTTACATAGTTTCATTATAGAATATTTTCATAGTTTCTTTAGCATTTGTAATATACCGATATTGTGGTGCTTGTTGGAGAATGCATATTTCTTCACTTTAGTTCATGGTGGTGATGAGTCAACCCTTTCCAAGTACCCTTATGGTGGATAGCTGGGTAATTAGTAGATGTAGAAGATTTACTGCGTTAACTTTCAAGGAGACAATTGATACTTTTTCTTTGCATCCGATAATTCGTCCATTCCTATCTTGTATCCAAAGGAAAGAGTTGGGATAACAAGTCTGTTTGTTATTTCTGCTGTCAGGCAACAGTTTAATGACATAATGCCGTCTCCATCTACCTCCATTGGTTTTACGGTATGGGGAAACGATTGGAGTTGGTAAGCAACCAAGTGAGGGGACCATTTGGGAAAATTTGTTTTGGTTGCTCTATAACCACAATAATATGTTTAGATTAGTGTATCGTATGTTTCACATAGTTATTTTCTGTACTTATTCAATTCAATAAATTCAAGTATGCTCTCTAAATTTGTCGAGCTTAGTAAGACAACCCCTTTTTTCTATCGGTAATACCAGGTTTCAGAATCGAAAAACCGCGAAATAAATAGGGTAAACAGCCAGAAAATTAAAAATTCCCGAATTGGACGGCACGCAACTCCGAAACTAAGGGGCGTAGAAACAAACAGCAGCAAACAACAAACATTGTTTAGACCGTTTGGTTGCCTACAAAATATTGAGTGTCAAAATTTCGATCAGATCGACCGTTTAGACTTTAGAAGTCTATTTTGGTCTTTAAAAGGAATGGAAAATAGTATTTAAAAGAAAATATACATTTTATAAAGTATAAATGTACATCCGTTACACATGGGTTGTCTGTTTGGATGACCGTATTTCTCTAAAACAAGTTTTTCGCTTCCATTCCCCGTGGATGCTATCATCTCCCCTCGAAGATCCATCGAGCCTGTGACGGGAGGGGAGGGCAAAGATGGATGCATCTTGCCATTTTTCTCCCTGTGTATATTTTTTCAACTCTCCATCACCCTGAGTGCGTCGCGACGCATGGGGGAGAAGTGTGCGTCGGCGGCGCCGATGCTCCTCTGGTGGGCGTCGAGTTAGCGACGCGGAAACATGGGCTTGGAGTGCACGCCCATCTTGGCGACGCTCTTGTCCAGTCGCAGGGCGGTATATTTTACGTGTTTCTAAATCAGGCAAGAATTATCTTCCAGGGCCAATTTTTGGTGATGAAAGGGCCCACTTAAGGACTTTTTAGGATCCCAAGGCCCTTGTTCTATAGCCTATACGTGAACCAGATATATCAAGTATCTGCCTGCCAAATTTAGTTTCAATCGATTCAGTGGTTTATGAGTGATTGAGTAATAGAGAGACAGACAGACAGACACCACGAGAATTTCATACATGTAAGATGAGACCGAATTCATCGATTTCCTAGTTGAATCGATATGTCGCTTCCTGACTACCTTGAATCTTATATTTCAAATGTAACGATATAATCCGAGACGAAAATAATGATCCATGCACTGTAGCAGGCGCCGGAAAATGCGTGGACGTTTAAAAGGATGCTCATGATGCATTTTTTTGTTCAAATAAGGCTAGAGCTGTGCGAATGCTTCGAAATCGAATCGAATCGACTCGAATCAGGCTTAATTCGATTCGGTTCGCCTGCGAATCGGGATGCTGTGAAAGCGAATGATTCGTAATATTCGAATCGGATAGATTCGTCTTCGCATCGTTACGTGCATTCAAACATGGCACTGAACCCCGAATTGCGCGCCGTCCGTTTAGAAGATGTTTTCCTCCTCACGCGAAACGAAAATTTAAACGACCACACGTTATTATGTGCTATTCTTTGTGCCACTATTTAGATTTATAAGCTTAAGCTTAAATGTTAGGCCCTGAAACATAGTGGAAATCTGTATTACTTTAAATTGCATAAACTTTTGCATTTTTTTAAGAATTAGAATTCGATTCGCAAGCGATTTTTTTAGGGTGATTTGATTCGCTAACGAATATTTAAAAAAATTCGCTTTGATCCGATTCGAAATGTATGTAAGTGATTCAGTTCGGTTTGATTCGAAATGAAAATCCATGATTCGCACAGCAATGAATAAGTCACGCGAAATTTAAAAAAAAATCAAATTGAAATAAGCATAGGAAAGTTTTGAACGATTGTATCAACAGGGATGTCGTCTTGAAAGCTAACTTTCTCTGTCTCAATGGCATATTGGGTAATTTTGAGAAAGGGTACGGGGCCAAGGTGGAAGATTGGCCATTCTGAACATCGATATGAGTATTTAAGTGCAATAAAACGGAAGGTGAACGAGGTTTTTGAGACCGGAACATTCATCATCATTGGTCGTTCAATCCTAGGATTTGTTGACTGCAGCCCTCCACCGTTCCCCATCTCATGCTAGTTCCCTTACCTCCTCTGGTATCTCTTCCTGTGTTATTTTCTCTTCTTCATTTGGTCCATTATCCATTTCGTTCCTTGGTCTTCTTCTGGGGACTCTTTCCTCTGGTTTACCTTCAATTATGCGCGTCACAAAACTCATTGTGCCTCGGAGTGTGTCCAATCCAACTGGTGCCATATGGATGTCAAGTGAAATGAGTCCGTAATGTTACGTATCACGCTGAAGCCAGAATTAAAATGTTGGGAGGCTTTTTATATCTTAACATTGGTGGGAATATAATGTCTTCTAATTTGGGTATTTGTTTATTCAGTGGTTTTTATGTACAATCGGACCAATTTTTAAAAGAGAAAGGCCTAAAACTCCTCTTCCAACACATCTTTAAAAATTCTATTCTCATGTAGAATGCGTCTTTTTAAGATGTTGCATTTTAAGATGTAAGATTTAAGAAGTGAAACCAAATGTTCTTAGGTATAACTTTTTCAAATGATAGCACTCTAAATTAATGTTTGCCGATGCTCCGGATTATTCTTGAACCTTCCCTTATGGCTAAAAAAAACAAAAGAACAGAGAATGATAAACATCAACGGAGCCCACATTAACTTCAAAATACGATAAACAGAATATTTCTTCTTTCAACTCTCGTTAAAATGTGAAAATTGCCGAAACCTAAATTAGTAACAGTCAAAAGGATTATACCAAGCTATAGACATCGCTCGCATTAATTCGACATTCAAACAAACACTGCCAAACAAAAAGTATACCAAACCAATATCAAACTCAATCAACGTATAATACGTAGTATACTAGTACTAACTACACTTAGTATAATTAGTGCTAATACTTGGTATACTAGTACTTGATACGCACTTAGTAGGAATAGTATGATACTGTACACAATACTTAGTTTTACCTTATAAACATCACTAACTTTTAATTATTTGACTAAAAACCTTATTAAAAAAGAAATCTCAAGGAAAAAACTTTGTTTTATCACAAGCGATCCCATGTTTCCTTACGGTTCACACACATCTGATTCTGGGGCGAATCGTTATGGTCGATTGAGTTGGGTTTGTGTCTGCCACAGACGAGTCCAGCCCCTCTGAGGAGTAAGTAGTCGGCCCCCGCGGGGCGGGTTTAATCGGTCGTGAAATATCTCGGAATCGAAGCTGACATGCCTTTCATTTCGGTGAGCGGGAACGCTTTTTATTTCACGGAAACTTTTCGGTCTCTCTCCTCCCTTTTGGGACTATCCATCTTCCGGGATGATCTCCGGAGACACTTGCCTAATGTGACGAGATCTTCCGATTGTTCTGCATCCGTCATCGTGTCACAGTACGGTCAAATCGAGATTACAGACAAAAACTGCGCTGACTAGCGGTCAAATACAAAAGTACAAACGAGACGGATGCCCTGGCTGGAATGCGTTGAAAGAGAATCAGTGGCGCAGAACGAATTTATTGGTCCGATTATTATTTTTCTATACTTTTTTAAAAATTTTCCTCTCCATTATCCTTCTTTTAGTATTCTCTATTTTGAGGAGGGATCGTGTTGGCGTGGACTTTAGACTACTGGCTAACGATACGGACGGCCAGGGTTCAAATCCCTGCAGATTAGGATGTTTTTCAGAGAAAACCGGACCCCTGCTTGCCTAATGTGACGAGATCTTTCGAGTGTTCTGCATCCGTCAACGTGTCACTCTACAGTCAATGTACGGTCTTGTGGAGGGCACTTCAAGTACAGTACTCCGTCTGTCGGATGGGACGTTAAGCCGTGGTCCCCTTAGCGCCTTTCGTTAAGAGTATGTTAATGCCGACGCCGGGTTTCTATCCTCCCTTACGTGTCTCCTTTGGTTCGAATGACCTTCACTGTCGGTCGCCTCCAAATATATGAATCGAACCTATTTTAATTTAATCCATTAGTAGGTTGTTTTAAACGCATTAATATTCCTCTAACTGATGTTTTAGGCTTGAATTTTATGCTGCGGCCTAGTTCAGGCTCAGCAATATTCTGTGTTTCACTTTAGGTTTCAGATTTCAATTCTGCTTCGAAAATCTTTGGGAAGCTTTGTTTTTGCAATTTCAAGGAATAAATATGGTTTTTGTTTCTTTGTCTAGCGTGTGGTTATCTATAGATCTTAATTTTGTAGCGTGTCAGTCATTCTGTATCCGTTTTGTATCTTTCTCTGTCAATTTTTGAGCTAGAAGAGTGAGGTTTGGTGCGTTGAATGTGGAATCTCTGTCTTCATGATTTGGTAGTAGTTATGGATTTTTATAGCTTGGGCGTATGGCGGGAATGTTAGGTCACCAGCCGTGCAAAGGTGTAAGATATTTGGAGATGAAATGGAGACATGAATTAAAAGGAGTGTATTTAGTTAGTTTAAATAAGATCCAAAAGAGCGGCTGCTTGGGCGTGTGGCAGGGGATGTTAGGTCACCAGCCGTGCAAATGTGTAAGTTATTTGGAGATGAAATGGATCATTTTTGGGTTATGGTTGCAACAACCAGATGCTGGGAAATAGCTCTGGGGCGGGTACACTCCCCTGCTCACGGAGTAAGCAGACTAGCTGCCTGCTAGTCAATTATTTAATTCATGAAAATGGTCTCCTTTTCAATACTTGTGTCGGTTGGTTCTTCGGTTTACCCCATTCTCCCGTTGAACTCCGTGTTATTTGGAATTTAACTAGCGAGAAAAATATAACGGAAAGGTAAATATTTGTTGTTAATTTCAGGTAGAAAACTGAATTTTCTACAAGTTTCTAGAATGTGAGTAAAATAGCATCATCATCATTGGTCGTTCAATGCTAAGATTGGTTGACTGCAGCCATCCACCCTTCCCTATCTAATGCTAGGTCCATTTCCTCTTGGTATCTTCTCCTGTTTACTTTCTTCTTTATTTGGCCCATGAACTTATTCCTGGGTCTTCCTCTGGGGACATTTCCCTCTATTTTACCTACATTTATGTTCCTCACAAGCACACTGTGTCTCAGGATGTGTCCAACCCATCAAATTCTTTTATCTATGGTGTCCCATATGGTACTTTTCTCCTCTACTCTTCTGTGCACATTATCATTTCTTATTGTTTCCGTCTGTTTTATCTTCAGCATCATCCTCCAATAGCATTTTTGTTTTATCCCAGTGGATCCATCAGAACAGTAGAAAAGTCTTTGGAGCGTCTCAGAATCGTTATAAGAGTATAAATCAAGTCAGAAGGGCGTTATCACCAGTCGTAGTGTGACTGGGTTGATATTTCGTGGATCTCTATGGATCGTGATACTTTTTCATCGCCCGAACTATGAGAGGTGGAAACTAAAGAAGTTGTAAAACGGACTAGTTTGTTGATTTTTAATATATCTGACGTGAGTTTCCTCAAGCGAATATGTCGCTGCAAGAGTCGAATACAGACGTTCGCGTCCACTCTTGCGTCGAAAAGTTAAGGATTGCCTGCGTCTGCAACCTCCCTCAAAGCTGACTTTTGAAAACTATTCAGCGGTTCATAATTTCGTTTCCATCAAACCCATCCGTCGAGAATTTAGTTTCCTCCGACGTTGTGCGATCGCGTGAAAGCAAGCGGAATGGTGTAATCTGGCCCATTTGTGCTCCGGAAGATCCTGTGTCCTTCCCGCCTTTGATCTTCGTGTCTTTGTGCGGGGAGATTTCCCCCCCCCCGGTTGCCCCATTCATCATGCGGGATTTTCAAAGGAAAACAGACAGCCAGCATATTGAGATGGCTGGCTGCGTGCATCGCTGCTGCATTCATTTAGCGATTCGGGGGTTCCTTCAAATCACAACCTAAATCGGGACGTCCATTTTTTAGGTCACATTCCATTTTTTTATTATTTTTAATGCCCTTCAAATTCAACTCTTGAAAATGACTCAGTGCCAAGCAATAGCTATATTGTGTTCAATTTGTGAAAAAAAATGGTGTAATCCTTTCCACGCTTAATTTATATCGGCTTTCGTCATTGATACAATTAATAATACCTTTTGGAGCTAATTAGGTACACCTCGGTGTTTCGGTTTTCAGCATAGAGATCTGTTGTAGGAGGAAACGTTAATTTAGGCATGCCCGTAAGCTCTCCGTGACTTTATCAGATATTATGAGGTAATACTTCTGCAATTGATTAGTGTGAATATTACCTGGTCATTGGTTATTTAAAGAATGCATATTGGTTTAAAAATGATTAATTTTAACGCTGAAATAAATTGCCTTAGTGGCAGTGCAATGGAATCTCTTCAAATTACATTTTTATACCGATTTACTCCCAAAAAATACTGTTTAAAAGCTTGTATAACATGTACTTGATATTGGGACACCTAATATTTATTTTCAGTATAGGTCATCGATAATTATTACACGAGTGTTTAGGTTTAAATAGCATTCTTCTGGTTTACGGAGAACGTAGCCGATATACTCATTATGTTTAACAATCGATCTCAGATCGAATTGAGCTCGGAGCGGTCTTAAATTCCAAACGAGCCATCTCAGATCGCCTCTGGTTTGCCCACACGGACTAAAAACATCGATATTGATTAATCGAATCAATCATTTGAAGCACGATTGAGCCGGTGTGTAAACAAGGGCAGAGTTGGAAATTATCAGTCGCATTCCGAGTGAACAAAATTGTCAAATTAGAGATAGAATTGCGATCTGCTATGTTATCAATAATATCACATCACTCGCCAATACCGCGCTATTCCTTAATTGTTACAACTGGTTAAAAATACGCCTTGAATAATAACGATTATATTTTGTTTCCCAATTACTACCAAAAGAATAACGAGAAGCGTCACAGAACCGCTGGTTCAGATCGATCTCTAATTTCAGACTGACTGAGCAAGCGGGCCGAGTCGGGCCCCTCCTCAATCGATCCCAATAGCCCGTTACGTTTACCATGATCGATTGCTAATCGGAGTGACTGATGATTGTGGCACGGTTGGTAAGGGAATATTTTTATTATTTCAGTACGAAAAGTATAATTCTTGCTGAATTGCTTAGAAAAACCTCGGATTAAGTTTGGCAAATTTTAGAATCAAGCGATTTCAGCGGGAAAACTTTCAAGGCTTTTTCAGCTTATGGCGTGAAACGATGAGTTTCGATAGGCTTATATATGGATAATTTGTTAACTTCTCAGCTAGCGGGCTGAGTCGGTCCCCTCCTCAATCGATCCCAATAGCCCGTTACGTTTACCATACCGAGCTGTTACGGTCAGATCGATCTGAGATCGATTGCTAATCGGAGTAACTGTGATGATTTTGGCACGGTTGATAAGGAAACCTTCTGCTGTTTATATTGTTTACGAAATCTATTTTTCGATGTGTATCGATTTTACGTATTTAATATACATTGGTAAATGCTTTGAGCCTGAAGATATTTACACTCTTCCCTTAGTTCGTTAAAAAAATCATGACATCAAATCCTGTCGAAATAGAAATGGAAGCTGGTGTCAGGAAACTGGTTTTCGTCACGTGGTTGAAGTGTCGGTTAAACGCTTTGTCTAATAATAATTAACCTAAAGGAGTATTTACATAACGGGAAGCAGTAAGCCTAAATTTACTAATTGCAGAAAATTTTGTGTATCTTAAGAAAACAGTACTTCGAAGCGCGTGTTCCTCCTTAGGCTGTTGAACACGAGTATTTCCTACGACCCATGGGAACGTTTCTTGGAGAGGGCATAATCGTTGGTGTGGATATATATTCATATGAGAAATGAGGGATTTATTAAGTCATCTAGCGAATTGGCGGGTGAGGATAAAAATCTTGTTGTCAATTTTCTGGTGATGGCTCAATCTTAGAAACGGGGCGATGTCGAATGGACCAAACGAACAATTTAAAATATCTTCACGCGTGTGAAAAAAAACGCCGCGACGCACTTAGCGATTGTGCACAAACTTGTCATTACCTTAGCACTAAAATACATGGGTAGGTGTGAACGAAACGATTTCACTGAAGGATACGCCTCTTCGTCTGTTTCGTGGAATCCGGAGCGGGAAAAAGGTTACTTCAATTGGGGCCGCGCGACTCTATATTTTAAATATAAAAATGTTGTAGAGGCGACGATATGTAAGTATTTAGACAAATAAAGGATTTTATGAAAAATATCGACATTTTAAGCATCAGACATTCATCGCAGTGTTAATCATTCGATGATTATTCGAATGTAATATAATATATAATGGAGTATTATAATGTCGAATGGAATATTATAATGTCGAATTTTTTTTCGATCGATCGCTGAGCCCATATTACTCGTGTGTATGAACGATTATTTTCGTGAAAATCTTGTGAAAGTTATTAAAACTCGATTCCTCCATACCTTCGAAGTGCCATATCTAACCGAGTGATCAGGAAATTATTGACCCAGAGGCGACATAAAAATATGGGCATCCATTCGATATGAAAACTTCGGAGATCCATCCGATATGAAAAATATCGATATTTCAGTACATTTTCTCATCGCGCAGACTCGGCTGAATCATGTATTCTAGTATTGATACTCTTCTGCTCGAGTTAGTTTGAACGAGGATTCATTTCTCATAAAGTTAAATAAATTGCGGCGCTGACATTCGCAATGAATTTAATTTTTAATATTTCAGTTTGGAACGTATAATTCTTGCTGAATCGCTTAGAAAAATCTCGGATTAATTTTGGCAAATTTTAGAATCAAGCGATTTCAGCGGGAAAACTTTCAAGGCTTTTTCAGCTTATGGCGTGAAACGATGAGTTTCGATAGGCTTATATATGGATAATTTGTTAACTTCTGAGAATTCATCGAATTTCATCTATCGAATGAAACAAAAATTTTTTCCACACTGAATTACTATATATACTTCATACTTCTTATAGGTGAAAATACGAGTATGGTCTCTGTAATACCGATTTCCATTATAAATTGCACTGGTAATCACTCCAGAGATACATTATTTTAGAGGTTTTTCTATCGCATGGGCAACGTAACGATGTTAATAATGCATACATACTTCCTATGTTTTTTCAATTATATGCTCGTGATTGCATTGCATCATTATGGACATGTACCTATATCGGTGAATTAATAGGTAATTGATCCAATATTTATATAAATAATGAAATCCTCGTGAATTAACAAGCGTATAAATCGAAATATTTCACGTTTACGGGAACTATGATGCATCGGCTAAGTAATAGCATGCTGACAGATGAAAAAAATGTTCTCTGTTATAACTGGGGAAATATCTCACAAAAAACCAACTCCAGGTAGTTCGAGCGAAATATCATTTCACCTAGAAATCAATGGGTTTTGTGTGGTTTTAAAGAGAAATATCTCATCCTTCCATGGATACGCCCCAATACCGCACTCCTTTCTGAGATATTTGACAAAAACTTCCAGGCCTTTTACATGGGAAATAGTACATGTATGCACTACAGAGAGACATAATTTAAAAAATAAGGTAATTCTAACGGCTAGATTTCGACAAAAAATCAAATTTCGACAAAACAGTGTGTAGTTTGTGTGTTTTCTGTACTATTTTTAAGTAATTTGTCATATTGTCACTGCCGTAATTTTTTCAGGATCACAAAAAAAGCTTCCGTTGTGAAGGAGTTTTAAACGTTCCGCGCGAAAAAATGAGTCAGATTAAAGACTTTTTAAAAGGTATTTTTACTTAATTAGAATTTCATTCATATAAAAGTATATTAATGCGCCATCTATAATGCAGTATTTAATACGTGCTTCCTACAGCTGCTGAGATAAAAATATATGAATCGAATATGGTCCCCGTGGTGACTAGGAAACTATCTGATACCACCTTATATTTGATAACAATGGAAATGCTTCTCGTCTCACGTCACGCTCTCTCGTCCCGATCGTCATTTCCGGGGGAGTATGGGGATGTGACGTGGCAAGAGTACCCCTTATAACTTCCCCTCCTTCCCTTCCATCATTCTGTTCCCTCCCTCCCTCCCCCTCTCATTCTGCTTTTTTCATCCTAGGAACCATTTCTCCTCTCCCAGCCTCTGGCGTCAGCCCTCTCTTCGAGCGCCGTCCGATGGAATTCTCCGAAGGCAGAGCCGGCGGTCGGTCGGGGGGATGAAGGGGAGGGGAGGCGCGTATTAATGGACTGGAGGGTGGGAGAGGGGAGGGAAGACGAGGGGAGAAAAGCTAGGGGGGGATGGGTGTAAGAGAAGGATGGCAGTAGACGCGGTTCGGCACCGGAGAACGGATGAATGAACGCTCTTCGGTTGATGCGACATGACGGGAGAGGTCTGACCTCCCCAACGTCGCGATCCGTACAGCTTGTGACGGCTGTCCATCCTTCCCCCGCCCCCCTGCACCAAACACGCTTCCCATCTCTCACGATTGGAGATTCGTTGAAAGGGAGAATACGTGCATGCACTCAATGGGAGACTCAATTGCGACTGCATGAGTCATAACATACACTTCACGACACATAACGATCACGAATTTTTGTTCCTATCATTGGTCGTTCAATCCTAAGATTGGTTGCCTTCCACCCTTCCCCATCTAATGTTAGTACCCTTACTTCCTGGTAGATCTTACTATGTACAGTCACTTCATAAAGTATCGCGACACACTACTCTAGCGGTTCGTATAGGTCGGATGTCGAAGCTCGAAATACGTTGGCTCTACTGAACTATCTCTGGTGGCTGTGTCCCTCTTGACTTTCAATAAATATCATACTGTACCTGGAGAAGGTCATAGTCAACAGATATGGCTCAGGATAGCCAACGTGCTTCCAGCTTCGATAGCCGACCTATACAAACCGCTAGCATAGTGTGTCGCGATACTTTATGAAGTGACTGTACCTACTTTCCTCTTTATTTGGCCCATATTTGGTTCCCTCTATGGCCATGTGCATCTTCAAGGCATGAAATTAGTGATTACCGAACTAGGTTCAATATCACCACACGCCGGGAAAGTCTGAGGTATATCCTCATATTGTACATCCTTACGAATTTCATTCAAATTTCGGTTAGTATAGGTCTACAGTTGTCCATTCTCATTCTGCGGTCGATGAACCCAATTCTCCTCCTAATCACATATGACATTTTGTGCATACTTAATACTTGTAATCTATGTTCTTAAATGTGCGAATTTCCACAGAGAAAAAATCATCCGCTTTGACCGGGATTCGAACCCGAATCCCTCGATTTCCGGCCGAGTGCTTTAGCCAGTTTACCTACCGAGGCGTCCTATTTGCCTGTGGATTTTTGTGATCTTTACGGGACTAGATGTTCTCGACTGCCGGACATACAATGTAGCAATCAGTCGCTACTGAGCGCTTAGCGCCACTGCCCACGAGGAAAGATCGTACTTTGAACACAGAGAGGCGTTCTCTCTTATTTGACAAATTTCAAGCTATCCGGGACTAGCCACGGAGTTCCTCTTTTACCGAGTCACCCGCAATGCAAAAATGTGCGAATTTCCACAGAGAAAAAATCATCCGCTTTGACCGGGATTCGAACCCGGATCTCTCGATTTCCGGCCGATTACTTTAGCCAGTTAAGCTACACTCACCTTCCTTGATTTTGTATTCGGGTTGCAGGAATACATTACTAGTTACTTAACTCATTTACCAATAGTTAATAGCGTCGAATATTTGATCTGATCTTCCTCCGCCGGATAAAATTTATGAAAGGTCACACTATAAATAATTGCTAATGCGCATAAAAATTAGTCCGCAAGCAAACTGGTAATTTGTCTCAAAACAACTCGTTTATCTAGTAATTTAGTCTCCAAGCGATTAACTGTGCATCCGCTATCTTGGCTACTTATGGAACTCATAACTCCATGCCATAAGTTATGAAACCAAACAATTTATCGAATGTTTTGGCAGCACTTATTGAATGGTTGCTATGGCTTATGGCTCCCTTAACTTTATTATGGAGTACATAAGTGCCTTCCTGAAACTGTCCATAAGTGAACATAATTTGTTATCTTCTCTTCGATTAAAAGCACTGTCCTAATGCTCTGAAAAGGAAATATAGAAGTGAATGTTCATTTGGGGACTTTTTTCATATTTGGAAAGCTCGAGCCAACCCACTATTCAATGTGACCGTTTAAAGTGAATCGAATTGAATAATATAAAATAATATTTCAATTAATAAATTTAGGAAACATTTCCATGTGCCATTGTTTCTTCAACCGGGGCAAATTGACGCATGCCAATTTTGTTAAGTGAAGTTGACGTGTTGGAGAACTATTTAATGCATCCCAACGCCTGCTCGGCGAAGCAAGGGACGGAAAGTCAGCCTTCGGTAGCCAAGAGAGACGGTCGTGTTCGAAGCACGGTACCTCTTTATCTGTTTTTTGTTGTGAGGGTATTGTTTTAATGCCAATCGTGCAATAAAGTGAAGAATCCTGCAATTGAACGGCGAATGTATAATTCAACTATTCCGGTTACTAATCTAACATCAACAACCCAAACAGACGTGTTGTGGTAGAGCGGTGATCAATTTTAGTCGTTTATTTAAATTTTGACTCATCGGTTAACATTAAAAGTAAATTGAAGCGCGGTATTAATCTTGATTGGCCAATCCTTGTTTGATCGCAATCCAAACTTCAGTGAAGAGTTGACCCTCTATGGACGAGCGAGTCAGGTTTGTTCCGTTTCGAAATCATTGAAATTCCTGCTTTCTGAGAGACTTTCCATTCAGTTGCTGCGCTAGACAGAATTGTAACGCTTCGGATTAAATGTGAGGGAAGTTGCGTCTCTTTCGGCGGTTTTTCAAACAATTTGAATAGATGAATGTGTGACGATATTCACTAACGATGGCGTGCCTGGTGGATCTCTGAAATAAATAGTTTCAGCTGTCACGTGAAGAAAAAATTGGGAATGTTTATAATAGGTACGTTAAGATGGTGTGAGAGCTGGTAATGTTTAAGTGTAACTTGTGTAAATGTTATTATGTAAAGTATTGTTTTAAATTAAATAAATACGGTACTAATACGTCAATTTCAAAATAAATGCTATTTAAAAATAAATTGGAATTTTTTGAGAAATGTTTAAATAGCACGTTTAATGGCCAGTTGCAGGAACGTAACATGTACTCCATAAAGTTATGGGACCCATAAGCCATGGCAACCATTCAATAAGTGTTGCACAAACATTCAATAAATTCATTGGTCTCAGAATGTATGGCATGGAGTTATGAGTTCTATAAGTAGCCAAGATGGCGGATGCGAACTGAACCGCTTGGAGTCTTAATCACTTGATAAAAGAATTGTTTTGAGACTAGTGACCAGTTTGTTTACTCTTCCTGACTAATTATAATGTGCATTATCAATTATTCATGGCTAAACCTTCATAAATTTTATCCGGCGGTGGAATATTAGATCAAATATTCGAAGCTAGTAACTATTGGTAAATAAGATAAGTAACTAATAGATGTGTTCATGGAACCCGAATATATTTGTGACTTCTATAGCTTTATGGAGCTCATAACTATTGATTCCATAACTAAATTTTCTTGCAACCGGCCATAAAAAAACTAATATAGCAGCAGTATTTTTTTCTTGCTGATGTTTCATAATTCCGTCCATAGGGGGTTAATATCATTAGTTATGCGCATGCGCCAGCAGAAGAAGTGTTCATATTTTATGGTTTAATTTCCCACGTAATGACCGCGTAAACGGTCAGAGGCTGGAGCTCGTCAATTACAATACCTGAAAGTACTCCTCCCAAGCTCTAATAAACGCAAACTCTCAACGCAAGCCGTCGACCAAGAGTGCGTATTAAACTGAGTTTTCCCCTCGTTGTATACGTTAATGCTGCGAGTTCGCTTCATCTCCGCCGTGAGCTATTTTTTTTGGCTGTGAAACTAGAAATGTGCCCGCAGTGGATAATGGAATGTCACTGTAAAATGGATGCGATGTCTCTTCCGGCACGCTGGACTGAAGGAGCCATTAAAACTAGTTTTCCTCCTCGGTTAAGGGTTGATTTAATGGCGCGCGCCTTCATTTGTCTGGTTATAAATACTTACTCCTCGTGTTGTTCCAGCCGCATGCAATCACTCTGAACGTGTATGCGTCAACCACGGATATTAGATCGCCATTTTTGAAAGCAAAACAAATTACTAACGAGTCGCGTTATCCAAAACGGCGTAACAGTAGATTCACGTCATCTTACAGTCGCGTCATTGCATCCCTGTTCGACATTTTATTTCAACTGAAGGGGTGAAATCATAGTGTACATTGTCGTTTACAAAATAATCGAAATCTGTAAAACGAAAGCAAATGGATATTTAAAATTTAAACAACGAACAACTTTGTAGGAGGAGACCTCATTGTTGCACATGTAAATATTTCTTTGTGCTTGAAAATATTTTCGATGCTAACGGACCCCTAATGTAAGCTTTATGACGTATCCCTTATAAGATAATAATATTTATTGTACAATTTTCATACTGGATACGATGGAGTAATGCCTAATTAGTGTAATTCAGAGAAAAAATTATTAATTTATATTGAAAAGATACAACTTGTTTAATTCCACACTAATTTATCAAAACCGACCCGGGTCTCAGCAACTGAGTGCCATTTTCAAGGTACGACTGACTTGAGTGGCTGAGTTTATATACAGTAAAGGTGGAGGGAGAGGGAGGAAAAGAGGGGAAAGGAGAAGGGGGGGGGGCGTGGAGGTATTACTGGTAGAGGTGGTCAAGGCGGCGGAGAGGATGGGTACAATTGGGTGCAAACTGAGTAATTTGAGGTAAGCGAGATCAGATTGGATAATTAGGACGGTTGTCTGTTGTGGAAAGAGGGAATTTTTATGTTAAGGAGGGGGGAATGGATGGGGAACAGGTGGTCATTGCATAAAATATGCAGGCTATTTCCAATTTCAAATTGTTCCAAAAAAATCCGACTTAGAACCCTTGTCAGTGACATGTATAATATCAGGGTCAAAAAAACTGAAATTGTTACCTATCTGTGCATAAGTGTTCACTAAACTTTGAATTTCCACCACCATTAACAAAGTGGTTCCTATGTTCTTTCACCCTGTCTTTAACTTTCCCTCCTGTTTGACTGATGTATGAGATCAAAGTAACGCCTGAAACTGTTTCGCTTGTTCGACATTTATTTAAACCATGAACGCCTCGAGCAGCGATTTACGAACGCCATTATTACCTAATTTTGGGGATTTTCGTAATCACCGTATCGATTGTTTACTTCCGCCATCCATTTGTTTGGAAAAAGTCGCAACTTATGTGTAAGCAGAACGATTCTATGAGAGTAGCGATACGATATCGTATCGATACACTCACTACTTCTATACAAGTTAACTTAGTTAACATGTTTAAAGCCGCCTTAAGCGCTCACGAACGGCGATGAATGGAATCTATGTCCGCAGGCGAAGCGTTCGATAACCTGCCGATAGGTAGCATTTTTTTAGTTTCTCCGTTTTCGCGGCCGAATTCCTTGATTATATTTATCGAATATATTATGTATGCGTGTTCAAAAATGTAAGCTTTCCGTCATGGAGTGATTGAAAGCTTTCACATTTTCCATAATTAACTACGCCTTTATTGAAAATAAACAGTTTTACAACTATCGCGAATTGCGAATATAGTAGTTTATTTGTCTCTTATCGCGCATAAACTCTGCTCCCGATCTATTTTGGATGTGCCCAGTGCGCAGGAGAGGAACGAATAAAAACCAAGTACGCGATTGTGTTGTAAACTAAGGGAGCAACATGTGCGAATTTCCACAGAGAAAATCATCCGCCTTGACCGGGATCAACGGGAGCAACGTACTAACCGCCACCTGCAGGCAACCTGTATATTCAACGCATCTTGCTTACCGCTTACCTGCGTATAACGTACTTACGTTAAATTTAATTGACGCAGCTTCCGTGAACCGAATAAATCTATCAACTTGTATCTTGAGGACTTTATCATTAATTATCGCCCGAAGGATGAGAAAATTGACAGCTTCTCTCATTTTCTCTTATTTTTAAGTGGCAATAATTGGCTCTCGCTTTCTTCATTTCGTCAGTGAGATGCCTACATCTGGAAAAGGCTCCGTTCAACCCAAATTAAATCGGTCCACACTCCTTTTTGATCTGCATTACTCATTCTTACATTGGCTCCGTCGCCCATTCACTCATTCATCAATCTTGAAAATTAAACTGAACCCGTGGACCGCGACGAGGTGAAGTAACCTAGGCCTAACGTTCCACCCCATCCGGCTGTGGGTTCTCTTAAGGGGGATGAGAGGGCGTGGTTTGAACGCTGCTGTCGGGAGGAGTAAAAAAAAAAAAAAAAAAAAAAAAATTTGAAAACTCTTTCATCTCAATCTCGCTGCCCGTTCTGATTTGCATAACTGTAACGTGAGGCGGGCGATAAATTTTCCCGAAGCAAATTAGCCATCGTCGGCCCGTGATGAATGTGGTTTCGAATGGTGGAAGGAATATACATACCCCTCCGGGCGACTTAGCAATGAGACGGAAGGGGGTGTGGTCGAATTGGACGCGAAGGTCGAACGGCGCACGTGGGCCGACTGGGACCTCTCGAACGCCGGGGCTTTGAGACGCCTCCGCTAGCCGGCGCATAAGAGGAGAGTGTTTGTTGCGTTTGGGATTGTTTTGACTGCGTCTGGGCGTCATGTGGAGGGTTTTATCTTCCCTATTCCGCGGCGTTTCTGGACCGGCGCGGCTAGCATTTCGAAATCCTTGTCCAAGGTTAGTACGTTCATCCGACCCACTGCATGGCGGAGGAAGAAATTTAGAAGAGAATTCGCTTAGCTTATAAGGAATGAATATAAGGAATATAGAATTTATTTCCCTGAGTAAAAGAATTGAATACGATATAACCTAGTCCCAAATTCAGTTGTATGTAAACCATATGTAAGCGCCTCAATCACTGACATTTAAGGTTGCCATCTTTAAAAGGACTAAATTTTAACGAGTGACGTGATCCAGAACGGCATATTAGTAGCTTGATGTCTCCACACGTTATAGCTTCTCTAATGTACATTTTTTATAGCGCTGGGGATCAAATCAGACTGGATTGATTAATTGTCATTGGTCATTCAATCCTAAGATTGGTTGACTGCAGCCCTCCACCCTTCCCTATCTAATGCTAGTTCCCTTGATTCGTGGTATCTTTTTATTCTATTTTACAATAAATTATACTCTTCACAAACCAATTGCATCTCATTGCTGTGTCCAATCCATCTTGTTCTTCTGGTTCCATATGGACCTTTCCTCTTCTTCTCTTCTCTACACTTCATCATTTCTTACTCTGTCCATCCATATTAATTGTAAGAATTCTCCTCCAGCTGCAATTTCCGAAGGCTTCTAGTCTGTTCTGATCAACTTTTCCAATAGCCTTTGCTTCCGATCCATACAGTGGTTTTCGTGCGGTGCGCGGCATTCTATGGATCGGACGGTTGATTGTCGTCTAGAAAACATTTTAAAAACTTCTACGTCGTCGAAATACTTTTTTTAAAGTCATTTTTCATGGAAACGAATCGAATTGCTGAAGGCAACACCGCTTCGTGACAATTGTACTATTTAATTTCATTTAAATTGGATGACGCTCCCAACTAAAATTGATATAATTCCGATAAAATGAGCAATTAGGGTCGGAAGTTCGAAAGTAATGTAAATATTTACGTTACGCCAGAAATTTCTCGTTTGAATTTCATCAGCTTTAAACGATCCCTCTCACCAGAGTCCACTAGATTGCCATGTAATAAGTACGAAGTGAGTACGGTAAACTACGAACAACTCTTGGCGAGGTAGTAGTGTTGAAAATGCAATTTAGAGGACTCTGCCTCTTACTAGGCAACTCGACTTGCTTTATACAGCTGGAATTTTCAGCCTCCTTGACCTAATGATTGGCATAAGCCTGGTTGGAGCGATTTTCGTGTATGTACAGATTTGTTTGAAACTGCATACAATATGATTTATGAATCGCTACAGTTTTAATTGTTGCCGTACATAAAGATCTCCAACATAATTATTTAATGAATAAATAACGAAGAATTTTTACTGACACCCTTAAGCAGAAAACATTTGATTCCAATATTCAATGATACAAGAAGTTTATATACCGTTTACATTAAGAGTTCATCACTCTTATGCCCGTATTCATAGTCGTATTCCTAGGGGTTACCAGGGTATCCCCTAGCCAGGTAACACCTAGGGGTCCCCTACGCTGAGCGATTCATAAACCTTACCTGGGTAACACCCAGCCAGGGGACGCCTGGGTAAGAGATTTGGCAACAATCCCGCGGAAAAATACATATGAACGGTTCCGCTGAATGGTTCCCGTGGTTTTGATGCTCATTTTTCACCGTAACCAAGCACGCTATAAACAATAATACAGTATAATGTTACACGATGTTGATGAAAAATGATTGAAGAATATGAGAGAATGTTTACAATATTACTTCAATATTTATGTATTATGAATGGTGAGGAATATGAGGTGGTTCAATAAGTACCCGTGTTTGTAAACAGATGTTACTATGGAAATTTGTTGATATTATCGTGTGCTGCCATTAGTACAGTAGTATCAATTCGTCCCACGCGTGGGCAGCAGTACTGCGTTAGGGGAGCTTCGGGTAAGCTTCATGTCTTACCCAGGAAATCGACGACCTGGGGGAGGGTTAGGGGACGGCAGTCCCGTGGGTAGCGACCATGAATACCATTTCTGAGCCAAGGGATTCCCCCATACCTGGGGGACACCCTGGCAACGACTAGGAATACATCCCTAATACGTTCATATCTCGGAATTTCCACAGATTGTGGACAAAATTGTTCATCGTTAGTCGTCTGCTTTCGCAAGTCCTTGGTGACTCCTCTTTCTCTGTCCTCTGCTCTCCTCTCCAATTCTCTGTAACTCCCTCCATCCTTCAGGTCATCAATCATCTTTCTTTTCTTTCTTTCTCTTTTGCGGTTTCCATCCACCATTCATTCCAGTACATCTCGTAACAAACATTTCCTTCTCAGTGCGTGTCCCATCCAGCTCTTCTTCCTATCTGCAATAGTCTTCAAGAGCTTTCTTCCTTCTTTTACTCTCTCCAACACCTCTTCATTCTTACCCCTATCAGACCACTTGGTGATGAGCTCTTTCCTCCAAATCCACATTTCTAAACTCTCTATCGTTTTTCTATCCTTTTCTGTCATCGTCCACGTTTCCCCACCGTACAAAAACCCACTCGTAACAAAACTTTAGACGATTATCTTCTTCAGTTCCATTTCCTTCCCAAACGCCTCCTTAGCAATAACAATTCTTGTTCTTATCTCCATTTCACTCTTCCAATCCTCCGTCACTTCAGTTCCCAAGTACTTGAATCGTTTTACCTGCTCCAGATGTTCTCCTTCCGCATAAATATTCAACTCTTGCTTTATTCCCAATTTCACTGCCTTAATTTTGTTTTTATTGACTTTGAGTCCATATTCCTCCTTTGTTAGCGCTAAGCGATAAAGCATTGTTTACAAATCATCTTCACTTTCTGCAAATAGTATTATATCATCTGCAAATCGAATTTTTCTTATTTTTCGTCCACCTATGCCTACTTCTTTCTCTTCTTTCCAACACTTCTCAACCATTTCCTCTATATAGATGGTAAAACGTGCAGGATCCTTGCCTCACACCTCTTCCAACTTCAAACCACTCCGTTCTGCTGTTCCTTACCCTCATAGCTGCTTGCTGTTTCATGTACCGTTCACTTATCAGTCTTCTCTCTCTCCAATCAACTCGTCTTCGTCTTCCTTATCTCAAATAGTTTTTCCCACACCAGACAATCAAAGGCCTTTTCAAAGTCTATGAAACAGAGGAAAACTCGTCGATCTTTTTCCAAGTATCCGTCCATAATTGATCAAACAACTCCAATTGCATCCATGGTCCCCATTCCCGTCCGAAACCCTAACTGCTCTTCAGCGGTGTTGTCTTTCATTATTTTTGGCATTCTCCTATTAATCACTCTCAGAAGGATTTTTGCTGCATGAACGACCAAACTGATTGTTTGATGTTCTTCACATCTCTTAGATCCCTGCTTCTTTGTCAGTTGGGGATCGGGTTGGTGTGGTGGCTAGGGTACTCACCTACCACATGGGCGACCAGGGTTCAAATCCCTGCAGAGGCGGATGTTTTTCAGAGGAACCCGATCCCTACGTTAGTGTCTAGTGGAGGGCACTTCAAGTTTAGTACTCCGTCTGTCGGATGAGACGTTAAGCCTTGGTCCCTTTGGCGCCTTTAGTTAAGAGCAGGCTAATGCCGACGCCGGGTTTCTATCCATCCTTCCTCCCTTATCTATCCCCTATGGCGCAAATGACCTTAGCCGTCTGTCACCTCCCCAAATATCGAATCCAATTCTTTTCCAGTGGAATCATTTCGGTTCTTGTTAATGTTGTGACAATTGTTAGCCTCTGCTAAATCCTAAGCATCCAACCCGATTGAAAGAGAGTTGCACCGTTAAGGTGGCTCCTGCTTGGCTATGTGAGTCAAGACAAAAACTAAGAAACATATTTTTGTTTACAACGCCCCCTGCCACACGCCCACACGGCGGATCATAGGATAGTACGTAGACGATTAACTCACAGATACGGATTTTTTTCGGGACACCCATTTTCATTCAAAATATTTCCCACGTCTATAAATTTTAGCAAGGGAGCTTAAAACTATGTCGTTCGAAGTCTTTCCAAGTGGTATACAGGTGCCACTTAAAATTTGGGAATTCTCCGAAGACTTTTTTTTATTAATTCTGCGATTGAGGCTTCGTAGGTCCTTGGCGGGCTGGCCTTCACCTTGCGAGCACGTGGGCGTTTATTTACGGGCCCCGCCAAGCGGCCTCCCGAGATTTAGATTTTTAATTTCCAACCTCCTGTGTAGTTTTCAACTCCCGCTCCCCCCCCCCACCTCCCGCCCCTCCCCTCAGCCCGTCTCATTCTCCTTTGCCTTCCCAGCATCCTCCTTGGCCGTCTGATTCACGCGACGGGGCCTCTTTCCCCCGCCCCCATTCATCCACCCAGCCTCCCCAGGTCTTCTCCCGTGTATGACGACCAAAACCCACCATTTTTCGTTCGTTGGCTTCGAGTGTTTTACTTTCGCTTTGCTTCTTTTTTTTCATCACGTTCCGGATTTTTGGAGTGTGTGCCATCATTCATTTTTTTTCCTTGCCGTTGCCTGAGAGAGTCTTGGCGCCGTGCTGTACTTCCCCCAAACGTCTTTATTTGGCGCCAAGGTGTCGTATTCGGACGATCGGCGGGAGAATATTTATTTTTTTTCCCGAAGATCTCGAGGATATCCGTGGTTCCGAAAGTGAGTGAATGTATACGTTACATGTTTTTCAGTCTCCAGAACCAGCATTAGGATAGGGGTTCATGATTTAGTACCTGTATAAACGTATTAGGGAAGAATCAGTGTGTAAGGAATGCCTTTGTGTGCCTTATTCCTTTGGTGTGTATTTTTTATAGCGTACTAAAATGCAAGAAGCAAGTCATAACAATGCGAATGAGAGACGGAAGAAATTCGATGGAGCAGTGATAGACATCTAGAGAAACAAAGCACCTAGAGCAGAAAGCATCAACGGAGAAATCATCAAAGCCATGGGAAGTATAGCCAAGGACAGACTACGAAATAATCAAAGAAAGCTACCAAAGTGGAAGACTTCCAGAGGACTTTCTAAGGAGCGTAATGTTTGCAAACTGCAAAAAATTCACAACTGTGCAGTACGTTATGCGTTCGAGGTAGCATATAATGTGCATATTAATCAGTAACATTACCATGAGTTAAAAATTCTTAAGATTGAATATAGGAGAAAATGTAAATGGGTGTATTTATGGATAAGCTGTAAAAAAACGGAAACACCTTCCTACTTTTTTCAGCCTTATTTAGTATAATATGGTTGAAAAAAGATATAAAACAAATTAATTTTACCCTGTCACAGAACCACTACGTACAATAATTCTAAGTGAAATCATGTTATGTATGGAAATCGATTCCGCAAGAGTTGAAATATATCTAGTCAGCAGAAAGATCTAAAAAAATGTTTGTTGTCTTTTTATCTCCACGGAACTTAAAATTTAGGCAAACATCTTGAGTTAAATGTATCAATATGCTGTCTCTTTGATCACTACAATGTATTGAGCTTGAAATTGTAAATGTTTGTCATGAGCGAGTACCGTGAATGTAATAACATTTTTGCATTTGAGTGCCATGTTTTGAATTTGATTGTTATTTGCCTGAGTTCAGCTTCTGCCGCCCATCGTGGCTTCGGCTGTCCGAGGCAACATTTTGACGTTTAGCAGTCAGTTGTAATAGAGAATGCAAGGTTACAAGCCTTTGCAGTACCCGCACCACGTGCATCTTTCCCTGCGGTTACGGCGCTGTACCGGTCAGTTTTGGCACATATTTTCCAGTATGTCACAAGAGAAACCAAAGCATAGTAATACCCCAGGCCCGCTTTCCCTATTCTGCTCAAGCTAGGATCCCTTCTGAAAGGACTACCTTGAGAGCCAGCGTACTGTTGCCCGCGACCCACCACTAGGAGGTATATGCGGTGTACTAAAACACGTACAAAAGTGTACTTCTTCCCACTTTGCTATATGGTAGTGAAACTTGGGTATGTCAGGATAGACATAAGAGTAGACTAAACGCCGTGGGTATGAGTTATCTGAGGAGTGTTTGCGGCAAAATTAGGATGGATAGGGTCAGGAATGAGTGGGTCATGAATGACTGTGGGTTAAATGCTCCAGTAATGGACGTGTATGAAAGGAGTGTGCTTCGTTGGTTTGGCCATGTGGAGAGAATGGATGAGAGTAGAAAACGAAACAGATATATGAGAGTAGAATGAATGGTGTGAGAGGTAGAGGTAGGCCGAGAAAGTAGTGGTTTAATGTGGTTGAGGAAATTCTTAGGAGGAGAAATATGAGGAGTTTTAAAAACAGGAGGGCGTGTATGAAACAGTTTTTGGGGGTAAATGAGGCAAAAGAGGTTTGCAAGGATAGGTCAGTATGGAGGAAATTATTGAAGCAGAGTTAGGTATACAATTATTTATTAATGAGTGAAACATTTTGACTGTACCTACCCCGGAGGGGAACGGCGTAATGGGTATGTATGTATTTGCCTGAGTTAGAATTACATATTCCTTCCCCAAAGGCAAATATTCCTAGTGCCAATAAATATCATCATTATATTAATTTTTGCGATAGTGAAGAAGAAAAGGACTGAGAAATGAGAGGCGCACCGAATCTTGTGTTTAGTGTCACATGCATCAAAAATACTCGCACGAATAATAAGCCGCAGAATAGAAAGGAACGTTGAAGACAAACCCTCGGGAAACCAGTTTGGATTTAGGAAGAACGGGGGTACCAGGGAGGTCATACTCTGGCTGAGAGTAATGGCAGAGAAAGCAATACATCTACATCTACAAAATACCCTGCAAACCGCCGCATGGGCGTGTGGCAGGGGGTGTTAGTTCACCAGCCGTGTTAAGATGTAAGTTTTTTGGAGGTAAAATGGTGACATGTATTATATGAGTGTATTTGGTGGAGCTCCGTTTTTATTGTGATCGTTTATCGTGCGCGAAAAGACGGAGCTTTTGTATCTATCTGTTCAGCTGTGTATCTCTCTTATTTTATCGCATCTGTCAGACCTAGGGACGTAGTGAGGAGTCATGATAATATTCTCTGTGTTGCTCTGAAAAACTTTAGTTCTGAATTTCTCAAGTAGCGTGTAGCCTCATAGTCTCTAGGGGTTCCCATCTTAATATCTCTAAAACTTGCGAGACACTTTATGTACGCTCGTAGCAGTTTTTAACGACGCGCGCTGCTTTTATTTGTATTTTATTTATTTTTTTTGGTTAAATCTTTACGACCAGGGTCCAAAATACTCGCGGCGTATTCGAAGTGTGGTCTAACCAGAGCGAAATGCCATCTCTCTTTCACTTTTTCATCCAAGTGCCTTCCTATTATACGCTTAACAAAACCTTGTTTCTTTAATGCTGTGCCGCATATGTTTTTTATGTGTGTCCCCCACGATATATCAGAAGTCAAGGTAAGTCCAAGATATTTCACTGCAACTGAAGATTTAAATTTGACTCCACCCACAGTATAAGTATGGCATTTGTGTGATGACCTTCGCGGGAAGTGAACTGTGGGAGTGAACAAGTGAGTGGGAGGAATACACGTGAACATGCCTATGTGTGTCGCATTTGTGGACCTGGAGAAATCCTTCGGCACGGGTGAGTGGAACATGATGTTCAGATTGCTGGAAAAAGTCGGAATGGATTACGACGACAGAAGAATAATCTACCTACGACATGGGAAGCAAGTTGGCACAATGCAAATGAGAGACGGAAGAAAAATTATAGCTAATATTAACCCAGGAGTACGACAAGGATGCAACCTCTCACCAGCATTGTTAAATATGTACTCTGGAGGACACAATAAGAGAAGCACAAGAAATTTGATTGTACGGAATTAAGATTATTGGAGATAAAATAAACATACCTAAATCCCCATCCCCATCGCGGACTAAATCGTAGTCTAAGGAGGAAATCACGATGGCCCTCATCAGTTACTTAACTTAATGGACGCAAGTTCTCCGAGAAAAAAACATCAAAGTAAATATGATGAAAACTAAAATACTAGTATACGCGAGAGAAAAGCTGAATTTAGGAGTCACACTGAGAGGAGAGAATAAGAGCCAGTGGGGTCCAATACATCGGAAGTACCATCACGTTGGATGGAAGAAGTACAACGGAGATCAAGCGGCTAGTAGCCCAAGCTAAGAAGGCGTACATGGGAAAATGACAACTGCTATGCTCAAAGAAGATAGGTCTGCAAACCAGGAAACAGTATGTGAAAACTTTCGTGTGGAGCGTGGCACTCTATTGATCGGAAGCATGGACCATTGGAAATGCTGACCAGAAAAGACTAGAAGGCTTCGAAACCTGGTGCTAGAGGAGGATGATAAAGATTAAATGGACGGAAAAAATAAGAAATGATGAAGTGCGTAGAAGAGTAGAAGAGGAATGGACCATGTGGAACAACATAGAGAAAAGAAAAATAGGTGGATTGGACACACCTCGAGACACAATGGGCTTGTGAAGAACAAAAGTCTGAGAGAAAATGGATTTGTGAGGAACATAATTGAAGACAAAAGAGAGGGAAAATTCCCCAGACAGAGGAAGACCCAGCGGTAAGTTCATGGACTAAATAAAGAAGGAATTACCTCGGAAGAGATACCAGAAGGTATGGGTATGACGACGTATGGACAAATGACGAACATATTGAAAGTAAAATCGTGGTTGGGGGACCTCTCTTTAAATCGCTCACAACAGAAGCCTTGGAAACCTGGTGCTGGAGGATGATGCTGAAGATAAAATGGACGGACAAAATAAGAAATTTTAAGTGTACAGAAGAGTAGAAGAGGAAAGGACCATATGGAACACAATACAGAAAAGAAGAACCAGATGGATTGGACACACCCTGAGACGCAATGGGTATGTGAAGAATATAATTGTTGGTAAAATAGAGGGAAAAGTCTCCAGAGGAAGACCCAGGAATAAGTTAATGGATCACTTAAAAAGGAGAATACATAAAAAGAACGATGAATGCATGAATTTTATGGCATATGGTGGATAAATGATGCAGTTATATAAATAAAATAGAAAAATCATTTAACTTTCCATTCAACATGGTAAGGTGCTATACTTCACAGCGACACATTACCTTGGGAAATGAATTCCTATTATGGCGTAGTAAATTCTATTTATGCAATTGTTCTACAGAATTGTTTTCGTTGTACAAATGTATTAAATAACATCTTTCCGTCAAATATGTCGTACATTTATTTCTGCACCGTCGGGGTTGTATTGTACAACAAATATGATTAGATTTTCATAAACATTAAGTGTTATTGAGTAAATTTTGTAACTTCCAATATAACTTATTAGAATGAGCAACTAAGTTCGCCAGTTACGCCATCTTCAGGTACTTTTCAGGAGTACTCTAATGTCGACTTGCAAACCAAGTGGAAAATTCAATTTTTAAATTTAAATATCATTAAGTATTATAATCAACTAATTTTAGTTAGAGAATGTCATTAAAAGTACTTTGTTATTAACTTAATTTTCTTATTTTTTTAATATTGTTGATCTTTGTGTATTGCAACAATGATAACTGTTATCATGAATTTAATATATTTTACTCACCCAATGTTATTCATTTCAAGCAAAAATTTTTAAAAACTTTTTTCAATGTTTGAAAATAATTTCCATCTCTTTTAGGTTTAATAAAAATTTTACTATATTTGTTGTTCAGCAGCCATGAGGATGCTGAAATAAATCACCGAAACGTTGCCGGAAACAGGCATTTGAATTCACTTAACCAACCATGACCAATCCTTCATAACAACTGCAAATATGTATCATTATTCGTTCGTTCAATTTTAATCTTATCGCGCAATGGGTGATTCTGGCGAGGGCGCTGTTGAAGATAATGTGCAGCTGCGTAAATTGGTTGATAATTTATCCAGAGATTAACAAAATGATCAGTAATTTTTCTGAGTACTTGTGATGGATTTAACTAAATAGTGGACACAGGAAATGCTGCCCATTTTTCAATTATCCTTTGTAACTTCGGACCAGTTTTAACAAAATATCTCAGTATCATCGTCATTGGTCGTTCAAACCTAAGATTGGTTGACTGCCGCCCTTCAACCTCCCATGTCTAATGCTAGTTCACTTACCTCCCGGTATCTCTTCCTTTGTACTTCAACAGATTTGTAAAATGATCAGTAATTTCTTCTGAGTACTTGTGATTTATTGTAATTTTTATTGAGTGAGATGCATTATAATTTTCAAAGGAAAAAATAAAAATTGGCAGCATTTACTGTGTACACCATTTACCTAACTGATCATTTTGTTAATCTGTTGATAAATTATCAAGCAATGTGCGTAGCTGCAATCTCTCTTCATTTTGTCCAAGCATGTATAAAGCGGTCAAAATCAGTTGGCATTTAAGTTAAATTATATTTGATGGGAAACTTCTTTCAAAAGAAAAAAAAAGAAAAGGATAAGCTCTTCATTCTCTGTGAATATCCACACGTCTTTAGATATGTAACATTCACCTTCCCGGAAATTGCCTTCGCTAGCGAGCTCGTGAGGCTTTCAGAATCAGAAAGGAACATGATACGTTTCCAGGGTCATCGCTGAGCCATTGTCTCTTTATTTTTTTGAGCACAATATGGTGTAGCACTAGAAAGGAAGGCCATTCCGGGAATCGACACAGTCTCCTCACGAGTTCTCAGTCGCATCTCAGACCACGAAGACCGCATCGGAAACCGACCCTTTTCGGCGGAGGTGAGAAAGACGTGGCAATTTTTCTGCACCGGGGAGAATCGGAAAAAAGGGGGATATTATAGCCGTCCCATGTCCCGAACGGCACGCTGCCCGAGCAATCGTGGGACATCGGAGGTGTGCGAAGGGAGGGGGTAATTACCGACCGGGGAGATGGTATAAGGAATGGGTCCATGATTGGAAGGTCACAGTCTCCCAAAAAAGATTTGTCCTGACCCACCTCCCACGGAGGCGAACGGATAGAGGATTTCCTGTTTCGCAGATATTGGACATATTTCAAACTGAAGGAATTTTCTCACGATACGTGATACAATTATCCTAGTACGCGGAAGAGAGAAAATGAACCTAGGAGTTACCCTGAAAGGAGAGAAATTAGAGCAAGCAGATTCCTTCACCTATCTCGGAAGTACCATCACGTGGGACGGAAGAAGTACAAAGGACATCAGGCGGAGAATAGCCCAAACTATGAAGGTGTTCATGGGAAAATGACGACTGCTGTACTCAACGAAGATAGGACCACAAACCAGAGTACAGTAAGGGGAAACATTCGTGTGTAGCGTGGCTCTCTGTGGATCGGAAACATGGACCATTGGAAAAGCTGACCAGAAAAGAGTAGAAGCTTGATGCTGGAGGAGGATGCTGAAGATAAAATGGACAAATTAAGAAATGATTAAGTGTACAGAATACTAGCAGAGGACAGGACCGCATGGAACAACATAGAGAGAAGAAGAACAAGATGGATTGGACACACTCTGAGACACAATTGGTTAGTGAGTAACATAATCGAAGGCAAACTAGAGGGAAAAGTCCCCAGAAGAGGACTCAGGAGTAAGTTCATGGACCAAATAAAGAGGAAAGTACATATTGAGAGATACCAAGAGGTAAGGGAACTAGCATTCGATAGAGAAGGGTGGAGGGCTGCAGTCAACCAATCTTAGGATTTATCGGCAATGAATGAATGAACATTATATAAGTCCTCAGCCTTTTTCCAATTCAAGCACAGCCCTAATGCCCGTTTCACACCTTCAAATTTGGCGTCAGAGTCCATTCAAGAATCATTGGTCAAGGTTACTCTAATGGACACGACATCATTGAAACGTCATGACAGCCATGACATGACAGTTGTCTTGAAGGCTCTTGGACGGCTTCTTCACCATCAAATCCTCTTGTCTTGAAGTGCTCAAAAGACTATCGAATCTCCAATCGGTTTGAAGCCCCTCAGCTAATAGCAAGCGACCTTCATCTTCCCAGAATTCCTCCTTTTCTCAAGAGGATTGAGAAGAATACAAATCGCTAAATAGCCTGTTATGGGGAAGACGAGCGGAAATGTTAGCTAAATCGCATTGCGTTCTCATTTTGTTTCTGTCTTGATTTTAATTCGGATCCAATGTTTCAGACTCGTCTTTGATGCTTTTGGTGGTGCGAAAGCCTTTTTCAATTATTCTTGTTCAAACATTCTTGAACAGCAGTCTTAGATCGCTTTTGGCACGGTTCGACGTTCAATGTTTTATGTTCAGCCAATTTTTTTTAATGGTGGCCAATGCTGGAAGATGTAACGTGGGCGTGGCCCATCCACCATTTTTGTTAACCCCAATTTTCCTTTAGCGCTTGCGGGCTGACGCACTAATTTTGCGATCCATCGATATTTTCGATCGATAACTTGCAAAAAAATCAGTATATACTTACTTCTTTAATGTGCATTTTCCTAACCTATCATTCATACCTATACATTCTTCGAAAAGCTCGCGACATTGGAAAGAAAACAAAATAAATATGAAAATACAAAAATTTTATAATAATTTCTTCCGTTTGGCGTTTGTCTCGACTTTGTTAGACCAGTATTTCTAATGTAGCCCTTTGATAAAGCTAATAAATTCTGGCTTCACTTTGTGGAACCTCTCCATATCGGAAAGCAAAAACTTTTAAGTAATTAAATATAATATTATATATATTTTTATTGTTTACGACCCGGTTTTGTCACGTAATGACATCTTCAGGTCGCGAAATGGACAGAAATGGCTAGAAATGGACAGAAATGGACAGAAATGGACAGTAATGGACAGAAATGGACAGAAATGGATAGAAATAGATAAAAATGGAGAGAATTGGATAATCATGTTCAGAAATGGATGGAAATAGACAGAAATGGCTGAAATGGAAATGCGGTGTACACTTGTTTTTGAAGTTGCGTATCCATCGTCACGCACTAACTTACAACGTTGAGTTTGTCCTTTTCATGCGTGCAGAAATTCCGGGATAATTTTCGGTGAACCTGAAAATGTCATTACGTGACGAAACCCGGGTCGTAAACAATAAAAATATTAGTGGAACATTACTCAAAAGTTTTTGATTTCCGATAACCCTTTGAGTACGGCATGACGTTATATCACGTGATGGCTTCCTTCACGCTGGTGCTCATGACGTAATATCACGTCCTCAGCCATTAAACCATGACCATAAAGACAACTATGACGCGATGTAACATCATGCCGCACTCAAATAGTTAAATGTCCAAAAGAGTAGAACACAGCAAGCGAATAAAGTTACCTCAATATCTGAATTTCTACATGAGAATGGATGTCGTGAACAGACAAACAGACAGACAGAGGGGAACTTTGGATGTGATATCTATATTTATTGCCTAGAGTAAATCATGTTTTGACTTGAGCTATGATATCTATTCTTGAGTCATAAATGTTTTTCCCGATCTCTGATTGGGCGTGAGACCTTGTTAGCAGCCATTATAGTTATATGAAAAGTCTTATCTTGCTTTAATGAGTTAACTTTGCAGACTTATTTGTATTATTTAGAAATATAGATTGTATGCCATTAGGCAACGTGCTGAACTAGCATTGAAAAGCCCAAAAAAATCCAGCGGTCTTCGCCTTTATGTTTAGAAATTAATAATTAGAACCAGTATACTAAATTTCACGCGGAAAAAATTGCTGAACCCACAGACAATTATCCCGGAATTTCTGCACGTAAAAAGGACAAACTCAACGTTGTAAATTAGTGCGTGACGATTGATACGCAATTTCAAAAACAAGGGTACACCGCATTTCCATTTCAGCCATGTCTATCCATTTATAACCATTTCCATCCATTTCTGTCCATTTCTGACCATCATTATCCAATTCTGTCCATTTCTGTCAATTTGTGTCAATTTCTGTCCATTTTCTATGCATTTCTGTCAATGTCTGTCCATTTCTGTCCATTTCTAGCCATTTCTGTCCATTTCGCGACCATTTCTCAACGAGCTTACACCATCTCTCAGATTTGCATACCCCCTCGGTTCGTGAAACGTGAGATGAACGGGAACAGGTATATCGTCGAACTGATTGTGATACGCTAGCGCGCAGCACGGGCGACCTAATGACTAGGTGGAAAAACAACCTTGAATTGAACAGCTTGCGAAAAAAAAAAAATGAACGCCGAGTTATAGCGGTTAATATGGCGACCACTTGTGGGTAAACATCGGGGCTTGTTAAAAAGGATTTGCGTCAGACGTTTGCCGATCTTTTAATCCCTCGAGGGGGGCCAGTTAATCGTAGTGATGCGGCAACCATTTTCGCCATAATGAAGATGAGTGCACGAAAATATAGAATTGGTATGGCCTTTCACAAAGAACTTGTATCTCACCTGAGTGTTTGGCTCATTATTTTCCGTTATATTCAGGAAATGAAAGGCTATTTGCGTTCATTATACGCTATTTAATAAAGCTGGCATGTTGACTTTTCCTCTCTGAAGAAGACATTATCTATAATCTCATCATCTCTGCAGTAGGGCAAAGCATCAAGAGACCTCTGGATGCACATTCTTAGCCTGAAGGAACACACACGAAAGATTGGAGAGCTGTGGCCATTTCATATCTGTAGTGGTCATAAGTTTAGAGAAGAGACGGTGGCGCCGTTACGGAGGAAAGAGGAACCAACAACTTCGCGGAAAAGATCCACCAAATATGCCTGTCTCGCGAAATTCGCCCAGATATTTAATGAATAATGCAGCGCTTTTTCCTGATGTCATTTTCAATTTTGCATTTTCCTTAATCATAACGGTCATCGAGGTACTGAAACGACATGTTGGAATAACGATAATACAGCGCGAATCCGCATAATCTCCTAAAGCAGTGATGGGCAAACTTTTTAAAGAGAGGGCCAAAGGAAAGGAAAGAAAAACTTAAGACGGGCCAATATAATTTATTTAAAAAATAAAAATGATGCATTTTACAAAATTCTTGTGTTTTTGTGATACTAAGTCCTATTAATGACTGAAAAATTATGAAGGAATATGTGATAAATGAAACTGTGACTGCATTTCTAAAAGTTTCTCATAATTTGGATCGAACTGGGATGCACTTATTCATAGAAGAGAAGTTAAATGCTCATCTGTCAGTCTGTTTCTAAGGAAACTCTTTCGAAGTTTCATTGTAGAAAACACCTGTTTACATATATATGATGAAACAAACGTAGCAGTAACTTTCTGGGCATGTGATATCAGATATGGGAAAGTGGATTTCGACAAGGACTGGTAGAACTCTAATTTTGGAACATTAGGAAACAACTGTTTGAGTTGAGTGCTGCATTGTAATTTAATCAATCCAAGTTGCAAGTCCGATTTCACTGTTTCTCAGTTCACATTAAAAGGAATACTGAAAATTTCAGTCTTTTTCAATGACACTGAAGTCTTCAAACCTTCGTTCAAATTCACCATGAAGTCTTCGCAGATTATCTTCGTAACTCTTAAGCTTTTCCTTCATCACCGGGGCTATTGAATTCAACCTCGGGAAGTGAGACAAGTCATTCTTAGCGAGCTGATTAACGAATAGAACAAGTTGTAGTTTAAAACCTTTGAGATGGCCCCAGATATCATCAATCAATTGATTTTTGCCTTGCATCTTGACATTCAACTTCTTCACCATGAGATTCTGATTTAAGGTGAACCTGGCTTGACTGTGTAAGTCAAGAAAAATGCTAAATTACGCATTTTTATGTATACTGTTAAAAAAATCAGATTAAATTTATTTCCCTAATGAAAACAAAAAATTAGGTACAGAATATACGGATTGTACCACGATTAAATTTTTAATGGCTGTATATGTCCAGTTACGTTAGCCGACTGAGGCGCCATTTGAATGGAACTACCACATTTTGACTTCAATTACGACGATTATTCGCGGAAACTTTTAAAGAGTAGGTGGTAAGATGCCTACATTTGGTAAGCATGTTCCTAAATACCTACAAGGTTTAATGTATTTATCCATAAAAAATTTATTCAAGCCAGTGTGCTATATCCTGTGTTCCTCAAGGAAGCGTGATCGGCCCTCTTTTATTCATTATTTATATTAATGACCTAAGTTCTCGAGTTTGCAGTACATTAAGATTATTTGCAGGCAATACAGTTATCTACCTTGGAAAAAGCGAAGACGCGGGCTTAGAAGTTCTGTCATTGGATCTTAACAACGTTCATTTGTGGTGCCAGGAGTGGCGGTTAGAATTAAATATCAGCTGACGCACTACAATACACTTCTTGCAAAAGTCACCACACAAATGCCAAACACACTGTGATGGAGTAAACATAAAATCTTCAAGTACAGTAAAATATCATGGATCATATCAGTAAAATACCTTAACTTCAGATGTATCGTGGGGAACACGCATACAAACATATGCGGCACAGTATTAAAAAACAACGTTTTGTTAAGAGTGTAATAGGAAGGTCCTTTGATGAAAAAGTAAAGAAAGATGCTACTTAACTCTGGTTAGGACTCACCTCGAATAAGCATTTGGGATCCTGGTCATAGGGATTTAACCAAAAATATTTATAAAATACAAAGAAAAGCTGCACGTTTCGTGAAAAACTGCTACGAGCGAACATATAGTGTCTCACAACTTTTAGAGGGATTAAGGTGGGAGCCCCTAGGGACTAGGAGGCTACACGCTAGATTTGGTTGCTTGAGAAATTCAGAACTGGTGTGTTTCAGAGCGGCACAGAGAATATTATCATGGCGCCTCACTACATCTCTAGGTCTGACGGAAGCGGTAAAATTAAAGAGATACACTGCCGAACAGATAGGAACGAAAACTCGTTCATTCCACCCACAATAAGCGACCACAATAAAAACTGAGCTCCTCTAAATAACTCCCATGATAAACGTCACCATTTCATCTCCCTAAACCTTACCCCTTACATCTTTACGCGGCTGATGTTTGTACACCCCCTGCCGCGCGCCCATGCGGCGGCTCGCAGGGTAGTATGTAGGTGCAGATGTATATATATTGAAATGAAACTATTTAAATTCTATAGTGGTGTATTTTATGAGGAATAATTTGATTATTATAATAAACCTACTGCATATCAGGTTGTACCACCAATTTGTATCGTGAAGATGAGTGTTTTGATTGAAACTGAAATCGTGCGAGTTCTGCTATATGCGGATGATGCTGTTTTTATCTCAGAGAGCCAAGAGGGATAACAGAAGCTCCTAGATAAGTTTTGTGAATCAACAGAGAGAATGAAATTCAGGGTAAATGCGTGCAAGACTAAAGTAGTAGTTTTTGATAAGGAGAATGGGGAGAATAACTGTATGATGAGTGCGAATGGTGAAGTAATTGAACAAGTGGATGATTTCGTGAACTTAGGTAAGATGTTTACGAATGAAGGACGGGTAGATGAGGAGATGCGAATGCTGGAAGGAAAGTGGTAGTTATCGTGTTGTTCTAGCATTGTATTGTACATTCCTGTGTATTTTTGCCGGAAGTTCTGTCGCCATTAACTTGTACTTGAATGTTGCAGTATTAAGTCTGCGCCTATTTTGTATTTGAGTGCCTGTCTAAGGAAGTGAAAATCGCCGTTTACAAAAGTGTACTTCTCGCAACTTTGTTATATTGTAGTGAAGCATGGGTATGTGAGGATAGACATTACTAGACTATACACCGGGCGTATGAGGTATATGATGAGTGTTTGCGGCAAAAGTGGAATGGATAGGGTCAGGAATAAGTGGGTAATAAGTGAATGTAGGTTAGATTCTCCGGTAATGGACATATATGAAAGGAGTGTGCTTCGTTGTTTTGGCCATGTTGAGAGAATGGATGAGAGTCGAATAACGAAACAGATATATGAGAGTAGAATGAATGGTGTGAGAGGTAGTGGCAGGCCGAGAAAGTTGTGGTTGAATGTGGTTGAGGAAATTCTTAGGAGTAGGAATATTAGGAGTCTTAAAAACAGGAGGGCGTGTATGAAACAGTTTTTGGCGTAAATGAGGCAAAAGAGGTTTGTAAGGATAGGTCAGTATGGAGGAAATTATTGAAGCAGAGTTAGGTATACAATTATTTATTAATGAGTGAAACATTTTGACTGTGCCTACCCCGGAAGGGAACGGCGTGATGGGTATGTATGTATTTGTCTGAGTTAGAATTTCATATTCCTTCCCCAAAGGGAAATATTCCTAGTACCAATAAATATCATCATTATTATTAATTTTTGCGAGAACAAAGAAGAAAAGGACTGAGAAATGAGAGGAGCACCGAACCTTGTGTCCTGTGTCACATGCATCAAAAATACTCAAACGAATAATAAGCCGAAGAATAGAAAGGAACGTTGAAGACAAAGGAGAGAATGGATGAGAGTCGAATAACGAAACATATATATGAGAGTAGAATGAATGGTGTGAGAGGTAGAGGTAGGCCGAGAAAGTTGTGGTTGAACGTGGTTGAGGAAATTCTTAGGAGGAAGAATATGAGGAGTCTTAAAAACAGGAGGGGGTGAATGATGCAGTATATGGAGGCAAATGAGGCAAAAGAGGTTTGCAAGGATAGGTAAGTATGGAGGAAATTATTGAACCAGAGTTAGGTGTACAAATACGTATTTATGAGTGAAAATTTATGGCTGTGCCTACCCTGGAAGGGAACGGCGTGATTGGTATGTATGTACGTATGTTGTATTGTAATTAAAATTGCAATAAAGAAACTAAATTTGTTGTCAACTAAGAAAGTGTAAAGTCAGGATTTTGCGAGAACCTTCAGAAGTCGTGGCCCAGGGCGCGCGCCCAGTCCGCGTCTCAGATGACTCCTCGTAATCATTGCTAGCGAGAAATTCCTTTCTGTCCTGAGGAATGCCACAAGCAATGCGCCCCGGCGTTGTCATCGGTGGCACGCATTCTTGCACCTCCAATCAACGCGGCCGCGAGAAAGTTCGACGCATCGGCGCATATGTATAGGCGCGTTAAAAACACGACAGCACTCACGAGGCACGATGGTATCTTGAATATCTATTCCGTAGACAGTTGAAGTAAGAATCTATTTAACTCGTAACTCTTGCGACATTCGATTGTCGGCGATCTATATCCTGCTCAACTTGTCACCTCGTGCGTCTTGTGTGGAAAGATGTGAAAAAAACTTCTGGCAAAAAACGTATCACTTATATTGCATAATGATATCTTTTAAACTGGCAAGTAAACTGTATGATTCTGGGAGTTGTCCGACACTCAAATTTATCATATGAGGGCATGGCTCTACGTATTAATTTTATTGTCTTTGATGTATCAATATGCTGGAATGTTGCAATTTATGCAACTGCATGTATCTTTTCTGGGTGTGAACAAAAACGTCGGAGAATCAGGAAATAGTTCATGTTTTTCACCCAACTCCATGAGAAAATAACTTATAATTCAGCTCTATATGATTAAATGGTAATTTACTAATATTATTCTACAATTTAAAAAAATAAACTTCATATCTTCGTACATGAACTGACAACGAACATTTTTAGTACCAGTTCATTTGTATTGCAGAGGAATGTTTAAATTTTATGAAAATTTTGACAACATATGCAAGTAAGCTGTTTATTCTTTAGCTTCGTATTGGTACTGAAATTTACAACTAATATGATATCGAGAAAAGGGTATAATCCACCATTAATACATTGGATTTAACATAAGTTTTTAGTCACCTTGATTTAATAAAAATAAATCAATCAAATTTTTATTAGATAAAATTTAAAATATCAAAACCAATAAATAATTAGAAACAATTGGAAAGACTATGACGTAAAAAAACGTGCAATATTTATTTCCTAAACTTTCATAAGTCTGCTTAAAGACGCCGATTTAAGAGAGCAGAAGATTTGCAATTTCAGGAAGCCAAAGATGAAGAATGGTAATCGGAGGTGAAGGGAAGAAACAAAAGAAGGACGTATAGGAGAGAGAAAATAAATGACGTCGCCCACGCCAATAAAAACACTTGAATTCAGAGAAACGATTTAATTAAGTTAACGACGTCGAGACGGAGAAATTTCCAATGCCACCTGCCATCGCCTTCGAATCCAACGCCACGCCGCGCGTGAAATACGAGGCTAATCGCCATAAATATACTCATATCTCTTGCGTATTCTTAAAATATTGTGAAAAGCAATCCCGGCCGGGAGCAACAATTGACTTACGGCCCGCGCAAAAGGAAATGATCGTTGGGCGTGGACATGACGAGTGAGGAATATCCCGGCAGCATTCGCGTTTATGGGGTGGGAAAATGTTTTTTACGGCACGTGGATCATAAAAATGGGAACATGATTCTCCAACCCCATTTGCGACTCGGAGAGAATGGGTTCGAAACAAATGAAAAACAACCGCGTCGTTAGGTGGGTTCAGCACGTCGTCAATCATTTTGAGACGACCGGGTGAGTTGGGAGGAGAAAAGAGGAACGTCTTTTCCAGTTCATTTCCACCTCAAGACGATCGTCTACGGGGCACGAGGTCGGTGTTAAAAGAACATGAAACGCTCCGACGGATGTTAAAAAAAAACGTTTCTCACGCCCTCTAGGGGTTGAGATTCCTAAACATCTCCGGCTCAAAACGTTTGCACTCCGCGTACACGCTCAATCTCCACTGCGCCGTCGGCATCGCAGCCTCAAAGTGCGAATGCAAAATCGTATCTCGCCTCGCCACCGAAGATATCGCCTCTCGCTCTCCGGTGCCAAGCAGAGGGAACTAAGAAGAATATAAAGAAACAGAAGCGAGCCGCCGCGCGACGCTTGTCGTGGCGCCAACACCTTTGGCGGCGGCGGGATGGGGTAACTTGAGGGGGCATTGGGTTTTGAGCACGGGATGATGATGCAAGTGGAGATCTCTCGGGCAAAAGGCGGATTGGAACCCTTTGATGATGTCCAATGTCGTGTATAAATAAATCGAACGATTTGACGCGATCGGCACACGCGCAGCAGCGAACGCCGGCGTCGGCCAACGTTCATTCATAAAAGGCGACCCCGATTGCGCATGCGCGGCAGGCGATTTCAACGCATAGGGAAGAAGAGATAATGGGAAATGAAAGTTTTTTTATCGCCGGGGAGAGTTTAAACTCTCGTATTGAAGCGGTAGGGAATGAAAAAGGAAGGACGAAGAAAAGGAGAAAGTTTACTGCAGCCATTTAAGTAGATTTTTTTCATAGCCATAACAGAGAAAATATTCGATCTTTGCTTAAGGAGCGCGAATCGTGAGTCGTAGAGCGCACTTTTTAATAAATCTTCAAGTAATTCAAAATGATATTCTTGAACCACACTTCAAGTAGATCAATTGATACATTGGAAATAACCATACATTTTGTAATATAAATGATGTATGAATATTTTTCTCTTATTCTTTATTTCAATTTGATATTGTTATCACGGATTTCTATTATCTGTACGACAATAATTGTCTCTCAAGGGCTGTACTACCGGTACTACCCATCTAAATCAAAAGGCTGTTATTAACAAAATTAAACATTTTTAGATTTGAGTTGATTTTGTTATTTTCAACCTAGAGAATGTAAAAAAAAACTCAACAAAAAATTCGTTTCTGTACCAGTCTGCCAGATATCTCGTCCAGCTTTCACCGTATCTACAGTATAGATGTCAGTTTTACAGGCCAGATAACGGTAACGACATGTCTTTCTCCCAGAATATCACATTACTTTTGTTCCCTTATGATTTATCTTCATTCAGCACAGAAAACCTAAACATCAACTAAGTTGTAATCTCCTCGAAGATGGACTGGATGAAGAACCGAATACTCGAAGGGGAAAAACTTAAGCATGCAACTACTCATAACCAGCTATGATGTAGTGCTGTATTTTAGCCTGGCAGGGCAGTATAAGCATACGATGATAAAGGTTTTTATTATTGCATTTGAAAAATGTCGTCTCAATTCAAACGATACTGTGACAGGTTTACTGAGCAAATTTTGAAATTTTAGCTCAAATCGTATGTCGATATGTCTTTTTTATTCGTAATGGTTCTTTCAGATTTGTTGGGAACGATTATAATGATAATAATGAAATAACGTTTATTGTATTTTAAATATTAAAAGTACAAAAAAGTACAAAAAATAACAAAATTGCAACTTGCGACAAATAATAATAATAAAAATTGACAATGTTGGCAATGATAACAGAAAAAAGTACATGTAAAAAAGTTACAATGTTTTTTTTTTAATTTTTAATGCAATTTTATTTTCAAATCTTGGTCCTGCTAAGCCAAAGGCTTGTCAGCAGGTGCCATCGTTATCGTGATCGGATATTTCAAATATGTATTTTAATGCTACAAAGAGACATAGTTATTAATTTTCCAACCAATCCTTTATCCCTATTTTTACTTCTCTTTTTGTACTTAATGTTCATAACTCTTCTGGTATTTTGTTAAAAAATGTTTAGGCACAATTACCGCAAAGGTATTATTACCCGATCTAGTATTTTTCAGTGGTGCCATATACTTTCTACAAGTTCTTAACCTTTCAGAGTTCTGTATGGGACGGATGTTTTTATATGTATTGCAAAAATAATTATCTTGAATGATAATAAATCTGTATAATTTATCTAGTCTTATGATCATATTAAACGTAAATAACCATAACTGATCTCGGAGAATATTTATGTACCTATAATTGTAAAACCATTGACGTAGGCCGTTTGAAATAAAAATAAAGAAACGTCTTTAAAGAATTTCTCTAAGGATTGGATCTACGATTCTCTCACTATACATATTAAAAAAAATAAAACTTTCGATGGTATTGAATTCTCGATTACAGCGTACCTAAAAAACGTTATAGACGGACAGACACACCGAGGCAATACCCTTCCTCCATCTCCTCCCCCTACCTCCAGCCTTCCCTACCAAATGCTAGTTCCTTTGCCTCCTGGTATGTATTCCTATGCACTTTCCTCTTTGTTTGGTCCAAGAACTTATTCCTGGGTCTTCATCTGTGGCATTTTCCCTCCATTTTGCCTTCAATTATGTTCTTTACAAACCCATTGTCTCAGGGCGTTTCCAATCTCAGTCTTTTCCGGTCAGCTTTTCCAATAGTCCACATTTTTCCGATCCATAGAGTGCCACGCTCCTCGCGAATGTTTTCACACAGTGTTTCCTGGTTTGCAGTCCTATTTTCTTCGAGCATGGCAATTTTCTTTTTACCATGTACGCCTTCTTAGTTTAGACTTTTCTCCGCTTGATGTCCGTTGTACTTCTTCCGTCCCACGTGATTGTACTTCCGAGATAGTTGAAGAAATCTACTTGTTCTGATTTCTCTTCTCTCAGGGTGACGTCTACATTCAGCTTCTCTCTTCCGCATGCTAGTATTTTAGTCTTACGACTTATTATCAAAGTTATTCAATATCCATACTGGTAAGAATGAAAAGACGATAGTAAATTTCCATACTGTTTTAATAAGCACCAACCATGGTTAGACACTTTATGTCATTCTTGAGGTACAAAAATTAAATTTTCATATTGTATATATACCCCTTAGCAAAACACACTGAGGTGGGGGAGGGGGTAGGTTCTGACGGTGGAGAGGGTAAGGGAGGGAACATACAGAGGTGGGGGAGTTCAAAGGGACGTAATAACTAGTAAAAAATAGTGGGGGAAACCAGAAAAAGGGGGAAAAAAGAACAGGCGGAGTTGACAGCCAAAAAACCACAACCAGATTATTGGGTCCCAGGACGTGTAGGGAGACTAAAATTCAAAAGAGGTGATTGAGTCATAAAAACTACGCCATGACAAATATTATCTGGGCTATTCACAATTTCTATTTCTCGTAGAAACCTGTGTTTTGCTAAGGGATATATAAAAAATCGAAATTTTAATGTTTGTAACTTGAAAATGTTATGAAGTGTCGAAACCATGGTCGGTACTTATTAAACAGTGTGGAAATTTACTATCGTCTTTACATTCCTACCTGTATGGATATTGAATATTTCCACCAAGTTACGCCTGAAACTCTTTCATACAAAAGTTATTCAAATTTGCATTCTAAGACTCACACGATTGGGCGCTCCGACCAGCGTGAAACTATCATACTTTGTGTGTGACTGTGGTATTCAATCGGTGAGAAGAAACGCTTAAGGATCGTGTAATCACTTCGTTTTGCTCCATTGCTTTGCCGCACCGCTTTATCCGTCGTTTAGAAAGCCGCGAAAGGTTAGAGGTTAAAATCATTCCGGTTCATCAAGGATAAAGTCGTCGATATGAGCGCAGATAATAATGGTCGAGTCGCTTTGATCGTTCGCCGTCAACTCCCGTTTCCTCCTCCGCGTTGGGGCGAGGGGAAGGGTGACGGGAAAAATGTTTTGCGGGAAGAAGCGGGTGGGATAGGCGCGGTGGATTAAAAGTTTCTATCTGCGTGAACTTGAGTCGACATGGATCGACAGCAAGACTGCGAATGGAGTGGAATAGATTCTGCCATCCCACCGAGATAAATCACGAAGCGTTCGGCGTTTTTCATGGCCATCTTATCTTCGAATGAGTAAATGCTACTCGGCTTGATCAAGTGTGCTGGCGGGCATTTGAAACGAAAGCGAGATAGTGATTGATTTGAATTATTCGTAAACTTAAACCGCAAAGTTGTTCTTATAATCTGTTTGGTGCTTGTACTGAACCTATGACAGTTACAGCAATATTTTAGCTTATATTGACACCAATACCAAAGAGAGATGCTACTTCGCACTAGTTAGGCCACACCACGAATACGCCGCGATCATTTAGGACCCTGGTCATAAAAAATTAACCAAAAAAATTAATGAAGTTAAAAACTGCTACGAGCGTACATATAGTGTCTCACAACTTTAAGAGGGATTAAGGTGGGAACCCCTAGCGACTGGGAGGCTACGCCCTAGGCTTATGTTGCTTGAGAAATTCAGAATTGATATTTTTCAGAGCGACACAGAGAATATTAACATGACTCCTCACTTCGTCTCTAGGTCTGAGAGATGCGATAAAATAAGAGAGGCACTCTGCCGAACAGATAGGTGCAAAAACTCGTTTTTTCCGCGAACAATTAGTGACCACAATAAAAATTGAACTCCACTAAATACACTCCTATAATACATGTCACCATTTCACCTCCCAAAAACTTACATTTTTACACGGCTGGTGACTTCATACCCCCTGCCACATGCCAATGCGGCGGCTCGCAGGGTATTATGTAGATGTAGATGTAGAATACAAGTTATGGTAACATTTTGGCGTACGCGATTAATTTTCTTGGCAACGCAAGGAAAGAAAAGAAGGGAATGTATACTAGTCGCGAATGTGATATAGACATTAATTCGTTTAAGATGTGTGAGAATATTTCCAGGGTCATATAGATCAAAATTAGCACTAGGACGCCCGTGCATTTCGACATCATTCATCACCAAAATAGTCATTTTTACCTACAGCAGTCAATAAATGATTTAGAACTGAATAAAATCTGGTTTTATTTACTTCTTACTGCAGAAAACTGCATTAAAAATGAATTAAATATATCAACGGAAGCTTGAAGTGGCCTTTAAGGTCAAGCACGAATTGAGCCACCATTAATGTTTAACATGTTCCTTTCCCATTCGGTTGGCAGTGAAATTATGTACTTCATATTTCAGTAACACAAAATCAGGAATTAACGTTTTATATCTTCATAAAATAGTACAAGATTACAAAATTTTAATTCTATTACGTTGAAATATTGAACTTTTAATTCAGCATAATATAAACAGCTTCATTTGAAAAATTGAAAAACATTCAACATTTTCATTCGGCATAAACTTTCTTTGAAAATTTCACAAACTTTTAACTTGCATTTAGTTAGCAGTGATATAAGGCACTTTCTTTAAACAGGAAAAGGATCATAAAAATAGATTTAACGTTTCTACAAGCCATTCTTCGACCATTTTCAAAAATGTTTCAGCAGATTTGGATCTTTTCATTATTTTTGGGCAGGGAATTGAATATTTTAGTTATCATGTTCAGAAATGATTTTTTTGTAAAAGCTTATTCTTGGTTTGGGCAGTGTATAATCGAAATCTAAAATTGTATATTTCTTCGCTTATAATCTTCATTTCTTAGCTTTGCATTTATAAGTCAGTATTTTTACGTTCTTGTCAATAAACTTTTGCTCTGCTTCATCACTTTTATTAATGTTTTCACTTTTTTGCTTTCAATATTTTGCTGATAATCATGATTCAGGCATCAACTCTCCAAATTTGCATAATTTTTTTCTTTTTTGTTATTTTTATTGTATTTTACGTAAAGTTTGCAGATATTCGTAAGCCACAAATATCGTCCTCTAAATAAGAACTTGTTTACAATTATTTTTGAAGTTTGGACGCAATTAACCTGCTTACAATATTTTTTTCTCTAATGAAACGGGAATTTTCCAGAAAATCCAGTGTTTTACGAAAGTTTTTTTTTTTATTATTGCAATGGAACGCATTTTTTCTATGTATAATATGCTTTACACGTAAAAACATATAAATATATAATTTTTTATGATTAAAACAGTTCCTTCTACAGTTTTTGTCATGTATTAAGGCCGCTTTACACGGTACATTTTATTATATGGACGAGTGGATAACTTCCTGGCACTTACTTATTCAACGTGCATCTTCCTTGGATGAATTATTTATTTATATAAAATTATTAACATCATCATTCCCGAAACTAATGTAATAATTAATAAACATAATTCATGAAAACTACCGTTCAATCGATTAGAATCCACAGCGCAAACAGGCAATATATGTTATTAAGAGTTGTCGGCTTAAAATTTGAAAGGGATGAATTATATGGTCTTCCTTTTCATCCGCTAATTCGTCCATTCCGTCGTGCTATCCAATGGAAAGTAAGGAAAGAGTAGTGTTAAACAATATAGTTGTTATTTCGGTTGCCAGGCTACAGTTTGATGACGAAATACCCCCTCAAAATACCTCAATAATACCCACAATTTACACCAGAGGTGCGTTCCGTTTCACGCTCCCATCCCATTGATTTCGGTTGTCAGGCTTCAGTTTGATGACGTAGTGCCCTTTCCATATACGTCAGTGGTCAAAGCAAGTACTATATTCCAAATTTTTACGAATGCTTTTAAAAATCCTCCTTTGTTGATGGAATGAGTCAGGTATTGACATTAAAAACCAAGGCACAAACAATTTCAGTAATTCTACGAATGTTGTTTTTAATAAACACATGCTTTTAGGCGGCCTATAGCAGCGCCATTTATTTGGAATTACCCAACTCTGCCTCCATTTGTGAAGTAACTTGCATATAACTCAGAAAAAAGATGGTAAAATGCATTTACTTTTATGTATTTTAAATTTATATATATATATTTTACCATAGTTACTTGCATTAAACTTCAAACAAATAGTGAATATTCTTGCTTTACATCCGCTAATTTCGTCCATTCCGTCGTGAAAACCATAGGCAAGTAAGGAGAGAGCAGGGTTTAAACAAAATGGTTGTCACTTCGGTTGTTATGTCGTAGTTTAATATGCTATGCCCTCTCCATCTACCTCGATGGGTGCTAAAGAAGAGTGACGCAAGATGAATTGGACATAGAAAATCGCTGACGAAGATCTCCGACAAAGAGTTCGACAGAAAAGAATTATAGTGAAAACTCTGCGAAGAATGAGAGACAAGCCTAAGGAGGAACCTGAGCTTCGAAGTTCTGTTTTATTGAGATGTACTAAATTTGTTGTAATGAGTAACTTTAGGCCGCCGTTTATCTTTTTTGAATTTCATGTAAATACTCTCCCGGGTAATATCTTATAGGAAAAAGCGTTAAACCGAAGCATTTACTATGTCACGAATGCCAGTAATAATTACACTGACTCCAGCCTCCATCGCAATGTCGGCGGGATATAATGTCATGATTTTAGAACGAACTGAGGGAAGGGTATAATTATCTTCAGGCTTTAAACTTTTTAAAAATGTATATTAAATGCCTAATTATGATATCCATTTTTTAAAAAAAACATTTGGTAAACAAGATAAAGAGTAGACGTTTCCCTTCCCTTGAGAAAATATGCCATCGGATGGCCATTACGGCAATGTATTTCAGCGTTAAAAATGAATACTTTAACCAATACATCTTCATTAAATGACCTATAACCTAGTTACATTTTGCACTAACATAAGTAAGCTGAAAAAATATATTAGGTGTCTCAAAATCCATTGCATGCTGCATACATTTTTGGAGAATATTATTCGGGTAAAATTGAGATAAAAAAGTTGTGATATGATATGCTATCGGATTGTCATTAAAGCAATGTATTTCAGTGTTAAAATGAATACTTTTTTAAACCAATATATCTTCATCGATCGTTACTGGATCATCGATCATATGATCGATGATCCAGTAATATTATACCCAATTCGACATCAGAAATCTTACATTATAACTTATGATATTATATGTGGACCCCAGACGTCAAGAGGTCTAAGTGACATTTTTGAAAAAAATAAGTTAGGTACAGGAATGGGATGTGAAAATAATAATCTTTTAGGTGGTAAACGGATCCAAGTGATTTTCTTGACAGGTGCTGCTGTGTAGGGTAATTCCTCTTAACTACTTAGTGGGTTGTAGCAAACATTTTCAACTTTGACTTAAGTTTTCGCTAAACAATGGTTTTGTTACTTAGACCCCTTGTCTTCTGGAGTCCTCATATATTATATCATTTAAGATCAAGAAGGTTTATCGGTACTGTTTAAATATAGGGTTTTCCTGAAATAACGAAATTTATGACACAATAGTCAAATGAAAACATTGTTGGAGGGAGAAGTAAATGGAAGGGATTACAGACACGAATGGGATACATTTAGAGTATGAATATATATTATGGATTGGGATCTCGTTGCCAATATCTGTTGTCTAGAGTTCCGTAAACAAACAACTTTTTGGAAAGTGGTGCCGCCTAGTGATGAAAGGCGGAAGTTCAAATGTGAATACAGTCGACAGATAGTAAATAAACATGTCTTACCGGTTTTGCCATGAATATACATTGGTTTTTACTTAAAAGTAATCATAATGTAGTGGATAAAAATTGTAGTACTACACGCGGGATGTAATTATACAATTTTTTAATATCGTCCGGTCTACAGATATATTGTATTCCTCTCCAAATTTAATTACACAAATGCACAATTAACTTCTTAGCGCTTCGTGAATATTGCTATACGGAAATTTAATAGTAATGCGAGGTGACTTCATGAGTATTCCCAATGGCCATCATTGCAGGGTAGGTAAAAAGTAATGCATTTACAGATTTTTATTTTTCAATCCAAGTCTCCTATTTTGGGTCCTCGTAGACGCATACCTACCCTGTTTTGCAGCCTGGTACGAAGCAAGTTCTGTTCAAACAAGGCATGCTAATTTTTTTATTTTAGCTGAACGGGCGTAATATGCATTCAAATTAGAATCGGATTCTGGCAAGCAACGTAGTCGGCACACGATGAACGTTTCATTAATCTCTTACACAATTTCTGTAATAGATATTTCCTCTCTAGCATTTTCAAAGTAACTTTTTGATCACAAAAATAGCAATATATTATTCAAAGCATCAAGTAATTCATATATTCTTGATCGTTATTGAATATTTATGTATCTAGTCTCACGTTAGGAACAGTTAACTACGTCTATTTACAATAACAACTGAAAAGACTCTGATCGAAGTGGCGCCAAGGACTGGGTGAACTAAAAGTGGAAATCTAGGCAACACGTAGCCTAGGCAACAATTCCAAACATCCGAATCCATAATGTATATTCATGATTTAGAGATACACGATGGACGTCAAAGTGATTAATTATTTAGGAGTAAAGCGTCTGGAGGGAGAGGCAGTGGAATGAAGAGCTGCTGCTTAACAATCCACGGATAAATGACTGTTAACTGTGGATAGGTCAGTGAGGCCTAGCAAGCTGTAGTTAAACAATGTTAGGACTGACATTCTCTGATAGAGAGTGATTAATTTGAAAATGAGGAAGAAAATGGCACGGAATAACTCAGTGTAAATACCCGTCGTGAAGGACCTTCAGCCTGAAATCAGTGTCCACGGTGGGATTAAGGTGGCTCTGCCTTGACTCTGTGAGTCAAGACAAATCCTGAATCACACATTCGTATTTATTAATTTTTTTTAAATCCTTCCTTTGTTGATCAAATGAGTTGCCTGGGTGTGTGTAAGTGTGGCATGGGTTCAGGAGAACTTTCACAGTGACGTCATGATACAATATATGCAACATTTTGATTATCCTCCTCAGAGATAAAATATTCCCTTTTACAATAAGTGCAATATATTTTTTTCTTCATTTTTTTACTTTGCTACATTTCAATACTTAGGCGTAACGATTGGAAAAGAAGGAACCAGTAAAAAAGAGATAACAAACAGAAGACACCAGTCAAAACTAGCCATAAATAAAATGAATTGCATATTATGGTCGAAAGACGTTAGTAGGAAAACAAAATGGCAAATATATAAAACCATTATTCACAGTATGCTCCTTTACGGAGCAGAGACATGGGAAATGACCAAAAGGGATAGGCAGAGACTGGAGGTCGTAGAGATGGATTTTCTAAGAAGAAGCAGCAGAAAATCAAAACTTCAAAAAAATAAGAAATGAAAATATAAGAAAAATGATGCAGGTAGAAGAAAACATAATACAGGAAATAGAGAAAAGACGGCTAAAATGGTACGGACATGTAAAAAGAGTGGAGGAGAAATGTTGGCTACCAAAAAATATTAAATTGGCAACCACCAGGGAGGAGGAATAGAGGACGACCACCAGAAGACTGGACAAAGCAAGTCACCCAAGATATGAAAAGGAGACAATTAGAGAACGAAGACTGGAGAGACGAGGAGGCTTGGAGAAGAGGGACGGCCGACAGCATATGCGTCGTGGCGATCACCTGATCTTCGAAAAATTCACGTTACCTCCGCGGTCGAAATAGTTATGCAGAATGCAAAGAGTTAAAAGTTACGTCTTTTATTTTAAGAGGTAATCCTTTCTCCCGAGGCCTGCACAAACAGATTTACTCTGAGTAGCGAAGCAGAGCCGTAATAATAAAAAGCGCGTGGACATGAGCGGAGGTGTTTTCGGCCTCCGTGGTATACAGCCACCTTAATATGTCCCGCAGTATCGCATGCGAGCAAAGATTCTGCGGTTCAATTACCAATTCGCGTTCACTATGGAAATTCGCGCTCTTCAACGCGAACCTATCCATTCCTGCCGCCCTTTTAAAGCTTATCTGATCCGTATTTACAGATAAATCTTTATAGCTTTTCACGGCCGAGGTACTAATGAATTATTAATGAACCATGGGATCTTTCTCTCTCACTGCAGTGCGCCACCATGGGGAACGGAAGGGAAACGAAACGTGGTGGACAAAAATGTTTGAAACTCGCGTGGGCAGCGAGGGATTGGCGATCACCGCCGACGAGATATATCGCTCCGAACTCGATAAAAAGAGATAATCTTTGAAATGCCGAGCGAGTTGTGTGGTCTTTCTCTCCGTGCGACCGTGAGGTTGAATTATCTGAGACTGTCGTCACGTTTAAAAGCTTGAAGGCGAGTATTTATCTCAACCCAAAGGAATGAGGGAAGATCTCCTTGTCGGAATGCGACGCTGGGATTATTTTCTAAAAATATGATCAATAGTATTTACATAAAGTCTCTGTAACTTTTGTCTTTTTTGTGTTTTCTCTGTGTGTCTGCCAGTCACGCCTGTGACATTTGTTTTTTTATTATATATTATGACGGAACACGTTCGTCATATACGTGGTAAGAAGAGGGGAACACCAGCCTTCCCGAGTGAGGGAATGATCGTGTAAATTGGTCTATTTGAATCCACCAGAATATATTTCACAATACCCGATGACGTACCAAATTAACAAAAAAATACCCTGATGAGGATGAATATACGATAATGGAACCTCCAACACTTGAGGATTCAGATGATGATGGACAGCGTGAAATACATACATAAAACAGAAAAAAGGTCAATGCATTGAGACTTTTCCCCCTTCCAAAAATGATACATGTTACAAAAAAAATGACTTTGAGCTAACTTTCACATGTGCCCTAAAGTTTCTTGATCACTGGAATAGGTCACTGTCTGATACTTTTTAACACTTTATCGAAAGTTTGGTGAGGGCAAGATGCACGGGGGCAAAGGGAAAAGAGATTCTGATTTCGTGAGCGGGGAAGTGAGAGTTTATCTGGATAACCAGAACGGTGGACGGGTCGCAAACAGCGACGTTCTTACTGATTGCTGTTGATGCAGGAATTGTTGAAGCCGTCAATGGAGTCGCTGCTCGGATCCCCATAATCGCGGCACCGGGAAACAATCTTCTCCCGCACCGGGGAAGAACACGGCCGTCATTCGTCCGCTTCACTCTCTGCTTCTCCAAAATTTTCCTTGCTTATCCCGTCCTCCACCAGCATAAATCTGGTTTGCTCAAGAGGGTGATGGCTATTATGCTCATCGTAGGACTTCCCCTAACATTTCTCCTCGCGAAGCACACTCTCCGGACGTTTTTATATCCCTCGGGAGGGGTAGTCACTCGTCGAAGGATGGGGTTTTCGGTGAGAGGGGGTTACTTTTCACGTACCGGGGATAAAGTGGGTCCCTAGGTAGCCCTAGTTAACTTGAGGACGCCACACCGGCCACCATTCACCCTGACACACTCACACGATAACATCACACAACCAGGCAAATGCACTGTATTTCAAAACACCTTCAACCAACACTCCATCAACCCTTGTTCGAGCCATCACAAAATATATGGTCCGTGGTTCGATTCCCGGTCCAGTCGAATTTTTTCTTCTTGGAATCGGCCATCTTTCCATCTTCACACTACCATTGTGTTTGTTTATTTTATGTGTTCCTATCCACTTTCTTTCTACCTTTCTGTATAAACAAAATATGAAAAAGGAAAGAATATAATCAAGCATGTAGCCTGGCTAACAGTTATTCACCAGAGAAAATAAACAAATTTACTAGAAAATATTAGAAAACACATAGCATATCTTGTATATTCTTGTGCTAATTGCATTTAAAATTGTAAAACACGGCGCTCCTGGAGGTACTTGGGCAATGTGACGGAAACCATTGTGGAGGCCATAAATATGTGTAAATTACTATTCACGTGTGGCCTCGGAGTAGGTTCAACAATCTCTCCTTTATTTGTTATTAAAATGACAGTTATTGGCGCAATTTCTCATCCATAGATGGTATTGTCAGATCTTGGTTTTGAAATCCTTATCGTACTTGTATCCGTCTTCTAATTCATTCCTTTTTTCACCTCTTATTATTAATAAATTGCCGTAGAACGATATTCACGAATTGCTAAGAAGTTAATTGTGCATTTGTGAAATTAAATTTGGAGAGGAATTAAATATATCTGTAGACCAGACAGTTTTAAAAAAGAATGTAATTACGTCCCGTGTGTAGTACTACATTTTTTATCCACCTCATTATGATTACTGGTAAGTAAAACCGGTACGACGTGATTATTTACGATCTGAGGACTGTATTTACATTTTAACTGCCGTCTTTCATCACTATACGGCGACTCGATTGAAAAAGTTATTTGTTTACGGAATTCTAGGCAACAGTTTTTGGCGACGAGTCGAGAATCCATAAGGTATTTTCATGGCTAAGGCATTCCCTAGATACAAATTTTGAAAGCCGTTGAAAAACTATTATGAACACATGAAACATCGAGATAAGAAGAGCGCACTTCGTTAAAACGTATTATCTTGCGTTAATGTTGCCTTGTATATTTTTTTTTATTTCATGTGAATACTCCTTTGGGTAAAATCATATCGGACATAGCGTTAAATCACAGCATTCACATCGTAATAAAAGCCAGTAGTTACACTAATTCCAGCCTCGATTGCTTTTCTGCGGAATTTGAAATAATAATTTTTTTTAAGGAACTGATGGAAGAGTATTATAATCTTCATGGCTTAAAATATTTAGTAATGCATATTTAATCTCTAATGATTAAGTCGTTTATTTAAAAAAATTTGTAAACAAGGTAAACAGGAGAAGTTTCCCTTGGCAACGTCGCAATATTCATCGCAGTATGTGCTCCGAAGTCTGTTATTTAAACCTAATTACTCGAGTTATGTTATCAATCGCCTAAGCTGAAAAAAATATTAGGTGTCTCAACATCTTAACTCGCCGATAGGTGGCAGCGCGTAGAGTCGCCGCGGAACGACAACGTTGCCAACTCTTGAATGTGAACCTTACCCGCGGTTTCGCACTAGTCTGTGTGCACGCTACGCACAAAACGCGTGCATTTGAACCGAGCTTAAGGACGGACCTTTATTCTATGTGTGCTTGATAATCTACCTTTACATTGATATATATTATAAAGTAAGTTTTTTTGCTATCGATTGGCTTAAAAATAATAACAGTTCCTCTATCGTTTAACGAACATGTATTGTATTAAAATTATGAATTTCTACTGTGAAAAATAAGTACTGGTAAGCATGAAAGAGAAAAGGAATATATTCAGATCAGTTTGAAAGGGGAAGGTGAACTGTTCGGATGGGACACGTACTGAGGAAAGATTGCCTACATTAAAGAATATCTGACAGAAAGATCAAGTGAAAGAGAGGGAGAGGAAGGTGAAGAAATAAAATCTGACAGATATATTTCCCAATGAAAACAATGGTTCAATCGGGTGGGATCATTAGAACTAGGTTGCCAACATATATTTCAAGAGTTACTTGCCTTGAATTACGTACTGATGGTGTATTCTCTAGCTTTACATACGCTAATTCATATAGTCCGTCGTGCTATTCAAAGGAAAGCAAGGAATTAGCAGAGTTAAACAATATGTTTGTTATTTCGGTTGCCAGGCTACAGTTTGATGACGAAATACCCCCTCAAAATACCTCAATAATACCCACAATTTACACCAGAGGTGCGTTCCGTTTCACGTTCCAATCCCATTGATGCGGTCCCGGCCGTTCCGTTTCACATACCGGAGCGCTTCAATGCGCTCTCAATGGGGCCACGCATCGAGCATAATATACGCTCCACGGGAAAGCTGGCGCAGTTGATGGGGTGACGTAATTTTGGCGGTTTATTTGTTATGGTAACGCATGCGAAATGTGGAAAATGAATGAAATGAGAGTCTTCGCCGAAGAGTTAAGCTAAAAATATTAATTGTCTGTTTTCCATTTCGGTTTCCACTGTGGTTGTGTTTCCTTTCCGAAATATCTCATCAACAACCCATAGCAACGATTCGCCGTCGCCATTAAAATTTTCCGCCCGCTCCAAAGACGTTCCGTTTCACTTTTCCAAATCAATAGCTTCAGTGCAAGAATGGGAAACGGACCGCCCACTGATGCGGTGGCGCATCATGCGATTGGAGCGTGAAACGGAACGCATCCCAGGCGATGAAACTTAATGCATCCTTGCGATAGTTTCATACTCTTTCGACGGAGGAAAATTGCCACTTAATTTTTTCAATAAGCCGCATTGGTGCATGCATCCTAAAAAAAAGGTCTACTCAAGCATCTCCTGCTCGATAGCTACTCTCGTGATTATGCGCATAGCCATATTTTATGAGTCGGGTCACCCCTGTCCCGCGGAGAGTAATGCGGAAGCTATTTCGTTCAAGATTTATGTCTAGGAAGCACGCTCTCCACAATGGCTCGCTCAAAGAACAAGCCGGGCGGGAAATCTCATGATCTGCTCAAGTTCCGCTATTCGTGTGGGTTCATCTCCTGGGTCACCGTTGTTTACCCTTGTCCATTATCCGCATTCCTCTTTATAGCAAGTTAATTAATTGTTCGGAAAATATTGGCCCCGTCTGGAAGCGGAGACGATCTTCAGATTCTTCACTGACGCGGATTGTGTGCGCATTTTGATTTTCATCTGTTTGTAAGTTGGGGCTCGGACGTTTATGGAGGAACCTGTGCTTCAAAGTGCTGTTTTCTTAAGATGCACAAAATTTGATGCAATGAGTATATTTAGGCTTAGTGCTACCTGTTAATTTTTTTAATATCATGTAAAACTCCTTCGCGTTGAATCTTATAGGACAGACCGTTAAACCGCGTTTTTAAATGTCCGCATGGTAAATGTGGTTGTTATTTCGGCTGCCAGGCTACAGTTTGACGACGTAATTCCGTCTCCATCTACCTCCATATTGCGGTTGCCAAGTAAATAAAAACTTGTATTGTTGAAATAGTGCAATAAGTGATGATTTCGGAGCTCATTACTCAAATTTTTGGCAAAAGTAAAGCGAATGCTCAATTTGAATGTCGCAGTTAAAAAATTACTTATTTCAGTCGGTAGTATAAAATTTAAATCTTTGTCATGAGCGCAAGCTTTTATAAAAAAGAATCCTCCCCGATCTGAAGTCAATGTTTTTATAATGGAAGTCAAAGTTTGTACAAATGAAACTGACCAAGCAATGGTCACCTGGGATCCTTGGGCCAGTCTAATATAACCTTTTAGTCATTGTTGGGACCATGAATATATATTATGGATTTAGATGTTTGGAATTGTTGAATAGGCTACGGGGTGCCTAAATTTCCGCTTTTAGTTCACCCAGTCCTTGGCGCCACTTCGATCAGAGTCTTTTCAGTTGTTATTGTAATTAGTCGTAGTTAACTGTTGCTAACATGATATAGTGGTGAATATTCAATAACGATCCAGGAAATAAGAATTACTTGATGCTTTGAATAATATTTTGCAATTTTCGTGATCAAAAAGTTACTTTGTAAATGCTAGAGAGGAAATATCTATTACAGGAAATCAGAAAGAGGTCGATGAAACGTTTATCGTGTGCCGACTACGTTGTCTGCCAGAATCCGATTCTAATTTGAATGCATTAACCCTGTTTTGCCTAAATAAAGAATTCAGAATGCCTTGTTGGAACAGAACTTGCATCGTACCAGGCTGCAAAACAGGGTATGCGTCTACGAGGATCCAAAATAGGAGACTTGGATTGAAAAATAAGAATCTGTTCAAGGCGGCGGTAAGTGCATTCCTTTTTACCTACACTGCAATGATGGCCATTGGAAATACTCATGAAGTCACCTCGCATTATTATTAAATTTACGTGTAGCGATATTCACGAAGTGCTAAGAAGTTAATTGTGCATTTTTGTATTTAAATTTGGGGAGGAATAAAATATATTTGTCGACCGGATGATATTAAAAAAGTGTATAATTACGTCCCGCGTATGGTACTACATTTTTATCCACTGCATTATGATAAATTGTAAGTAAATCCCATGTAAATTCATGGTAAAACCAGTACGACGTGTTTATTTACAAACTATCGACTATATTTACATTTGAACTTCCGTCTTCCATCACTAGGCGGCACCGCTTTCCAAAAAGTTGTTTGTTTACGGAATTCTAGGCAACAGTTTTTAGCGACGAGATAACGATCCATAATATATATTCATGGTTGGGACTAAGGAACGTGTACTAATATTCTTCGAATTTGCCGTTGGATTTAGAGGAGAATGGGCGCGTTTCATTAACGAGTGACTACAGCCACTCATGGATAGTTGGTGCCGGCGATCGTTAGGATAACTAAGTCTTCTTGGGCATGCGCAGTCGGTGTATGGATGTAAATACAAATGTCGCAGGAAAGGGACTCATCCAGTAAAAAACGATTCTTTCATAAGATTATTAGATTTCGATATTTGGACGATGATATGATTAGTCATATATATTTTCTGCGTAAGTTAGTAGAATGGCATAACAACAATTTTGGGTTCCTTGTTGTGATTTCCGTGGATAATGTTTTCCTTCTTCCAGTCAGCACGTATATCATTGATATAAGTTGTCCAGTATCGTGGACTTCGCCCATACACTTCCTGTTTTCTATCCCATAGCCTATAAATAGGTCCTGGGAATGATGGCCATGATATTTACGAGCCATCTATCGCCGAAATCGAAAGTACCCTTTAGAATTCATTAATTAATTCATTTGTTGAAGTCAGAATGTGCCAATTCAGTTATAAATCCGCTACAGTTTTACTAGAAAATAACGGTCATTTAAAATGTATTTGTCGGATAATGTGCTCACTGTGTGTCCACCTATTGTTTTCTAACAGCTATAGGAATCAATATTGAATGACCTTGATGGTCATGGTATGTATTAGCCATTTATTCCCGCAAATCGAAAGTACCCTATAGCTTTTATAGATTTTTTTTCATAAGTTAAAGTCATAATATGTCAATCCAATGGACATGCCGCTGTAGTAACGGTCATGAAAGGTGCATTTGTCGGATAATATACTAATTGTTCTTATAGGCACTTCGCTTGTTGTGTTCTTATAGGCACTTCGCATGTATATAACTTGTTATTTTTTTAACCGCTAAGGCATGCCTTCAGGGAAAGCAGTATTTTTTTAACCAGCAGCAAATGAAAATGTGGAATCCAGTCCGGTATTTGTTTTGATCCATGCGGCCGCACAGTGGTTCCTCCTGGGGGGGGGATATTCGGTACGGTTTCGGAAAATCCGAGCCTCGACAGTGACGAAATTTTGATGTCACAGCCACGAAAATTTCAAATAAGATCATTCAAAAGTTTTGATTTGTCAAGTGGTTTTAGCCTCACAACCACGGATTTTCCGAGGATCAACGACCGTGCCGAGACCTTACGGAATAGGGTCCCCTGGAAAGGAGAGGTATCAGAACCGTATATTACGGATCGTAGCGAGTTGTCTCTCTGCGACCTCCCGCCGTCTCTTGCTTCCTCATTCATCGCCCCCCCTCTCCCTTGTCACGCCCATTTATCACCGCCTCTCTTCCCCCTTCCTCTCCTCCACGATTCATTTCACTCCTGGGCTCCGGTGACCTTGCCTCGAAGATTCTGGGCTGCGTTTCCACAGCCACGCGTCCACAATGAGCACGGATTGCTGGCCTACAGTTTTATCATAACAAAGGCGGAGTCGTTAACTTGTGAGAAGATTTTAAGTGTGGCATGACGCAGTTTGCTAAAGAGACAGATGATTAACCCTCAACGGACGAGCGAGTCAAATTTGCTAAGTTTCAAAATCATTGAAATATCTGCTTTCTAAGAGGCTTTTCCATTTAGTTGTTGCGCTAGACAGAATTGTAACGCTTCGGATTAAGTGTGTGGAAAGTTGCGTCTCTTTCGGTGGTTTGTCAAACAATGTGAATAGATGAATGTGTGACGCTATTCACTGACGATGGTGTGCCTGGTGAAGTTCTGAAATAAAGAGTTTCAGCTGTCATGTGAAGAAAAATTTGAAAAAGTTTAAAAAAGGTACGTTATGAAAGTAATTTTAAAGTATACCTTGTGTAAATAGTATTATGTAAAGCATTATTTAAAATGATATACATGCAATACAAATACGTCGAATTTCAAAATAAATGTTTTAATCAAATCGATTGCAATTTTTTTTAAATGCTTAGAAGCACCTTTCAGAAAGGAACATAGTAGCAGTATTGAATTGGATATTTGAGGAGGCGACCGACAGCTGAGGTCATTTGCGCCATAGGGGATAAGTAAGGGAGGAAGGGTGGATAGAAACCCGGCGTCGGCATTATATGTTAACGAAAGGCGCTAAGGGGACCACGGCTTAACATCTCATCCGACAGATGGAGTACTGTTCTTGACGTGCCCAGAGTCATCTACATGCCGCCACAACAACTATTAAGTTACTAAATTACTTGATAATTGTTGTGGCGGCATGTAGATGACTCTGGAAGTGCCATCCAGAGGACACTCAAGTAGGGATCGGGTTTCCTCTGAAAAACATCTTCCTCTGCAGGGATTTGAACAGTAGCAGTATTATTTCATGCTGATGTTTCATAATTCTGTCCACAGAGGGTTAACAGGAAGCCTGAGCAAGTGCCATTTGGACCCGTGTACCACGCCTGTTGGAATACGAGGTGAATTCTCGAAGATTCTCGAGGTGAATTCTCGATTAATGGAGATAAAACACATCCATTCAGGGAAACTTAGCCATCATTGATTGTTCAATCTTAAGATTGGTGGACTGCACCCCCCCCCCTTCCACCATTCCCTATCTAATACATCTACATCTACGAAATACCGAGCAAGCCACCACTAGGGTGTGCGGCACTAGGGTGTGATTCCACACGAGACATGCAGCCCTCATCACAGTTTAAATCAGAACCGCGCACGTTCCCCGTATTCCAGGCGCAGGACAAAAACGATGAGGACAACAGTGTGCAGTCAGACCTGAAACTAGGAGAAAGATTCGTAGAAGAACATGCTACCATGCAGTACACTACTCAAGATACAACTACTGGCTAGTATTATTAATACGACAAATAAATAGCACTTACGAGGTAGCACTTCGTATAGGTACTCAAACATGCAAGGGTATATCATGCCGAAGATTACATGCGAGGTTAGTGGTTAATAATCATGTTAAGATATTTAGCACTACTGCAAAAACCTATTCTACCTCGTCAGTATCCCAGAACTGATCGATCGCAACTATTATGGCCACTTATTTTACGTGGAGGAAATGACATTTTAAATGTCCTCTGCGGTCTATTTCCTTAATCTCATGCCTGCGATCGTTTCTACCATAATAGTTTGACTATAGCAAAGAGACAGATGATTAACAGGAAGCCTGAGGAATTACCATACAGGTCCGTGTACCACGCGTGTAAGAAGACGGTAACTTCTCGAAGCGTCGACTATAATGAAGGTGGAAAACAGCCATTCAGGGAAACTGGAACTATCATTGGTCGTATAAATGTAAGATTCGTTGATTGCAGTCCTCCACCCTCCCTATCCAATGCTAGTTTCTTTACCTCCTGGTATCTCTTCCTATGTACTTTCCTCTTTATCTGGTCCATGAACTTATTCCTGGGTCTTCCTCTGGAAACTTTTCCTTCTATTTTACCTTCAATCATGTTTTTTTTACATTTTTTTTAATACCCTGCGAGCCGCCACGAGGGTGTGTGGCAGGGGGGGAATATCACCAAACATGCACTATTGACATGCAAGTAGGATATTTAAGGGAGATATGCTAGATAATAGGGTCACATGGAGCTAGATGGTTAGTATCTACATAATAAGGAAGGGATTATTGGTTGTTATTACATGCATCATGCACTACAGACTATTCTAACTATATTTCACCTACCTATCCCTTTGCTACGCTGCCTATTGTTCTCTCTTATAGTACGAGGGAAAAATGACGTTTTAAAGCCATCGGTACGACAATCTTATCTCTCTAATCTTGTTAATATGATCAAACCTAGCATAATACGCAGGGGTTCTCAATATATATCTAACGTCATCTGTGAACAACTCTCTTTCGAATTTACTTAAAAGGTTTAACCTAAATTTTAACCTGCGTTCTGATAGTAATTCCCATCCTAGTTCTTCTATTAAGCTCGTAACACTTATACAATTATCATAACGGCCTTTAACAAACCTAGCAGATCTCCTTTGCACGCGCTCTAATTCTTTAACCATACCTTCCTCGTACGAATCCTATATACTAGCGGCGTATTCTAAATGAGGCCTGACAAGTGTAAAATAGCTTTTTTCTCGCATTCTCTCATCGCATTTGCCTAGAACCCTTTTTACGAATCCTAATCTATGTTCTTCACAAGCCCATTGTGTATCGAGGTGTGTCCAATCCATTTCGTTCTCCTTTTCTGTATTGTGTTCCATATGGTCCTTTCCTCTTCAGCTCTTCTGTACACTTTATCATTTCTTACTCTTTCCTTCCATTTTATCTTTAGGATCCTCCTCCAGCGCCAGGTTTTGAATTCTTCTAGTTTTTTTTTTGCTTCCGATCCACGCTCCACAAGAATGTTTTCACATAATATTTCCTGCTTTGTTGTCCAATCTTCTTTAACAAAATATAGCGAAATCGCCTGATCACAGGTTCCCTGAGTCAATTCAGGCCAACGTCTACTATGGCGATATCGCAAGTATAGGTGTATGTAAATGAACAGGCATGAAATAGTCCTTCACAATTAGACGTCAATGGCGGACGAGCCCTTCAGCAAACAATCACATGGGTATCCCTCCGCCCATTGTTAAACTTGGAACTCCATTTAACTCGAAGATGTCCTTCCATAACGCGCACTCGTCTGATACGCGCACCCCGCATTTATAAGCTTCGGAAAAAAATCTGCGGCTTTCTTCATTCTCGTAGCAACAGTTTTACGGGGGCTGTGGTACTATCGATTACTACCAAAGCTTTCTGTTAACGTTCTTACGTTTGCTTCTCTTCGATATATTGAGAAAAGTAATCGCTTCTCATTCAAATGAAATTAAATGTACGATGTTTAGTTGTGATGAAATCGAAGATTGTTTTCTTAATCAGTATAATTTTACTTTCTTTGTTTTTTACTTGAGGTGGCTGGAGGGATAATCGTGGGTCATTGAGTGCATGTTTTCAATATGTGGAAATCTAATTCTTGGTACACATTTCATTTAAATACATCACTATTTACGGAGGAACTCAATATAGACATAGCATTATAAGTGATTCATTAATTCATCAGTCATCAGTCAGCAATCCGAAGATTGGTTTGACGCATCTCTCCGCTCAATTCTCCTATCAGCTAGTCTTTTAAAACCTGCATAGTTCTTCTGTTTTACATCCTTCATTACCTGCTCAATGTATCTCATCCGAGGCCTTCCTCTGCTGTTCTTCCCTTCCACCAGTCCTTCAACGATTATTCTCATCAGACCATCGTGTCTCGTGATGTGGCCGATTAAGTTAATTATAAGTGATAGTCGAGTTATATTTTATATTTTTTTTGCTCAAATATATGTTTTGACTTGAATGTTTCGGTTTTGATTGTGAAATTTTGGAAAAAAATGTATTTAATTGCGTATATCTTTTCGAACCTTTGATTCAGTGCGATACATTTTTACTATTAAGCAATCATTGTAATAAATTAACCGTAATTATGAAAAAAAGAATAAATTTCGTGCTTAGAAGAGAATCTTTATGCATGGGTAATTGAATCATTGCAAAATATATCTCATGCCCAATGAGACAACGTGTTAAAATAGCGCTTGAATGTGCAAAATCCAAATCGGTGAAATGCCACGTTTTCAAATTTTACCTATACATGTCAAAAGTTAGAATAGGTACGTTTGTAAAGTTTGGCGTTAATCTGTGCGCAGTCAGATATTGCTCCAACCGCCTTGCATGAAAAACCTAATGCGGCTTTTGTTATGAGTCGAAAAACGTCTCGCTTAAACTACCACAAGAGCTCATATAGTTTTTGTTTTTTTTCGGAGCTATCTAGTCCAACTGCGTGAAGCTGCTGAGGAACAGATTGGTCGAGCAATGGTAGGTTAACGGGTCTGAAGGATGCCTGCCTCCAGGGTTGCCCATTGTTGACGCGGGATTGAAAAAAAAAACAAATGGACCAAGCGAGCGACCCTGAATCACCCCCTCCACCGCACGCTGCCTCCAGCCGCCAGCGGGCGTCAGAGTGCAGCGGTGTGCATCGTTCGCTCTTTCCACCCACTCCCCACCCTTCTGGGTGCAATGGGCGTGCGGTGTCGGAAACAAATGAGTCCAGACGATCCCTTTCCTATATTCTATCTCTCTCTCTCCTGCCCTCGATCCCCTGCGGCGGCGAAGAAAGCTGAAGATCACGCCCGTGTTCGAAAACAAGTGTTTCAGAAGTGGACGCGTGGGCTGGGAGCGAATTGAAAAAGGCGTTCCCCGTATAACGAACCCGAAGGATTGTTTGTTTTACGTGGAGAAGTCCAGGAGGAATTTTCTTCCTCGAGCAAGAAGCCTCGGGATGATGGAAGGCGGGCACGGAAACGTCCCTCTGACGTTGATGAGTAGATTTTGAGCTGTAACGCTCATCACGTTCGGTATCTTACCCTGGTCTGGAAAAAATTAAGCTGCCAAAGGACTAGGGTAATTTATTTATTTATCTATTTGATAAAAAGATCACATACAGCATAAAGCCATTTTAAAGTGAACGTATAAGAAACAAGAAAGGACAAAAACGTAAACACATAACAAGAAGAGATTAACAAATAACAATGCAACATAAAATTGAAATTGAATTGAAATTGAAAATAGTGGGTAGATAGTACAAATTACTTTTTTGGGCTCGGTAGCGAAGACGGTGGAAGATAGGGTGAAAGGGTCAGAGTTCACAGGAAGGGTGTTTACAAGAGAAGAGATAAGATAAGATAAGAGAAAGTTTTTTTGCTCTGGGACCATATAATCCCATGTAGCACAGCACATGGCATTTACATTTGTTTATATTTTAACCTGCTGATAAGATTTACAAACAACGTAAAGTAATAAAGTAATTGCTACATAATGACATGCAGGAGACATAATATTAGAGGTTGGTATTGTCTCTGGAAAAATTACATAAAAAGATTAAAGGCATAACACTTAGACAATGCTTAGTATAAACAGCCACTAATATTACACAATTTACAAAAAATAAAACAAAGAAATAAGTAAATGTTACATTTTATATGCTAATATTTAGAACATAAATACTCTTTCAAAGCTCTCTTGAATGCATACACTGATGTCAACGTCTTTATATTCTGAGGAAGAGAATTCCACAATTTACACGATGATACATAAAATGATTTATTATAAGTAGTTGTTCTATGGCATGGTATTATTAAGATCGAATTATTTCTAGTCATTCGCTTTTTTAATCCTTATTGTATACATATTGCAATGGAAACTTTACATTTAATAATTTAAAAATAAATACACCCATTTGCAGCATACGTCTTTCTTCAATTTTTAACCAATTTAACATCTCATAATACGGGCTGACATGTTCATCGCGTGAGATATCATATATTTATATATATATATCGTATACAACAATTCTGTAATCTTTGTAGAATGGCAATTTGTTCTTTTGATATATTCGTGAACACCAGCGAGCAGTAATCTATGTGTGGTAAAACTAAAGAGGTTACCAACTTTTGGCGTAGCGGAAAAGGTATTAGGTGTCTGAATTGCTTCAGCTGATAAAGTGTTTTCGAAACTTTATTAGAAATACTATGAACATGTGAGTTCCAAGTCAAGGTTCTATTTATAACAACACACGAGAGGCGAAAAATGCGGGAGCGTTTGGTAAGTGATAATCTGGGAGTAGGGATATGAGTGAGTCCTGGTGTTTCGGGAGGGTATTCTGAAATTTATCGAGGAAAAAAGGTCGGGGCAGTCAACTGTTGAGTTCAGATCGCTATGGATGAGTTTAAGATCGATGTTTGCGATGTTTATGATCGATGTGCGATGGATAAGTTTAAGTAAGGATTTGATGTGTGGGAAAACATCTCGTCTCTACCCTAATACTACCGATTTGGGACTTTTGTTCGCCAGTCTTCTACGACCTAAACACAGGATTCACCCCTGAAATTGCTACGACTCTTTAATTCATGTGTATGCTTTATTTTCGAAATTCGTACATTATATCATGTCTCCTCCTACTCTCAGGAACTCCGCTGGCTCAATCCAACGCAATGAAGAAAATATTTTCTAGGAGAAGTTCCTTTATTCTATCATAACATAATAAGACACCTCAGTATTTATATGACCTCTTTAATTGTCGATTCTCGCGCACTACCCGACCTTCTAGGTCCCTTGGTGATGCCCTGATTCCTCCACAAAGGAAAGTCTTTACAATTCTTTTGTTATATCCTACTCCAATCTATAGAATGCTTTACCAAATGATCTAAAAAACTCCAAAAGTTTATTATCTTACAAAAAACACTTCAAATACCTCCTAAATGCTCAAATTGAGTAATATTTTAGACCATAGTTCGTCAGTAGATTTCACATTTATTAGTGATACTTCATAGTCTGTTGTTCACCTATGGTATATTCCTGTTGAAAGCTTATTTTGAATGTAATTAAGCTTCAGTTGTTGCATGTTTATATTGTATACTGCATATTTATTGTAAATTTAATTTCAGTCATATATTTTGTAAATTACGTCTTGTAATTTTTGGGGTTTATTTTTGTTATGAACTAACTGCTCATTGATTTAATAATATAATTAACAGAGCAGTAGCCTGTACCTTTTTTTCTTGCTCCAAGGGTACTCCCCAGAGCAAATAAATCTTGTCTTATCTTAAAGGATTAAATGAGTAACAACGAATTCTCGAGGTAGTAAACACCTGTCGTATATTTCCTCAGGTATTAATTCTGGTACACCTTGATTTGAATCCAAATCTCTTCACTATTTCGACATGAACTTCATTCTATCGTTAATTAACCGTCGCTAACCCCAGGAGGAACTGTGCTTGCAATAAAATAACTGAAGTTTCAAAAGCAAGTTCGCCCGCGTCACTTTGCAATATAATTCGACTGGTTTTTACTTTCATACAAGTCCACCTTTCGGTTCTATTTATGGTAGGCTCAATCACAAGATCTTTTGCATTGATCATGACATAGAAATTGTGTGATCAAATGTATTCCTGGTGGAAATATATTTACTCTTAAAAATTAAGCCAGAACGGGGCTAGTGAAAGGGTGTGTTTTAAAGATTATATACCTATGGGAATTATGTAAATTTCGTTCATCGGGATCAGCTTCATTCATTCATTATTAAATGACCATTGCCAACCCCAAAAAAATCTTTGCTTGCAAGAAAACCACAGCAATGCCAAAAAAGCTGCTCGCTTCATTAAAAAATGCTATAAAAAAACGAGCGAACGTATAGTGTTTCACAACTTTTAGTGAGATTAAGCTGGGAGCCCCTAGAGACTCGGAGGCTGTACGCTAGGCTTAGCTTGCTTGAGAAATTCAGAACTAGTGGTTTTCAGAGCGCCACAGAGAATATTATCATGACGCCTCACTACATCTCTAGGTCTGACAGAAGCGATTTAATATGAGAGATGCATTGCCGAACAGATAGGTACAAAAAACTCTTTCTTTCCGCATACAAAAAACGACCACAGTAAAAACTGAGCTCCACTAAATACACTCCCACAGTACACGTCACCATTTCTTCTCCCAAAACCTTATCCCTTACATATTTACACGGCTGGTGTCCTAACACCTGCCACACGCCCATGCGGCGGATCGCAGGGTAATATGTAGATGTAGAAAAGGTACGCTCGCGTTACCTTAAAATGAAAAATAATAGGCTTCTGCATTTTGTATATCCATCCTTCGATTATTTTAGGGAGTTTTCCCGATGTAAACAGCTTTTCCCTACACAAAACACTGCTAAATCGCTAATGATTTGAAAGCATGAGCTAGGATCCCGGAAAACTACATCTGACAGGTTTAGGATCGTCGTCTCTGAGGTGGTATACTTATATTTTTTTCTCCCGACAAAATTTCACTCGAGTTACATTTCTCTTTATAAAGGGATTAAGAATTGTCTCGAATTAAGATATATATGCGTCATCTAACTGCAGGTACTACATTTTACGTATAGAATTGTTGTAAAGGTGAGTTGAATTCGTGAGTGCGGTGGAAATTTGCCAGTAAGGCCGCCTCCATAAAATTTGACTGAAAACGAACGTTTTACCAATATGACCGCCGATTAATCATGCAACCGTAGCGCTTTTCTTTTTCAATTGCCAATGGCTGTCGGAGAGGTTCAGGAAAGAGATATGTCTCAAATCAGCTCTTCTTCTGTAAAAGATTTTACAAGTTTGTTTTTGACACATGGAGTGGTTGGTCAACGCCATCAGAGAAATTCGATTGAATTTCGATCGTCTATCATTCGTCTGGGACTGGTTATGAAATGCGTCGGGCAATATATCACTGGCCAACCGATGCAAGAAGCGTGAAAAGAGACTTCGGTTGTTTGCCCATAACTAAGACGCGGCACGTGTTCTGGATGATTCTGTAGCTCTAACGCCTTTCTTTCAATTTCCAATAGCTGTCGGAGAGGTCTTGGAAGGGTAATAATTCAAAATCGCCTGAAAAATTCAATAGGAGATTTCACGTTTGGAGTGTTCATATGCAGTCGTTGGCCAACCTCATAAACATATGATTTTGATCGCCACCCATTCCTCAGATTCGGTTATAAAAGGCAAGGGGCGATATGTTACCGGTCTGCCAATGCGGGAGGCGTGAAAAGTGATGGTATTGGCGGGCCAAAGAGCCTGTTTCACGCGCCTTCTTCATCAAGCGCTAGGACGAGGATACTCGCTTGAGATATGCCTCTCCAGTATCGTGTAGTATAGAACCAGCATGCGGGATAACAAGAATAATCGCGCCGGGCGACTTGATTTCATAATTGATACGGAACTTGTTAGCCATTCGCTTCCAGTAGGAACGAGTAGCCGTGGACGAATCACATTAGCTTTTACCTCTGCACCTAAGAAGTTCCGTGTTACCCGCCACCTCGGATCCTAATCCCTTCATTATCATTACATAAGAAATGCTTCTGCTATACGATTATTGAATATAATGAAATTTTCTGCTATACGAGAAATAATGAATTTTCTAACCTTATCATGTTGGCTACCAAATATAAGGGAATCATGCCGATTAATAAAAACCCATATGAACTTAAGAGTTTTGCTTAAATTTCAAAATCCGCTCCGTAAACACTATGGTTACTAGAACAGAACCTAGTAACCTTCTACTTCCGACCCACCGAATTCCGAACCTTTCAAAAAACCGAAAAAAAAAAACGAACCTTTCAAAAATTATTTGTCGTGGCCGCCTCATAATTATGGAATTCTGTTCCAATTGATTTGAGGAAATCTCGTTCGTTGGCAATTTTTCAATGTAAATTGTATGAAATTTTATTGAATGAATGTTTTCCAGAATAGCTTAGCCAGTTCAGTATTAAATTTGCATTGCCATTTTTTTAAATTTTTTTCCTAAACAAAAATTGTTTTTTTTTCCTCATGGTCTGTTTATGTTTTCTGATTATTTAGTATCATGTATCTATAAATATCTCGTATTTATACCTATCTGTTAGTTCAGCTGTATAACATGTACAGTTTTTGTTTTTCAATGAGAGTAGTTGTTTTTGTCTTTTTCTTTATGCATTGTTTGGTATTATGCTCCATTCGTTTTCTAATTTGAACTAAAAAAATATTTTATTTGTTCATTACCTCGCTGCTATTTTATTGTATTGTTGCTCTTTTTCAGTTCGTTTGAGCGAGATATTTCCCGGTCAAAATGGAGAGAATATTAGAATTTAACTTTTTAATTTCACCCGCTGTAGGGGGCATGACCTAAATGTTATGAGATTAACGTTGTAGTGGCATACTTCTATGTGACTGAAATTTTCAGAAATTAAATAAAAATATCAGTATTTAGTCTTCAACCTGCCTCATTTTTTCACAGGGTGGGTTAAAAACTCCTTCACCACAGGAAGTTTCATTGTGATTATGAAACAATTACCGCGGTGAATATACGAATTGTTTTTCTATACATATTTGAGAAAAAACACAACAAAATTTTTGATGAGATTTTTATGTTCATCTCAAGGTCTGACAGATGCGATATAATAGGAGAGATACACTGCCGAACAGATAGGTACAAAAATCGTTCTTTCTGCGCACAATAGGCGACCACAATAAAAATTAAGCTCCACTAAATACACTCCTATTATGCATACTATCATTTCACCCCCTAAAAACTTACATCTTTGCACGGCTGGTGCCCTAACAGCCCCTGCCATGCGCCCATGTGGCGGCTCGCAGAGTATTATTTAGATGTAGCTGAACCGTCGAAACGTCAGAAGAAACAATCGCTCTGGCGCTTTCATAGCGTTAGCAAAACATTTGTGGCTTTTTGTCATCTAAAATAATGTTTTAAGCATGTTATGAGGTGTATAGACCCGAAAGAAGAAAGACCGTTATAATAGTTTTTCTTGTGTCACTGACCTCTGTCAACAAATTGGATGGGAATCGCTTTCAGATCGTCGATTGAAAATGAGAGTCAATCTTTTATGAAAATTCAAAACTCGTTTATTTTCGAACGAAGCTATCAATATCTATCTTACGAACTACGGTAGATCAGATCATGAGTATAAAGTAAGGGAAATATATTGTAGAACAGAAAGGTTGAAAATGTCGTTTCTCCCGCGATCGATAAGAGACCACAATGGCTGCGTTAAGACTTTGAAGTACGAGTACTTTGAGTACGAGAAAGAAGCTATTTTTCACTTGTCAGGCCTCATTTAGAATATGCCGCTAGTATATGGGATCCGTACGAGGAAGGTATGATAAAAGAATTAGAGCGCGTGCAAAGGAGATCTGCTAGGTTTGTTAAAGGCCGTTATGATAATTGTATAAGTGTGACGAGCTTAATAGAAGAACTAGGATGGGAATTAATATCAGAACGCAGGTTAAAATTTAGGTTAAACCTTTAAAGTAAATTCGAAACAGAGTTGTTCACAGATGACGTTAGATATATATTGAGATCCCCTGAGTATTATGCTAGGTTTGAACATATTAACAAGATTAGAGAGATAGATTGTCGTACCGATAGATTTAAAATGTCATTTTTCCCTCGCACTATAAGAGAGAACAATAGGCAGCGTAGCAAAGGGATAGGTAGGTGAAATATAGAGTAGTCTGTAGTGCATGATGCATGTAATAACAACCATTAATCCCTTCCTTATTATGTAGATACTAACCATCTAGCTCCATGTGATCCTATTATCTAGCATATCTCCCTTAAATATCCTACTTGCATGTCAATAGTGCATGTTTGGCGATCTTCACCCCCTGCCACACACCCTCGTGGTGGCTCGCAGGGTATCACGTAGATGTAGATTTAGAAGTAGGTTTGTCTACGGGTAGTGTAGCTGATTAGTTCGTATGCTCCCAAATGCATATTTCTAAATTGCGGCGTAGTAATGGCACCATGGTTTGCATGCTCCCCGCATGACACTTGCGTCACGTTTTCAAAGTTACATTATGGATTATTTTAGTAGTTTCTGCAGCATTTGTGGCACACCCGTGGTGTGGTGCATGCTGGTGAAAGTTTCTTTCTACACTGTTGTGCATGGTGGTGATAAGTCACCTCCTGCCAAACTCCCTTGACATGACTTTCAGGGTAATACGTAGATGTTGACGTAGACCTATTGAATATTTGCACATTTTCCGCTCTCGTCCCTGCAGTAATTCACTTCGTTCATGATGCTCATAATTAATGTGTTTCAACACTATTTTCTTTTGGATGAGAAATTTCGACTCTTAAATAATAATAAAATTTATTGGACGTTAAACACAGCAGTGCCTAGTCCTCTTCAACGACAATAAAGGTAAATAATACACTGCAAAGGAAAAACAATAACATAAGATGGTACAGTCAGAATTCTATACATACAATAAGTACATCACACCTCAGATATTTAAATCGAGTATATCGCACTCAAAGAATTCATTAATCGAATAAAAGGGCTTTCCTAGAAGCCATGTATGTACGGTCGGATTCAAATGTATTGCAAAGAATCGAGCGGCGCCACTTACGTGTCTCAAGGAAAATGAGTTTCACTTACGGCGCTGTTATTCTTTGCTACGCAACGTTATCTATTCATCTGTTTATTTGCACGTCTTCAAATGGTAATAGTTGACCAATTTCCTATATTGAGCTAATTTCTTGTTACACTTTCGTTTTAGTTTGGATTTACGATTTGAGCATGGATAGTTATTATTTATTAATCACAACTGTTACTCTAAATGATACATTACGTAGTATTTGCCGTAGGTACATTGTATGCCAGGAACGGTCTGTGTTTAATAATAAAGTTTGGTATTTCAATTAATCAATACGTCACAGCATATCATTGTTATTCGAGCTGATCATATTTTGTAATAACACGTTAGCAAAAAATAAGCAATTGCTCAACTGTTACTATTTAAATACGCGCAAATAAACAGTTGAATAGATAACAGTTTTCCTTGAGAAGCGTAAGTGGCGCCGCTCGATTCTTTGCAATACATTTGAATCCGACTGTACAACATTTTAAATTTTTATACGCTCACATGTGTTGCCTCAAGAGGCAATCGTTTGAAAAGATGTATTTTTACGGTACTAAATGAATTACAGGTTGTGGACACTCGACAATAAGGCACATCGAGAGTATTACTAGTTTCTGGTGAAATGATAATGTCCACCGCTCTTGCCCCAAAGGAACTAAGATATTCCTTTACATTGCGTAGGCATTTGTAAATGTAAAGGCTGTATAGGATCAAAATACCCAGCTTAGTAAACAGAGGCTTGCAGTGATCCCTTAGATGGGAAAAAGAAATGACTCTAACACCTTTTTTGCATTCTAAATAAACTTATAATGTTTATATTGCTGTTTTCAGGTATTCTCGTCGCGTGTTAAGTTTTTAACAAAGTATCTAACGGACCTGAAGACGCCCCCAGGAAGAGGGGAGAAACTGTAGTCATAAATACTAAACACGCGACGAGAATACCTGAAAACAGCAATATAAACAAGTACATGAGTCGCGGAATCCTTCAAAGAAACTTATGATGCATTTGGAATGAGACCATAATTCAATGCCATACATGATATTGCAGTGAAGCAAGGCAAATGTGTACAGAAGTGAGGTATTCCTTCGGGATCAATCATGTAAGTTTACGCAACGTATACACTGCCTTAGAAAGTTTAACCGAGAGTACCTTAAAAAAATGTGGCTCCCAACTTAATGAAATTGTTGAGGAACAACGTAATTGACAACGGGTGACCAAGGAAATATACCAGCATCGGAAATTTTAAATCCTTACCGGAAAATTTATCAAAAATGTGCACTCAAATGATTCACGACTGCCGCTTCAGTCACTTTCGACCCACCTGCCCCCCCCCCCTTTGTCCCCCCCCCTCCCCCGCCCCCATGGGAGGAAGTCCCCGCACCCTCGCTACCTCGTCGTCATTTGTCTAGCGTGTCCCGGTAATGCTCCAGCGAGGGAGCGATGCAGGATTCCCTAATATGGCCGCAGCGGCGGCATCAACGGAGCTCCGAGCGGTGCCATCAATCTGGCGGCGTTCAACGGACCTAACAACCCCTGGGGGGGGGGGGGGGGAAGGGGGGGCTGAAGGAGGGTAGTGCAGGAGAAGGGTGGTGGGGGTTGGTGAAAAAGGGGGGGGGGGTCAAAGTGGCGATCATTACGAGGTCACGTGGTCCCCGAGGCTGGAAAAGCGTTTCCGTTAAGTGTTTGTGTTGTGCGAGATGGGAAGAGTCACGTGGGGGAGAAGCGTGAGCGAGGAGCGAACGTTTAAACGTTCATGAATGGGTCTGTCCCGCGCGTTTCCTTGTTCCAGCACCATTTCGGCGATACTAGCTAGCACAATAGCTTTCCAGGAGCCACAAGAGCAAGCGCCCTTTCTTTCTACTGCAATTGGAGAGGGTGTACGTCTACATCTAAGAAATACCGTGCAAGCCACCACTAGGGTGTGTGGCTCGGTGTGATTCCACACGAGGTATGCAGCACTCATCCGAGTTTACATCAGAACCGCGCGCGTTCCCCCGAATGCCAGGCGCAGGCCAAAGCAGTCAGGGCAAAGGTACGCACTCAGATCAAAAACTTGGAGAGTGATGCTGAGAAGAACATGCTACCATGCAGCATACTACTCAAAATAAAACTACTGGTTAGTACTATTAATGTGACAAATAAATAGCACTACAAGTAATAGTAAGACATACAGGAGTATATCATGCCGGAGATTGCATGCGAGGTTAGTATCTACAATTCATGTTAAGATACTGAGAACTACAGAAAAAAATCTATTTAACCTAATCAGTATCCTAGAACTGACTGATCACGACTATTATGGTTGTTATGTGGGCTCCCTTAAGAATTTAAAATTTTATTATATGGTATTTGACGGACATCAATCGAAGAATAGCCCAAGCTAAGAAAACGTTCATACTTAAGAAACAGCTACTGTTTTCAAAGAAGATAGGACTGCGGACTCGGAAACAGTATATGAAAACATTCGTGTGGAGCGTGACACTCCATGGATCGGAAGCATGGACCATTGGAAAAAGTGACCAGAACAGACTGGTAGCCTTCGAAACCTGTTGCTGGAGGAGGATGCTGAAGGTAAAATGGACGGAAAAAATAAGAAATGATAAAGTTTACAGAAGAGCAGATAAGGAAAGGACTTTATGGAACACTATTGAGAACAGAGGAACCAGATGGATTGGACACACTCTGAGTCACTATGGGTTTGTGAAGGACATAATTGAAGATTAAATGAAGGGAAAAGTCCACAGAGGAAGACCCAGGAGCAGGGCCGGATTTAGACTTGATAAGGCCCTAAGCTATTTGAGGTATGGGGCCCTTTATGAGTCCAGATATTCTATGCCAGTGCCAAATATGATTTTCGGATACCTAGAGGGTTAACCTGAAATATAATTAAGAAGTGATCTCTTTAATTAAGAACTAATATCTTGAAACATGTTATAAGGATTAAGGAATTATATTAAACTAAAATATTGTCTTTCTTGCCTTTGCCAGAGCAAAGTCACTGATGACATCATCAAATGATAAACTGCGTAGTTTGTCACTTTCTACGCACATGAGACTGAGGTATATTTAAGTATATATGACAATTGCTCACTCGGACAGTTTTTTTTGGGGAGGGGGGCCAAGAAAGTGGGGGCCCTAAGCTATAGCTTGTGTAACGTATAGGTAAATCCTGCACTGCTCAGGAGTAAGTTAATGGACCAAATAAAGAGGAAAGTACATAGGAAGAGGAGGTAAGGGAACTAGCATTGGATAGGGAAGGTTGGAAGGCTGCAGTCAACCAATCTTAGGATCGAACGACCAATGATGATGACACAAGAATTTTATCAAAACTGGGCGGAGATTACGAAGAAAAATAGAAAAAGGGGCAAAATTTCCTGTGGTCACTTTGTAGCTAAGGGCCATATTCATAGTCGTTACCTGGGTGTCCCCCAGGTGTGGGGGAACCCCTTCGCTCAGGAATGGTATTCATAGTCCTTACCCAGGAGACTGCCGTCCCCTAACCCTCCCCCAGGCCGTCGATTTGCTAGGTAAGGCATGAAGCTTACCCAAAGCTCCCCTAACGCAGTACTGCTGCCCCCGCGTGGGTCAAATTGATACTACTGTACTAAAGACAGTGCACGATAATATCAACAACTTTCCAAAGTAACATCTTCTGTTTACAAACACGGGTACTTATTTAACCACTCTCGTATTCCTCTTCATTCATATTATATAAATATTTAAGTAATATTGTAAACATTCTCTCATATTCCTTCAATCATTTTTCATCAACATCGTAAAACAGTATAGTACGTTATTGTTTATAGTGTGCTTGGTTACGGTGAAAAATGAGCATCGAAAACATCGAGAGCCATTCAGCGGAACCGTTCACATGTATTTTTCCGCGGGATTGTTGCCAAATCTCTTACCCAGGCGTCCCCTGGCAGGGTGCTACCCAGGTAAGGTTTATGAATCGCTCAGCGGAGGGGACCCCTAGGTGTTACCTGGCTAGGGGATACCCTGGTAACCCCTAGGAATACGACTATGAATACGGACATTAGTCCATTACAAGTAGGTACTCTGAAGAAATTACTTATCATTGTGCCTATATGTGGAGAAAATAACAAATAATTTACGTAGCTGCATTCTCGCTTCAAGAACGCCGTCGCAAAAGTCAACGATTGCGCCATTTCGAGGGACGCATTTCAATATCGTCAGTCATCTTTTTTGATATTGTTTTTTAGAAAGTCGAAAAAAAATTCTTGGACCACAACTTCACGTAAGAGGTTCTATCGTGACCATCTGAGTCAAATCAAATACTAAATTCTGACTTTTTTCTAGCGCTTTAAAAATCCAGCCTTTGCTGATGGAATGTGTTAGCCATTGAAAATCTTAATTTCGGAGAAATATCCACGAATGTATATTTTATGTATGTGCGCATTCTTCATAGCCAGTGACGTGGACTGCAGCGCCATTACTAAGGGTAGTCCTATTTTTTCTTCAATTTACGCAGTATTTACCTAATAGTTCGAAAATTAAGACGATGAGATGCATATATTTTATTTTAACTCGATTTTCTGGAACTTTTTGCATTAAAAAAATAGTTTTCCATGAAAATGGCGTTCATATTGGATTTAAAAACACTTTTTACAACGTGTATTTCCAATAATTCCGTTTAACTACTAGTTATTTTAGGTTAAGATGGCAAGAAAATTAGCAAGGAAAGGCAGCATTCCTTGTGTCTTCTGATCGGGAGCATTTCTAACTGTCAACGGAGATATTATTAGTGAAGAACTTTAGGGAAACATGTCCATCCGAGTTCTAATCCTCAATCCGTGACGTTGGTCTCACAGACCACTATGCCTCCTAAATCGTAATGCTTTTCCTCTTCTCTTTTTATTCTTGCCTCGTACCCTGTGGCAGCGTCCTAACTCTCCACCAGGAACGTACTGCCAAAACGTCGAAATACTGCCGTTGAGGGAAGTATGTTTTTCATAATTTTATTAAAGTCGCTTTTCCATGGATCCATGAATCCATGGGTCCATGGTTATCACTTCATTTTACCTTACATGGTCACCACCTCATTAACTCAAAACTGTGATTCGATTTATAATCGTGGTGAAGCGTGGGGCGCGACCTCGTTTATATTTTTCACCTTAACTTTAGTGTATTCTTTTTCGTGGCCTCTTTTTTTTTATTAATATAAACATTATCATGGAACAAAAGTAATTAATATAGAAACGAACCCATCCAAAAGATTATTTAAAGAAATGATACTATTCACAAAGAAAACAAAACATCCTGCAATGAAAGGGCAGACATCGCCAAATTAAGTAAAATTCATCATAATTTGATATTCATCAACAACACTTAATTTTATTTCGATTTTTAACTCCTAAATTTGTAACAATTGACCAAAAAATAATAAATAGCAACGAAGGTATCAACAAAAAGTCATTAAGAAGGAACTCTCTCTGAGGTAATAACAATAATCAATTGTAAATATTTTTTTTAAATCTAAATACCCAAATTGTAAACTGTATTCATTTGATGTAGGCAAATTTTGGATTTTTGGTTGGACCTTATTTCTGGGGTCAAAAAGTCAAATTTATAAAATTTTGCTTACACTCAACAAAACTTACAGCCTTTTTCTACCCAGGTACCAAATTTCACCCATATGGCATAAAATATAGTGCCTAAAATTACAGGTCAAAAATGACACACGATCAATGGGACACTCTGTATAATACAAATATTAATTTTCATTGTAGCCCTGATGAAGCATAAATATATATGCGAAACGTTGGCAAAAGAATAACAGTTTAAACATGAATTAATGACCTAAAAGCTCCTGGAAAATAACTTTATATTAACTTAAGTTTCCATACTGGTAAGAATGAAAAGACGATAATAAACTTCCACACTATTTTAATAAGCACCGACCATGGTTTCGACACTTTATGTCATTCTCGAGGTACAAAAATTAAATTTCCATATTCCTTATATACCCCTTAGCAAAACACAGTGAGGTGGTTGGGGGGGGTGAGGTTCTGACGGTGGAGAGGGTAAGGGAGGAAATATACAGAGGTGGGGGAGTTCAAAGTGACGTAATAACCATTAAAAAATAGTGGGGGAAACAAGAAAAAGGGGGAAAAAGAACAGGTGGAGTTGACAGCCAAAAAACAACGACCATATTACTGGGTCCCAGGACGTGTAGGGAGACTAAAATTCAAAAGAGGTGATTGAGTCATAAAAACTACGCCACGACAAATGTTATCTGGGATATTCACAATTTGTATTTCTCGTAGAAACCTGTGTTTTGCTAAGGGATATTTAAAGAATCGCAATTTTAATGTTTGTAACTTGAGAATGATATGAAGTGTCGAAACCAATGTCGGTGCTTATTAAAACTGTGTGGAAATTTAGTATCGTCTTTTCATTCTTACCAGTATGGATATTGAATATTTCCACAAATTTACGCCTGAAACTCTTTCATACATTAACTTTAGTTAATTTAAAGATTTGCTATAAATTGTACATTAAAGCTCTCTATTACATTGAATACCAAAATCTTCAAATTTAATGAATTTATGTTGATGTCGAATATGAAAGAGCGCCCCACGATTTTCGTTGTGGTCTTGTCATTTTTTGGCTAATTTGTATTACTTGTATTGAATTTAATTATGTCCAGTACTCGGCTAAGATTTCATTCACTTGAGAAATTATTATTTTTTTCTTTTTTAGTACGTGGTTAAGAATTTTTTCAAAACATATTTTTATAATTTTTTTCGAAAATGATGCTTAAATTTTTTTTCGTTTTTTTTTAAATTTTACATTTTTTTGGATTTCCCGGTCTTAAAGACCGACGTTACGGTTTGCGGAGCATGTTTTCGCATCACATTTTGTGAGCGAAGCATCTTAGTGTTTTTCTCCGAAGGAAGGATGCCTTAAATTTAGAACCTACATTTTGCTGATTATCTCTTCTTCTATTATACTTACCGCATCCCGTCATATACTTCGCGACCAATATCCAACTCCCCTACGTACTACCCCGTGAGCCGCCGTAGGGCGTGTGGCAGGGAGTATTAGGACGCCAGGGGATTTAGCAGATATGAGAGATAAGTTTTGGAAGGTGAAATGGTACGCATATTATGGGAGTGTATTTAAAGGAGCTCAGTTTTAATTGTGTTCGCTTATTGTGCGCGGGAAGATCGACCTTTTTTTTGCCTATATGTTAGGCAATGTCTGTCTTTTATTTTATCACTTCTGTCAGACTCAGATATGTAGAGTGGCGTCATGATAATATTCTCTGTGTTGCTCTGAAGCACACCAATTCTGAATTTCTCAAGCAACCTAAGCCGAGCGTGTTGCCTCCGAGTATCTAGGGGCTCCAACCTTAATCCCTCTAACAGTTGTGAGACACTATTCGTTCTCTCTTCGCAGTTTTTAACGAAGCGTGCTGTTTTTCTTTGTATTTTTATCATTTTTTTGGTCAAATCTTTATGACCAGGGTCCCAAATACTCGCGGCGTACTTGAGGTGTGGCCTAACAAGAGCTAAGTAGCATCTCTCTTTTATTATTTCATCCGAGGACCTTCCTATGATACGCTTAACAAAACCTAGTTTCTTAAATGCTGTGCTGCATACGTTTTGTATGTTTTCGCGACCAATGTCCAATTCTCGTCACATCACGACCATAATACGACTCTTAATAGACACGGTGATAGGGAATCGGTCGCGTTCGATCGGTTCTTCTGACCTACAGCTCTTCACTTGACCTCGAGATGAAAATTATCGTGTCGGGCTCTTTATCACATATATGGAGAGCTTTTTTGTGAATCTCCAGAGTGCGTCATACATTCCCACACTCGCTTTTTCCCTCTCCTAAGATCAATCGTGCCGCCGACGCCCACATTTTCCAATATAGCAATTTCTGATGTCTCTCCATCAAAATAGCATAAACACACGATTTTTTCCTCTATTCCTGGTTCTTATGGAATTACGGAACTCGGTATGAAATACGTTCATGAGGCTCAGCGAGTAAATGTCGATATTTGATCTCCCATTGCAACACGTTGAGTGGCTTTCCTCTGTCATTGTGCTCATAAATTTTATTTTTCATATTTTTGTTGTAAAAATCAACATTTATCGATTCGCTATTTATCTATTTATTCGAAAAAGTCCCAAAAACGACGCAAAGGCTTTTAACATTGGATTACTACCAAACAAATAAATTATAAGCGTTAACAAAATATAAAATGATAACTAACTTAAAAATTTCAAATATTACCTTCCTTGTAGGTTCCAAGAATAAAATTACGACGATGTTAATGTTTTTTTAGGTCATTTAATTCTCGATAATAATACCCCGTTTGCATTACTATGGTTGAATGATAGTGAAAATGGCGGTTCTAACTTCCTCGCATTTACGTGATTTCCAGTTTACCCCAGTAGAAATGGTTGTGACGTCCGGTGAAGATTGAGGATTCACCGAAAAAAAACAACTGAAGCAACTTACGCACTTGCAGCAGTAGTGAGGGGTATTGACATTGCATATCATTCTAGAATGTTAATAAAAACGGTGCATCCTCCTTTGCATCGACTTACTCGCTGTGTTAGTTCAGGAAAAGTTGAAATTCCCTTTCATTGTACAAGTTTATAGCTGATAATATTTCCCTTACAGTGCTGGCGTATTTCTAATTGACTTTCCTTTTATTCAACTGCGATTTTGACAGACGTCCTTGCGAACGCTCTTCAAATGATAGCAACCCTAGTAACTCTAGCGTGGTGAATAAGTTTACTAGGCTTGGGTCTAACTTGCTTTTACGCGGCGAAATTCTTCAATCGCCGCTGCATACGAGTTTCGAGCGTAGAAAGCAAGTAATGCAAACGGAGCATAACGAGTCAAAAACGGCGACCAAAATTGCCAATCATGCTAATGTTACTGGAACGGATTATAGTTGTAAATGTTTGTTAAGGATGTTTCACCGTTGTTAGTGTATTATCTGGAGACGTTACCCAGGTTTGTAACATGTGAACATCCTTGTTGAAGTACAACATTATTGTAGCTTTTATTTGCTGTGCAAATTTAACTTGGAGGTGATTTGTTTGAGTAATGGTGTGATTATTTTGTTCAATTTACAATTTATCTCGACATAATGTGGGGATACTTTGAACAAAGACAGCTTTCAACAGTGAAAGAAATCTTTTCACTTCCAACCCCATCAAAATCTCGCCAAAGAAAAAGCTGAAAAAGAAATTGGCTGTTATCTTACTAATTTTTAATAAATACGAGACTAATTCTTGTCATCCTAGGCGTAAACTTTAGCGGGTAACTCGAATTTTGCTGTCAGTATAATATGTTGCGGAACTTTACCTGTTCTATGTTGCCCTTGATATACTGAGCGAGATATTTTGTTTTTTTTCCATTACTTATGGGTTATATTTCACCTGGAGTTTACCGTATCCCATGTCAATGCGGGAAAGTATATATTGGAGAGACCGGGCGCACGATAGAGACCCGAATAAAAGAGCACAGGAGGTGTATTAGGCTGTTTCACCCGGAGAAATCTGCCCTGGCGGAACATAGCTTATCAGAATATCATATCATCTCCTTTGATGAAGCTCAAGTGGTCTCTAAGACACATATGTATTGGGATCGGCTCCTTAAAGAAGCCATTGAGATCAGGCTGGAGAAGAACAACTTAAATCGCGGCTCTGGGTACATACTAAGCAGGGAATGGAGACCGTTATTTCAAAAAATAACGGAAAGAAGGAGACAACAATGCCCCCCGGATTAAGCGGCTATATAAACGCAGGAAGGAAGGCCTGCATTTCATTACTGCTCTGAGGACGATCGAAACGTCAGCCACAAAAATTCTTACTCGGCTAGAAGCCCGAGAATTATTTATTCATATAATTCGCCGAGAAAAGACGAGATCGTACTCGTCCCTTAGTGTTTAAACGTGTATGAAAATTAAGTTAATCAGTGAGAATTTCAGTAATTCAAAACAAACTTCTTAGCGTCATTAATGTAAAAATGTTTACTTCATGCTTCTTTTCAGGAGCTCAAACAAAATTTAAAAATTTTAAAAATAGTGTCATCATTGGTTCTAATGAAAAAACTCACTCATTCCACCTTCAACATTGTAATGCTGGTCATAATTTTATTTTTCAAAAGTTAATTCAATTGTTTTTCAAATTCAATTTTTTTCGTAGGCTGCCAACTTAAATTCCCTTGTCAATCAAACCTATTCTCTTTACTCTGAGAGATCCACTGTATTGTGTCACTGCCAACCAATTACCTTCCACAGTTGAATTTTCGGTTCTGAATACTCTCCAAACATTCCGGTCCAATCCATTGAAGACTGGCTGTCAAGTTGACTTTATGACTATCGAGCAGGACCGTTTATAGCGGCTATTTCGTCACAATCAAGTGAGTGAAAATCATTTCCTTTTTTTTAATAGCTAATTTGGAAAAAAAAGTCTGCATATTAAATGCCAATTTGAAGTGTGTTTTTAGCAAACAAAAAATGAAAATTATGCAAACATGATACAAAATAACAAAACAAAAAAAACAGAACATGCGTCTACATCTGCATAATACTCTGGGAGCCACCGCATGGGCATGTGGCGGGGGGTGTTAGCTCGCCAGTCGTGTAAAGATGTATGTTTTTGGGAGGAGGTGAAATGGTGACATGTATTATAGGATAGTATTAAGTGGAGCTCCAATTTTATTGTGATCATTTATTGTGCGCGGAAAGAACGAGTTTTTGTCCCTATCTGTTCGGCAGTGTATCTCTCTTATTGTATCGCTTCTGTCAGACCTAGAGATGTAGTGAGGCACCATGATAATATTCTGTGTCTCTCTTTGAAACACACCAGTTCTGAATTTCTCAAGCAACCTAAGCCAAGCGTGAAGCCTCAGAGTCTCTAGGGGCTCCCACCTTATTTTTTTAAATTGTAGAACTTCATAGGTGATATATGGCTGTGAAGCCGTAACCAGTGGCTCACTTTTTTTAAGGTAAAAACAGACTACGGCATTGCTATTTGTCCCTTTTCTTTATTTCCTAATATTTCGTTAAATAAATACATTTTACTAATGTACTAGTCATGTTGGGTTAAATTAATCAAGTGTCATCTTAATAGTGGAAAAATGTGCGTAAAGTAAAGACCCAAACAACTGAATTCATTAAATTAAGCTTTTTTAATCATACTGCCAATGAATTCATATGAAATAGCTATTCAGTGGTTTTTTCGAAATATGTTGCGCAGCTGACTGAGCGTGGACTTACATAAATAAGCGTTTGTAAGAAATTATGTTTTCAGAAAACATTCCTTAAAGTCTTACTGTTTAAACAACTAAGATAGTCCAATTAAATAGATGCTAGCTGGAATATTTTATAATGTCTTCTTTAAAGTCAAGGCTGGAATAAAAAAATTCCTACGTTAACACAGACATGCAGTCTGACAGACCAAGGAAAGAATTTACAACTGATTACTCGAAAATTAGTCGGTTTAAACATAACTTTTCGTGTTATATTCCTGAAATACTCCCAGGTTTGAAGGTATTAATTTTTTTAGTAATGATAAATGAGTTGGAAAAAGGGCATGTTAAAAATCAAAGCTGTTTGTGAGACTGCATGCCCGTGGTTACGGATAAATTTAATAAAACTCTTTCTTGAGTCACTTGATGGTATTACATGGTTAGCATACTTTGTTTTACCAAACTTTTACCATGTCACTGGTTATACATAACAGATGATCTGATGACATCACGACCTGATGACGACGATCATTCGTCCTGACCAGGGTTGTATCTATCATATATAACCTGTGTCATTGTGTAACTTAGGTAAAATGACATTTTCTTACGGGTTAATTGTTCATTTTTATCGAGTTTCGCTTGTTATTTCCGGGTAGATTTGGCTGTTATTTTTGCCTACATGTTCTAAATTGTACGCTTTAAATGGAAAGCTGCATTTACGAATACATTTGGTTCGGATGGAATGAAGAAAAGGAAAATTTCGAGAGTTATATAACCGTTGGCACTCCGCCCTGCGAGTTTCCATCGGCGACGGCGCCACCTCGTGACGCACGAACGCACATTTCAGCTCGGCAGTTGGAAGGAGGAGGGAGAAAAAGGTGCATCTGGAAAGATGCAGCACCCTCTATGGACGGAATTATGAAACATCAGAATGAAAAAATTATATAATAATAATAACAACGTTTATTATCGTGGGCTACTCTTAGCCCCTGAGATAATGAAGTACAGTTTTTCAAATTAATACAATTTTGAAATTCAAAAATTAAATTAATAATACAGTGATGAAACTCAATATACAAAATCGAATTAATTATACAATGATGTCAGGCAAAACAAAAAATAAAAAAAAAACTCATAGTCAGCTTGGAATTCGTAATACAGCCGTACATATTACTGCAGAGAGCACTACTAGGATACCATTTGAATACATGATTAAGCATATAAACCATGAGGAAAAAGGTAATTAATGATAACAGTAATAATTACAAGTATAAAGTTGAGTACATTCATGTTCAATAGATTAATTCCTCTTCAATATGTATAAGGCATCCAATTTAACATTTGTTTAATTTTACTTCGTTTCAATTTTAGACAGACAACATTTTAGGATTATTTATTAGGATATCATAAACCTTGGACTTGAAAGCATGGATGGATTTAATATTTCTAACTTTAGATGGTAGAGTATAAGTTATTTCAAAGCGCTATTTAAGCATTTTTTTTAAATAATTTGAATTCATTTGATAATAACATTTATTTTGAAATGTGACGTATTTGTTTTGTATATATTTAATTAAAATTAATACTTCTTATGATAATATTTACACAAGATATACCCCAAACACTTCCTTCATAACGTACCTTTTTTAAACTTTCTCCTTTTTTTTTCTTCGCATGATAGCTGAAACTATTTATTTCAGAGCTTCGCCAGGCTCGCCATCGTCGGTGAATAGCGTCACACATTCACCTATTCAAATTGTTTGAAAAACCGCCGAAAGAGACGCAACTTTACACACACTTAATCCGAAGCGTTAAAATTCTGTCTAGCGCAGCAACTAAACGGAAAGGCCTCTTAGAAAGCAGATATTTCAATGATTTTGAAACGTAAAAATTTTGACTCGCACGTTTATAGAGGGTTAAGAAGGCTGAATCGGTAATCTTTGGTACGTGAATTTACATTCTAATAATTTTTGGATTCCTTCACATTATCTTGAAAGTACCATCACGTGGGACAGAGGAAGTACAACGAACATCAAGCTGAGAATAACCCAAGCTAAGAAATCTTTCTTGGGAAAAAGACAACTTCTGAGCTCAAAGAATATAGTACTACAAATCGGGAAACAGCATGTGAAAACATTCGTGTGGAGCGTAGCGTTCTATGGATCGGAAGGATAGACCATTGGAAAAGCTGACCTGAACAGACTAGAAGCCTTCGAAACCTGGTTTTCGAGGAGGATTCTGAAGATGAAATGGACAGACAAAAAAAATAACGAAATTTACAGGAGAGGAGAGGACCTTATGAAACACCATACAGAAGAGGTGAACCAGATGGATTGGACACATTCTGAGGCACAATAGGTTTGTAAGGAACATAATTAAGGCAAAATAGAGGGAAAAGTCCCCAGAGGAAGTCCCAGGAATAAGTTAAAGCACCAAATATAGTAGAAAATACATAGGAAGAGATACGAGGAGGTGAGGGACCCAGCATTTGATAAGGAAGGGCGGAGTGCTGCAGTCAAGCAATCTTAGGATTGAACGACCGATGATGAATTTTTTAATCAAGTCGAAAAAAATCCACGACCACGATTTATGTGAATCTTTATTTTTTGCGTTGGAATAATTTCGTTACTTGGGGAGAGCGCTTGTGTGATGTGGGCGTGGCCTGTCCGCCATCTTTGTAAACCCCGATTCTCCTTTATCTCCTACGGGCCGACGCACTAGTTTCACAATTTTACCACGTATTCTATCAATAGCTTGCTATAAATCAGTGTGCGTTTTTTCTATAATATCATAGAGTAAGTTCATATAGAGTGGCAAATAGATAGGGAGATTCGGATATGAGTTTTTTAATAACACTTTGGTCGATAGATGGAACAGGTGTCTCGAAGTTGCACGACAAGCCAGAACAAATGAGCTTTGGCAACCGGCCACTTCATTTGGTGTCACGTAACTCACATGATGTTCTTATGATGATTTCGGTGCCTGAATGTTTACTAATCGACCCATAGCAACGGAAAAAATCTTATTGAATCGTCGAGACCAAATTAAACATGTATTTTAATGTGCATTTATGAGCATCGTCTATAATGAATCGAATTCGCGTTAATATGGTAAGACACACTATTACCAAACATGGAGTCAACTGTTTATCGATGTATCATAGCAACGACAAAACAATTGATACTCGATTAAAAGCACACAACAGTCATGGTAAATCCACCTCTGTGTGTTGATGCAAAATCACCGAGTACCACTAGCGCCTCCAAGTGACCTTCTCCGTAAGCCAAAATTCTTCCTCCCCTAAGATGGTGGTACCTGAGCAATTCTTCCCAAAGCTCTCAAAAATTTATGTCCAGTTTTTAGCATTGCTTTGCCTTTCTATATATACTTACTCTATGATAATATTTAATCTCATCGAATAATATTTTATATGTATTTATTTAGTTTAATAAGAACCCTCATTCCGGTAAAAAATATGGTAAAATCGAGTAGAATGCATGGAAATAAAATGTCAACATACGGATTTTAAGAGTTAATTGCAATAAATGCCGAGCAGATGGTGAATATTCTTGCTTTGCATTCGCAAATTCGTCCATTTCGTCGTTCTATCCGAAGGAAATAAAGTGAAGAAAGAATATATAACCAACGTGATTGTTATTTTGGTTGCCCGGCAAAAGTTTGATGACGTAGTGCTCTCTCAACATAAGTCAATGGTTCCAACGCACTTATTTCTGTTATTAAAGAGTTTTTTTTAACCGGGGAATTATTTTTAGGGCAACCCTCGTAGTGACTAACTAGAATATGGAACCCGTTAAGTTCAAACGCGAATAGTAAAAAAAGAAAATTATTGGATTGGGTAATTATTGGATTGGAAGCGAAAATCGCTGTGTAAAAAAATGGTACTTCTCCCCACTTTCTTGTATGGTGGTCAAACATGGGTATGTCAGGATAGACATAAGAGTAGACTAAACGCCGTTGGTATGAGTTATCTGAGGAGTGTTTAAGGCAAAAGTAGGATGGATAGGGTCAGGAATGAGTGGGTCATGAATGCATGTGGGTTAGATGCTCCAGAAATGGACATATATGAAAGGAGTGTGCTTCGTTGGTTTGGCCATGTTGAGAGAATGGATGAAAGTCGAATAACGAAACAGATACATAAGAGTGAAATTAATGGTGCGAGAGCTAGAGGTAGGCCGAGAAAGTTGTGGTTGGATGTGGTCGAGGAAATTCTCAGGAGGAGGAATATTAGGAGTCTTAAAAAAATAGGAGAGCCTGTATGAAGCAGTGTACGGGGGTAAATGAGGCAAAAAAGGTTTGCAAGGATAGCTCAGTATGGAGGAAATTATAGAAGGAGAGTTAGGTGTACAAATGTGCATGTATGAGTGAAACTCAATGACTGTGCCTATCCCGGAAGGGAACGGCGTGATTGGTACGTATGAATGTATGTATTGGATTGGGTTAAAAAATCGTCAATACGTGGAATTAACAATGCATAAACTACGTATTATGAACTACGATAATCAATAGGATTGTTACTTCGATTACCAGGCAACAGTTTGCTTACATAATTCCCTCTCCATCTACCTCTGTGGCTGGAACTCACCATTCTGGCGGGAATAATAGTGATAACAGAACTATGTTTTATATTTTTTTCTTATCTCATCTTTCCGATTGACTTTGTGACTCGAGTTTTCTGCGCATGTTCCAAATCAGAATGAAATTATACTTGATAATTTTTTTATCGAATACTTCATCGGGGTGACCTCTGTTATTTATTATAAACCATGATAAGGGTGGAACACGTATTATTTCGCGTTTTAGTCTGTACGGATATATAAACGAATTCTGATAACTGGTAACTTTCTGTTTCCACATATCTTTATTTGGAACGATCCAGGATCATATTCAGCTGACTTCTTTCCCCTCGACCTTCACCTGAAGATGACGTTGAACGTTGAAGCCACGGATCGTCCCAAATGAAGATATTTGGTATCGTGTGTTGGCAGTTATCATAATTATGTCAACAAATTCCACGAAGTTACGCTTGAGGCCACATGCTGAGTGATATTGAATTATTACGAAATATTAGGTATGTGCCACGTGGTAGGATACCATTTGATTGCCTGTAAACCCACCCCATCGTGGCACCTCTGTTTCACTCCCCAGGCCCGCTGCCTTGTTGGTTAGGGAAATAAAGGGTGTGTCGTAGAGGTGAAATTTGTGAGTATCCCTCTTCCGGCACCCTCGGTGAAATCCGAAAAATGGCGACGAGATTCTTTGAAGAAAACACGAAATTGGTCGCATTTTTGAACGCAAATATCTCAAAAACAACACCCGTGAAAGGTGTGATTGGTTTTACCTTGATTTTACCATTTCAAAGTGCGCTATATTTACAATACCTGTTATTGTACAGTTGTTGTCATTATTTATTTATTTATTTTTTATTTTTATTTTATCTTCACTACCCCGAATACAGCACGATGTGCCAATTTACGTCGGGTGAATAACAGTAACAACGGACGAGACACAAACACCCATGTCCTGGGCAGATAATATTTTATCCAGGCGGGACTGGAACCCGCGACCCTTGGATTAGCAGGCGAGGACTTTACCCCGCCGCCACCGGGGCCGACAAATTCCACGAAGTTACGCTTGAGGCCACATGCTGAGTGATATTGAAATATTAGGTATGTGCCACGTGGTAGGATACCATTTGATTGCCTGTAAACCCACCCCATCGTGGCACCTCTGTTTCACTCCCCAGGCCCGCTGCCTTGTTGGTTAGGGAAATAAAGGGTGTGTTGTAGAGGTGAAATGCTGGAGTCGTAGAGGTGAAATGGCTGTATCGTGAAATGCTGGAGACTCTCACAAAAAAATTAGGATATTTTTTTTTTCATTTTCATCTACGGATATCACTTATGAGAACTCGAATGCAATTTTTGTCCCGGAGATCTACGACGAACAAAGATCGCTGTATCCACGTTTATAGTGACGGCTCCAAGCGCCCTCGTCTCGCGGTGTCCTTCTCTGCCCGTTGCATTGCTTTCATTCTTCCTTATGGACTTTTGAGCGCGCGCGCGCACTAGAGTCGTCAATTTTCGCCGTCTCCTTGCCGACGAGCGAAATATGCAAATTTTAATTGAGAGGGAGTGGGAGATGGGAGGCCGCCGCGGTGGAATGTCGGGGCGTCCAATAAGATGGGCACGCCTTGTCTGAGATTTCGGCCAGCGGGCGAAATGCGTGCGTCGCTATCTTTAACGCCGGCGCTCCGTATAAAAACACCCCTCGTTATCCCATGAATACTCAATAGAGGGAGGGTTTATTCATCGGGTGGCGGGCGGACGGGCTAGCAAGCAGGCGGTGTCGTTCGGATCAGATGTACGACGGGATTTTGCCGCGGAGAGGAAAACGCGCTGACGTAGACGTGCACTTCATTCCACTTACATCTACATCAACGTAATACCCTGCGGGCCACCACGAGGGGGTGTGACATGGGGTGAAGATCACCAAACATGCACTATTGACATGCAACCAGGATATTTAATGGAAACATGTTAGATAATAGGGTCACATACAGCTAGATGGTTGGTATCTACATAATAAGAAAGGGATTATTGGTTGTTATTATATGCATCATGCACTACAGACCACTCTAACTATATTTCACCTACCTATCCCTTTGCTGCGCTGCCTATTGTTCTCTCTTATGGTGCGCAGAAAAAATGACATTTTAAATCTATCGGTGCGACAATCTATCTCTCTAATCTTGTTCATCTGATCAAACCTAGCATAATACGCAGGGGTTCTTAACATATATCTAACGTCATCTGTGAACAATTCGGTTTCGAATTTACTTCAAAGGTTTAACCTAAATTTTAACCTGCGTTCTGATAGTAATTCCCATCCTAGTTCTTCTATTAAGCTCGTCACACTTATACCATTATCATATACAATTATCATTACAGCCTTTAACAAACCTAGCAGATCTCCTTTGCACGCGCTCTAATTCTTTTATTATACCTTCCTTGTACGGATCCCATATACTAGCGGCATATTCTAAATGAGGCCTGACCAGTGCAAAATAGCGTCTTTCTCGTACTCTCCCATCGCATTTGCCTAGGTCTCTTTTTACGAATATCAACTTAAGGTAGCTAAATATCATTTCTTCTAGAAATCAATGTATTTGGTCTAATTTTTTAAGAAAAATATCTCACCCTTCCAAGGATACCAAAATATCAGCCCCTTACCGAACTACCTTCCGAGATTTTTGATGAAAATAAATTATTAACGAATTTTTAACATACTTCTCTTAAACCATTGTTAAAAAACCTAAAAAAAGAAATGTTTAACATCTTACTAAAAATTAATAAAATAATTTTTTCTCAAGTAAATGTAAATTTAGCCTAGTACTGGAAATAATTAAAGTCAATCGAAGGAAATTAACCACGCAATGATAAGAAAATCGAAAATAAAAAACGGGAACAATTTTTAAGCATGCCTTTCTAAAACAGAAATTTTAAAAATCTAAAAAGAGAAATATCTTAACATCGTACTAAAAAAGAAAAAAAATAATATTTTCTCAAATTAATGGAAATTTAGCCCAGTACTGGAAATAATTAAATTCAATTCATGGAAATTAGCCAAACAATGATAAGACCACAACGAAAAGCGTGGGGCGCTCTTTCATATTCGATATCAAGGTAGATTCATTAAACATGAAGAAAGTGAAATATCATTTCTTCTAGAAATCGATGAATTTGGTCTATTTTTAAAGAAAAATATCTCAACCTTCCAAATATACCAAAATATCAGCTCCTCACCGAACTGTTTTCCCTAGATTTCTTTCAACCCGTGAAAAAAGGAAGTTATAATGCCGCACCCTGTACGTAAGGTTAAATGAAGTGGTAACCATGGATCCATGGAAAAGCGAGTTAAAATAAGCATGTGAAAAATACCCGCCCTGTCACATGGGAAACGGTACGTGTTTACACTCCAGAGGGGCCTTATTTAAAGAATGTTGGATTTCAGGCGTGAAGATCTCGTAACAATATTAACGGTGAGTTAGTTGTTATGTTTTCTAAAATATTTTTGAAAATAAATCCTAATGTCACTGAAGTATTTTTTCAAAATCGCAAAAAAATTCCGTTGAGAAGGAGTTTTGAACTTACCGCGCGCGAAACAATTAGCCAAGTTAAAGACTTATTTAAATATTTTAATTTAAGTACTTAGAATTTCAGTCACGTGTATGTAGGTCATTTCATCAGTAATAATGCATTGTTTAATTCCTGCTTCCCATAGCTGCTGTAATTAAAGCGTATAAATCGAATATGGTATCCAATATGACTAGAGAACTATCTCGCTCAAACCTCCTTAATTCGATTTTCTTTCATTATTATCACTGCTATTGTCTTTTGCGACCTCATTCGTTACCATGGATATCCTCAGTTATTTATACCTGGAGGGCTGGTTCTCGCGAAAGTCATGCTTAAAAGTGGTTGGTGCTATTTTTGTTCACAGATTTGCATATAACTCATCTTAAGAGTTCTTATTAGTGATATCTGTCGATAAAATTAAAAATAAAAATTAAATTTAACCAATTCGTTTACTTTTGGTAAACCTGTGCTATTCTAACTTAAACGCTAAGTGTGCAGGAATGGATCGCGAAATATTATGTTCACAGCCGTTGATTTTCAGAAAAACTAGACTTAAAGTTTTTCCTCAGTTTTTCAGACCGCATGCCTACAGTTACCTAAGAATATTTCATCTTAGTCCTAAAACATATATTAAAAAATATTTGAAGTACTTCCGCTTGCATCTATTTAATTGTACCTTCAAATTTGTTTAAACAGTAAGCTATTACCCGATAATCTTCTGAGAACTTATTATTTCTTTCAAATTCATTTGCATGTGAATTTGAAAGAAAATCTGACATGCATGCATGTCAGTCCACGTTCAGACAATTTGGTTTCGTTTTTTTTTTCCTTTTCATTATTTTGTTGCATGCTAGTGCCAGTACCAATTTTTGTTTGTCTAAAATGCACTTTAAAAAATTGGCAATTATTACGCGGACTTTTTTATTGAATATTTAAAAAAAAATAGTATGTGCATTTTCTCGTCATTGGCAAAACTGAAATGCGAGAATGCAAGAATCGTCTGATCTCGTATACGTTTCCATCCTGCATCCTCAACCTTGCTCTTTGAGCCAGTGATTTTTTTTTCAAATCCTCGTTTTTTTTCCCGTGAAGCGAGCAGTGGGGAGAATGCAGCCTGTCGCGAAATTGGGCACCCAATTTTTTTGCGAATGAAATCCGCCTCCATTCTGACGGTCTTCGCTCTTTGAAGAAAAAAAAACATTTGAACGTCTATATCAGGACTTCTGACGCGCATGAATAGTGATGAGGCGATTCCAGAAAGAAAAGTTGTTTTAAAACCGGAAGGCCATCGAAAACAAGAATGTGATAATTACTACCCCTGGTCATCAGTCCTATTAGAGGGCATCCGTTAACGAATTTTCTTGGTTTTGTAAACGATGATGTTCGACATACGTTCCGTTGAAAATGAAATTTTCAAAACATTGTCTTCACTGTCTTTTTCTGGAGGACGTAATAGTGTTTGTTCATGCGCATATTACGAAGATATTTTACGATATTTTTTTAGCCTTTTGAGTATGCCTTCAAGATGAGATGTTATACTGTATTACTAATGGCCGGTTGCAAAAACATTTAACTATCTACGTAATAACCTGCGAGCCACCACGAGGGTGTGTGGCAGGGGGTGAAGATCACCAAAAATGCACTATTGACATGCAAGTAGGATATTTAATGAAGGCATGCTAGATAATAGGGACACATGGTTAGTATCTACATAATAAGAAAGGGATTAATGGTTGTTATTACATGCATCATGCACTACAGACTACTCTAACTATATTTCACCTACCTATCCCTTTGCTACGCTGCCTATTGTTCTCTCTTATGGTACGCGGGAAAAATGACATTTTAAATCTATCGGTACGACAATCTATCTCTCTAATCTTGTTAATCTGACCAAACTTAGCATAATACGCAGGGGTTCTCAATATATATCTAACGTCATCTGTGAACAATTCGGTTTCGAATTTACTTAAAAGGTTTTACCTAAATTTTAACCTGAGTTCTGATAGTAATTCCCATCCTGGTTCTCCTATTAAACTCGTAACACTTATACAATTATCATAACGGCCTTTAACAAACCTAGCGGATCTCCTTTGCACGCGCTCTAATTCTTTTATCATACCTTCCTCGTACGGATCCCATGTACTAGCAGCATATTCTAAATGAGGCCTGATAAGTGTAAAATAGCTTCTTCCTAAAAAACTGAAATAAACTTATAGGATGAAGAATTTAAGCAGCGAGAAATGAATGCCACGCATGGGAACCGACCCGGCGACCATGCCAATGACTAGAGCAAACGCTACCAGCTACTCACTACGCCACAGTCACATGGGCTCAATGTAACTATGGACTCAGTGAAAATATTCAAGCATAGCAGATGAAAATGTGAAAAATGGAATCAATGGTTTTGAGATCCACAAAGTTATAGATCTCATAAATATATTCAAGTTGCGAGAACTCACCTTCTTATTACTTAACTCATTACTCATTTTCCAATTGATAATAGCTTCGAAATTATGATTTGATCTTCCACAACCGGATAAAATTTACGAAAGCTTAGCATATAGTTTTCTACTAATGCAGATAATAAATAGTCCGTAAGGCTAATGTACTTATCGCTTGTCTCAAAACAACTCTTTTTATCTATTAATTACGTCTCCAAGCGGTTCATGGCGCATCCGCCATCTTGCCTACTTATGGGACTCGTAGCTCCATGCCATAAAATGTGATACCATTAAATTTATCGAACGTTTCTGCCACAGTTATTGAATGGTTGCTATGGCTTATTACTACGCAAAATATAGCCATGGCCATAACCATATATAATACAAAGTTCTTTGAAGGCTTCCGCGACTCATATACTTGTTAATATTGCTGTTATCAGGTATTCTCGTCGCGTGTTTAGTTTTTCTGACTACCGTTTCTCCCCTCTTCCTGGGGGCGTCTTCAGGTCCGTTGGACATTGTGACGTAATATTTTGCAAGTACAAAATGTCCAACGGACCTGAAGACGCCCCCAGGAAGAGGGAAGAAACTGTAGTCAGAAAAACTAAACACGCGACGAGAATACCTGAAAACAGCAATATTAACATATATATAATACATAATTATCCTTCCTGCAAGTGGCTATAAGTGATAATAATGCCAAGGATCCTAACGCTTTGTCACCAAAGTTTACCTCATAGTTTTCAAGAGCTGTAATAGGTCATTTTTGTCACGAAAGACGTTAACTTTTACATTCCAATTCACAAGCTCCTCTGAAATTTTTCACGTGCACACTACTACAAAGTTACAGTTCTGTGCTCATTCGAGAATCTGTAAGGCCTGATATTTTACGTACACAGGGTACATCTAAATAATCCCCTTCGATCGCACTGTATCAAATGCATATACTATTTCGCTGTGATCGCAAAAAATTTGCCCAATTCTCTGCTACAAGTGTAGGAGTGTTTTCAAAAAACTCTACGTTTCTTTTTTGAATGAAATTATGAAATGATCAGTGGCTTGGACAGTGAATCTTATTCTAAATAATGTATGTGTAAAATATTTGTATTTGCCCTCCTCCTTTTTTTTATTGATATACTGTCTTATTTTTTAATGAACGATGGTCGAAGGATGATGATCATTTTGTGTACCGACTAGAATTATTATCGTGCACAGATTAATATGCCAAGCTAGGAAAGCGTTTATGATGAAAAGATAACTGCACATACATATTACCATGCGAGCCGACGCATGGTCGTGTGGCAGGGGGTGTTAGGTCACCAGCCGTGTGAAGATGCAAGTTTTTGGGTGGTGAAATGGTGACATGCATTATGGGAGTGTATTTATTGGAGCTCAGTTTTCATTGTGATCGCTTATTGTGCGCGGAAAGAACGAGTTTTTTGTACCTATCTGTTCGGCAGTGTATCTGTCTTATTTTATCGCATCTCTCAGACCTAGAGATGCAGTGAGGCGTCATGATAATATACTCTGTGTCGCTCTGAAACACGAGTTATGGTAAGTATTATATTTTCATGAACAGCATAAGATTGTTAATTCAGGAAAATGTTTTTATCTCTATCTTGCTAAAGATCCGACTTAAGACTTGCATTTACCATTGATAGAATTAATGGTATTGGCAGTAACTAGGTGGAAAGCCTTCATAATGAAATGATGTATCCCTTAGTTTTCTACGAAAGATTAATTACTTTCTCACTACCCGGGTGTCTTCGTTGCGCGACATCATAAGATTTGTCATCATCATCAACAGTTTTTCATTATTCGCCATTGATGTCGATCCGCGTGCACCCAGGGCGTGTAGGGCCCTGCAGGGGGCTGGCGGGCTGAAGCCCCCTCCCCCCCCCACCCCAGATACTACAAGCAAGCATTTGCTAAAGAACTAATTTCTCAAGAAGTTGTGCAGGTATTATGAGTAAAATTTAAAAGTATAGCGTAATTTACTCATTAGATTTTCTCAATTCAATCTTAGAAATTTTCCTAAATACAGCATTAAACGTGCTAATTTGAGTCATATTTCCTAAAAAGGTCTATTAAGTTGATTTTCTCTTTTGAGCATATGTGGTCAGGTTCCCATTTCCGATTGGCAGGCTCAATTTAGAATTCATACAAACGCTGCAGCATTAATTGATTGAGAACACCTTTCCTTCATTTTTATCTCGACAATAAGAGAATATAATCATGGCGCCACATATAATAATTAGGTCAGACAGTAGAGATAAAATTTAATGGATTCACAGCCGAACAAATAGGTACAAAAACTCGTTATTTCCGCGCACAATAAGCGATCACAATAAAAATTTAGCCTCACAAAATACACTTTCATAATGCACGTCACCATTTCACTTCCCAAGAGGTGAAATTAGTGGGTGTCCCTCTACTGGCACTGCGGTGAAACACGAAGAACGGCGTCGAAATTCTCCGAATAAATAACAAAATCGAACATTTTTGAACGCAGACAGACTTGAACTTTTAGAGAGATTAAGAGGACGCATCATACCCTTCGGTAAGGAAAAGTTCTGTCGAAAATCCACAAGATGGCGTCACTCGCACCCGATCGAGACGTTTTGGCTCCAGGAGTCTCTTACACCAGGATAACTCTCGCACAAGGCAACTGTCGTCGATAAGTTGTAGCCAAGTCTCCGGCGCGTAAGTACAGGCAGCGCTTATATAAGACCTGTGAGAGAAGACTGAACTAATTGCGTCACGGTTCGAGCACATCATGCCCGAAAACCATTCAGGTAGCTTGTCAAAATATACCAATTACAGATTCTATCTTACAACCGTGACGGCTGTTACTTAGCATTCCGATAGAGGAGGGATTGATACATCTCCATTAGTTTTAGATATGTCAATAATAATATTAGTTTTTTATAAAAATATATACTACATCTTGCAGTTTTCCCGATGGTTTAATTATGCTCCAGGACAAAATTTTCATGTTTCAGATACGAGCCTCCCTTGGCAAAGGTCTATTATTTATACTATAAAAATTTTAAGTTGATTACGTAAGACTCTGGGGAAAAATCTGGGGTCGGAAATTATCACAAATCCGAGCTGTCGAGCGGGTGTGATGCGTCGCCTTAAGGTGGAAGCCCCTGGATTCTCAGAGGCTACATACTAGGGTTAGGTTGCTTGAGAACTTCAGAACTGGTGTGTTTCAGAGCGACACACAGAATATTATAATGACGCTTCACTACATCCATAGGTCTGAGAGAAGCATTAGAATAATATAGAATAGAGATACCTTATCAAACAGATAGGCACAAAAACTCGTTCTTTCCGCACACAATATGCGACCACGATTAAACCTGAGCTCCACTAAATACACTCCCTTAATACACGTCACTATATATCCTCCAAAAACCTTATCCCTTAGGCCGGCTTCATAGGTCGGCGGCGGCGGCGGAAGTGGTGGTACTCAGCCAATGAGGACACTTCTTTAGAAATCATGACGTCAGACCGATGAGCTGTGCTATGATGGCTAGCGGGGGCCGCAAATATTCAGCCTGGCTGAATCTGGACTGAATTCTGTGGCGGCGGAAGCTGGCCGAGAAGCGGGAAAACCCACTGCCTTTCAAAAATGAATCCTCTTTGGATGATTAGTGAGTCCTTCTGTTTCAGTAAAAGATTCTATAAGCGATGCGCATAATGTTTACGATATATTTAAGATGTTTAGACTTTTAATTCATAATGGCTTTAGAAAATAAGGTGTGGTATCCAACGAAAATAGCCTTCCTAAAGGTTATATAACGTCATTAATCTACTAGCATTAACCAGAGAGTGGCTTAAATCAGCCAATTGGCAAATATTAAGGCAAAATATTAGTTATCCATTCTTGATGCTGCAACCACGGGGAGAAAATTTTCAGGTTGTGGCTATTGTTTATTGCATGTTTGGACAGTGGAGCTGATCACGCATAAATGCTGATATGGCGTTGCCTAACGAGTTAAACAACGACCAAATTATGTCACTCGCTCGAATGTAAGGACCAAGCACAATATAATTCTTGAATTGAGTGGCAAGGCTTTTTCTCAACTCATTTCAATAAACATGCATTTCAGATTGAGGCGTTGCGCGTTAGCTTGACGAATATGGTTATAGTGAAACTACTGTCATCAAATAAGCATTAATAACATTAATAAATAATTACTTATTTATCTTTAACCAATTCAATCGTTAAATCGCACGAACCATTCTCATGAGTCAAAAAATGTTAGTTTTTCCGATGACATGTAAATACTGCAGTGTCAATGTTATTGTACGCCCACCCCCTTTCATTTGTTTTCTCGCCGCCGACCTATGAAGGGTCCACCGCTACCGTCCGCGGCGAAATCCATCGCCATCCCCGCTGCCGCCGACCTATGAAGCCGGCCTTACATCTGTGCACGGCTGGTGTCCTAACACCCCCTGCCACATGCCCTTGCGGCGGCTCGCAGCGTAGTATGTAGATGTAGATAATTATTATGTTCGTCTCCGAATTAATATATTCGGTTCTATAATATCCGAATAATATAATCCTATCCGAATAATATAATAGTTCGGTGTATTTTTAGTGACAATCCGATAATAGGGATAATCATTATGTTTGTCTCCCTAGCGAAATGTTAAAACATCCCGTGTATTATTAGTGACAATTCTTCAGTCCATCCTTAGCGAAAATTTTGAGTGTGTATACGCCTGATGTCAATAACCTCTTTGTATAATGTCCGATTTGTCATGCAATGACGTCATATCGCCCCTTGATATCATCTTCTTGATATATTCTTGATATATCGTTTGTCTTTTATCCTCTCCATTCAGTCATTCGCCTTGAAAACCAACCACCTCCAAAAATTAATTGACCTTCCCCCCTCTCTTCTCTCCCATTGGTCACCAATCGCGGGGGATACTCGTGCATTACGTATGTGGAACCGCATTAAAGTAGCTAGGACTTGTTAGCGTATGATGGGAAGGTCCTCGGATAAATAAGTAAAAGAGAGGTGCTACTTACGCACTAATGTTGCAACTTTACTATGTATTTACATCAATAACTTACTAGAAATCAGAATGTACTTACTTCTTTAATGTGCATTCTCCTCGCATGTATTGTTTATTTACTTAATTGAAAGTGACTGTTATGAGTAAAGCGCGGAAAAAAAGTCTTTTGACTTTTTGTAAAAGTGGGACTTTTGTGGTTTTAAATACAATTCTTCACCAATCTCATCAAATAAAACAGTTTTTAATGACTTTCTTAGAGACTTTTTTGGACTTTTTTGGCGTGGCGGGACTTTTTTGATCAAAAGAGACTTTTCTGGGCCTTTTTATTTAAACCACATGCCTAAGTTAATATTTGGCTGTTGTGACCACATTTGTTCAACTGTGTGTTGGACACATCTTGTTTTTCATGGGGTACCTACTACACGGAGCAGAGATGTACCGTAAAAAGTAAGCTCCTAACAATTGCTAATGCGGAATTTTATTAATAGCTACGGAAACTGCAATGAATTCTTTCGATCACTCCACCGTTCATGGAGTAAACACACGCAGTGCTTCAACCCGAAGGTGGTTTGGATACGTGAGGGTAGAGCTCACCCCGTACTTATCCTATTGCATGTCAAATTCACATATTGTTCCTTTCCCTGGGCCACCTCGCACTTTTTTTTGCTAAGGGTGTCCAAAGACTTCACAAAGGGATATTATGAACCAACTTATTTGAACCCGGGTGTTCTGCTGACAAGACGACAGCGCTACACTGTATGCTAGAACTCCGCTTTTGTGTAGGAGATTAGTGGAAAAATGATACAAATATATGAAAGATCATCTAGAATTTCCGACGAGGTGAATGTCTCACGTTGTGTGTAGATGGTCACGAAATGAGCCTACATTGTATATAGCTATAGATATTTATCAGCTATAAAAATTATAGGGGTCAACATTATTCTTCCACAATTGCTGATCATCAAACGAAGTGTTATTCAGAATTTAAAAAATATTTTGTAAATTATGGTTTTCTCCTCTCTTAATGTCCATAAAATAACTCGAAAACCCACGAATCCGCATCTCTACGCTCTTTACTCCATCAATTCCGTTAAATTCAGCCTTTTTCTCAAGGAAATAACTCAGACTTTTGAGAGACTTTTTTCAATAATATTAGTGACTTTTTAGGCGACTTTTTTTGCAAAATTGAAGACTTTTTTTCCGCGCTCTAGTTATGAGTAAGTTGTAATGGAGTATGCAAGGTTACCAGCCTTTGCAGTACCCGCACCACGTGCAGCTTTCCCTGCTAACGGTTACGGCGCTCTACCGGTCAGTTTTGGCACATTTTCGCCAGTATGACACAAGATAAACCAAAGTATAGTAATACCCCAGGCCCGCTTTCACAATTCTACTCAAGCTAGGATACCTTCTGAAAGGGTTACCTTGAGAGCCAACGTACCGTTGCCCGCGACCCACCACTGGGAGGTATATGCGGTGTACTGAAACACAGGCCGAGAAAGTTGTGGTTGAATTTGATTGAGGAAACTCTTAGGAGGAGGACTATTAGGAGTCTTAAAACACTAGGAGGTATATGCGGTGTATTGACACACAGGCCGAGAAAGTTGTGGTTGAATTTGGTTGAGGAAACTCTTAGGAGGAGGAATATTAGGAGTCTTAAAACACTAGGAGGTATATGCGGTGTATTGACACACAGGCCGAGAAAGTTGTGGTTGAATTTGGTTGAGGAAACTCTTAGGAGGAGGAATATTAGGAGTCTTAAAACACTAGGAGGTATATGCGGTGTATTGACACACAGGCCGAGAAAGTTGTGGTTGAATTTGGTTGAGGAAACTCTTAGGAGGAGGAATATTAGGAGTCTTAAAACACTAGGAGGTATATGCGGTGTACTGAAACACAGGCCGAGAAAGTTGTGGTTGAATTTGGTTGAGGAAACTCTTAGGAGGAGGAATATTAGGAGTCTTAAAACACTAGGAGGTATATGCGGTGTACTGAAACACAGGCCGAGAAAGTTGTGGTTGAATTTGGTTGAGGAAACTCTTAGGAGGAGGAATATTAGGAGTCTTAAAACACTAGGAGGTATATGCGGTGTATTGACACACAGGCCGAGAAAGTTGTGGTTGAATTTGGTTGAGGAAACTCTTAGGAGGAGGAATATTAGGAGTCTTAAAAACGGGAGGGCGTGTATGAAGCAGTGTATGAGAGTAAATGAGGCAAAAGAGGTTTGCAAGGATAGGTCAGTATGGAGGAAATCATTGAAGCAGTTTTAGGTGTACAAATATGTATTTATGATTGAAACTTTGTGATTGTGCCTAACCCGGAATGGAACGTCGTGATTGGTATGTATTAATTTATGTACTTAATTGAAATATAATCCACATTCCTGCCAAAAACTAGAGTAAAATTGACTAGAATCCATAAAATTGAGTAAATTATATTCGTTTCAAGAGTTACTTGCCTTAAATTTAAAACAAATGGCTGATACTCTTGTTCTACATTCACTTATTCGTCCATTTTGTCTTGCTATCCATAGAAAAGTAAGGAAAGAGCAGTGTATTATAATTTGGTTGTTGTTTCGGTTGCCAGGCTACAACTTGATGACGCAATGCCCTCTCAATACACCTTAATGGCATCCATATTTGTTTCAAGCTCTTGACACGATTCTGTCACAGTCTGTCCCCATTTATTTTCACCAGGGACAGGAATGGCTTCCCATCCCAAGAATCCCGGTTCGAGTCCTGTCGATATTTGAGGTTGTAAATGGAAATCGTACTTGGGTGCAGTGTCGATTGCACTCTAAGTACAGTAGGTAAATGGATGGAACATTTAACCATCCTTATAGCCGTGTTCACACGATGCATGTGTTCGCGCAAGTAGATGCGTGAACGCTTTACCAATTGAAATTCCGTCGTGAAAAACGCGAAATCCGTAGAGAAATAAGGAGATAACAGGAGTCACCATAGATCAACAATTAAAATGGAACAGTCACATGTCAAAAGTTTCTGGTGCACTAAGATACTGCCTGGTAAAATTATACTTAATACGTAATAAGTGTTCAATTCATTTCCGCAAAACCCTTTATTGTTCACTGGTTCAGTCTAAGTTAAGTTATGGATTAGTCTGCTGGGGGGAGCTTATCAAAATGTACTCCAACCAATTACTGTACTGCAGAAAAGAATAATAAGAATCATTGCTGGTAAATCAAAATATCATCATTCTTTCCCCCTATTTTCAGCATTAAAATTGCTACCGTTGAGACACTTATATGTCTATAAAGTCCTTAAATTATTTTACCTAAGAAGTAGGAACAAACAATTAAAAAGAACGAAACATAATCTCAGAAATAAATTTTACGCTCATCCAATCAAGCCAAAAAAATCGCTCTTTAGGAGATCATTCTTGTACATGGGACCCAAGGTTTACAACTTGCTACCAGAGGACTTAAAAGCCGGAAATTATACTAAAAATAAACTTCTCAAACTAATAGCGGAATGGATTCTAACTCAGCAAAGTGTAGAAAATTTCTTTAATATTATAGTATGAAGTTGTTTTTTTCTTTTTCTATTTATTGTATTCCATTTGGTTCATTCTGAAATCTATTGTAAAACGACTTTGTATATAAAATTGATTTGTATTGTTCAGTTAAAAGCAAATAAGCAGCTATATATTCTGGGATGGTAGCCTCATCACAGATATTTCTTAGAGGCTACCTAAAGCTTCCCCTTGTATGGAAAAAAAACCTGTAATTTATTTGTGATGTTTGTTTTTTTTGGGAAGTAGTAAACTTATTATTATTATTATTATTATTATATTATTATTAAACAGTACGGTTGTTATTTCGGTTGTCGGGCTTGAGTTTGATGACGTAGTGCCGTCTCTATTTTCCTCAATGGTTGGTACTTATTGTTTGTTTTGACCATGAATATGCATTATGGATTGTTGACTCGTCGCCAAAAACTGTTGTTTAGAATTCTGTAAACAAACAACTTTATGGAATTTGGCGCCGCCTGGTAATGAAAGACGGCAGTTCAAATTTAAATACAGTCGACAGGTTGTAAATAAACACGTCTTACCGGTTTTACTTACCAGTAATCATTATTCAGTGGATAAAAATGTAGTACCATACGCGGAATGTAATTACACACTTTCTCACGTTAACAACAATTAACTACGGCCATTTACGATTCAACTAAAAAGACATTTTTCTAAGTAGCGCCAAGGACTGGGTGAAGTAAATGTGGATATTTAGGCAACACGTAGCCTTGGCAACAATTCCAAACATTTAGATCTATTATGTATATTCATGATTTTGACTCATGCAGTGGCGATGAAGCATCCTCAATCATCACTTCGATGACTACTGATGGTGTTTTACAAAAATATTCTCAAGAGGAGGAGCAAATATTGCATCTAATTAACACCGCGGCGTTTGTTTGAGCCCTTTTCCGCGAATCCAATGGAGAACCCGGACGCGTTATTGTGTTGACGTGTGCAAATCGTCGTGGCATCGTGAATTTCTGCTGCGTCGCCGTCCGTTCGCTTTGGATGTAGTCACTGCGTCACACACCCGTCGTTAATCAAGCCCTTTGAGAGAGAATGGACGGCCGCACAGCTGTGTCAATCATAAAGTGGATCCGACTCGGAAAGCGACGGACTTGTATGCGTGGAATACCCGCGTTTCGACTCTAGGTATCCTCACCTGCCTAATTCGCGCCCAAATAATTACGTCGAGGAAGATCCTCCGGGACTTTGTGAGCGAAAACAAAGGACTTCATACAAATTTTTGAGTATTTCGCTGAAAAAAATTCCTCTTTGGGCATATTCGTGCGTTGGCTATCAAAATTCATGCACTAAATATGTAGATTATTCTGCGATTGTTTTTGAAAGAGAACTGTTTTAGCAACAGCAGCGCCATTTCTAAGGAAATACCACTCTTTTATTCCAATAATTATAATAATATATTTATTACTCCACAATTACATATAGTACAGTGTACTTAATGTACAATTATTTTTGATGGAGCTTTAGGATGGACTCCAGTACACGAAATGCATTGCTGCTAAAAAAACACAACTTTTTATACAGAGCATATATAATAAATTAACATAAAACCATTTCATTTTACGGCAATTATCGCAGTAATTGGGTAATTAATCACAAAATAGGGGGTAGATATGTTTATCGTTTATTTCTATTCGATATATCTGAAGTTATTCCTTCTTGTGAATAGTTTCGCGAATATGACGTTTATATTAGATGAAAATTAGAAAATTTTCTTCCTCCATGATGGTGCATTTTAAACAACTGAAATGTAATTTCCACACTTTTTAATACGTACCGACTATGGTTTCGATTATTCGACTTTATCGATATTTTTCGATGCATCGAAATTAAATAATTAAAAAATCATGACATAACATACATACTACACACTATTAATTTTTCGACGAGATCTATGGGTTAAAAATTCCTTACTTTTTAAATATAATTTCTCTGGAGCCATGCACTTAACATTACCATGAAAAAGGACTGTTATTTTTTTCTCGAAAATCTCATAAAGTAGTTCGATAAGGGGGTGAGATTTCGGTAATTTTGGAAATGTGAGATATTTTTGATTAAAATGTGACCAAATTTATCGATATCTTAGTGAAATGATATTTCGCACGAACTGCCTTAAATGTCATTTGATTCATGTTGCTGTGGATACACCTTTAAGGAAGTTAGAGCGAAATATCATTTAACCTAGAAATCAATGAATTTGGTCTCGTTTCAAAGAAAAATTACTCCCACTTCTAATGACACCAAAAATTCCAGCCCTTACCTAATTGCTTTCGGAGTTATTTGCCAAAATATACCAACCCTTTTACATGGGAAATGGTACGTGTATGCACTCCAGAGATTTACAATTTACAAAATGAGGAATTTATAGCACTTAGAAGTCATAAAAAAACTAACAGCGAGTAGTTTGTATGTTTTCTCAACTATTTTTTAAAATTAATCATATTGTCTCCCAGTTAATTCTTCAGGATCACAATAAACCTTCCGTTTTGAAGGAGTTTCAAACGCCATGCGCGAAAAAAATGAGTCAATTTAAAGACTTATTTAGATATTTTCATTTGATTACTTACCATTTCTATTATATTAAACTATATTATTGCACCATTAATAATGAAATATTTAATTCGTGCGTCTCACGGCTGGTGAAATTAAAACGTGTAATTCGAATATGGTCTCTATTATCGTTAGGGAACTATATCGCTCATACTACCTTGAGCGAAGCTATGACGGAATTTTGTTGTCGGAATCCGTAAGCCCGCAGGCGAGTTCATTTGTCGGGGTGCCAACTAGTTGAACAGTTTACATGCTCCAATCACCCCCTCTCTCCTTCTCTGTGTTTCGTGCACCACTCCTCTCGTGTACCCGTTCTCCATCTTCCCCTGCAGTGTCGAGCGCGAGACACAATTAGGTGTGTGCACTCCCCGACGCGAAAGGCGAATGGGAAAAATTGACGAGCAAAAACCGCGCTCAGTCGGCCGAAACGCACAGAGAGCGACGTTTCTGTGAAGGACACGAGCGAAATTTAATTCCCGTTGAAGTCAGCGCGGGAGAAGACTTGATGCATGACAAACAATGATGCCGTCAAATTTTGAGGTTACCGGTATTAGTCGCGGTATAAACTTTACGGAACGTATATCCACATAGGGAGGGTAACGCCCCGGAAGCTTAATGAGGCTTAAGGTAGTTTTAGCGGTAAATCATTTTAACCAGAAATCAATCAATTTGGTCTCATTTTTGAGAAAAATATATCACCCTTCCAATGACATCAATAGTTCAACCCCTTACAACATTACTTTCCGAGGTATTTGCCAAAAAATACCAGCCCTTTTGTATGGGAAATGGTACGTGTAGGCACTCCAGAGAGACATTATTTACAAAATGAGGCATTTCCTACGCTTTCAGCTCATCAAAAAATCAGCAGTGTGTTTTCTCGACTATATTTGAAAATTAATCATATTGTCACCGCAGTAAATTCTTCGGGATCACAAAAAAACCTTCCGTTTGGATTGAGTTTCAAACGTACCGCGCGAAAAAAATGAGACAACTTAAAGACTTATTTTTGATATTTTCATTTGATTACTTACCATTTATGTCATTAAAAACTAATTTATTGTACCATTAATAATGCAATATTTTATTCTTGTGTATTATTTAATCCGTGTGTATCACAGCTGGTGAAATCAAAACGTATTATTCGAATATGGTCTCCATTATGATTAGGAAACTATCTCGCTCGCACTACCTTCAACAGTCGGCGGGCACGCCATCACCCGTCACCTTCACGTTATGTCAGCAATATCTTTTGCATTTTGGGGAAAATCGACGCAGCGTTTCAAGTTGTTTTGAAATATGTATCAAATACCTTAAGGTTGCAGAGATAAAATATCGTTAAACTGCGAAGAAACCAAAGCCATAGCATTCAAATTTTTTCACTTTCATCCATATGAATTACTAATCAGCACAAGTTTCAAGTTAATCTTTTTATGAACAAAAATCGCTACGACCACATTGTGTAATCTCGAGCGATAAGGGGATCGGGTTGGTGTGGTGGTTAGAGTACTCGCCTATCACAAGGGCGGCCAGGGACCCTGCAGAGGCGGACGTTTTTCAGAGGAAACCCGATCCCTATTTGAGTGTCTTGTGGAAGGCACTTCAAGTAGAGTACTCCGTCTGTCGGATGGGACTTTAAGCCGTGGTCCCCTTGGCGCCTTTCGGTAAGAGCAGGCTAATGCCGACGCCGGGTAATCTATCCACCCTTCCTCCCTTACCTATCCACTACGGCGCAAATGACCTTAGCTCTCGGTCGCCTCCCAAAAAATCCAACCTAGTATTATTTTTTTCATGTTATCATCAAAGTTAGGCTATAAATTGAGATATTCTGATTTCTATTTCCGCTTATTTCCTCGCCATGACAAGTTCAGTCTGCTTGCGAACTCGGTGACGCAGACGATATATGGTGAAGTTGTGTTTCTATCCGCATTTTTTTCTTGAAGTTTCTATCTTGAAGCAAGTGACGTAACAAATGTGATTGGTGCCCTGTGCTACACAGATTGAAACAGTTTAGCGCGGGTACATGATTGGAAAGCACCCAAAAGAGGATTCCATTGAGGTAGAGGGAGAACTTGTGCGGAACTCTTCGTTCATTACTTTCTTCGTGCATCACGCTCTTTCTGTCGGGGGAGACCTGAAGCCGCTTTCCCCCTCCCTGCTTCCATGCCTCCTCTTCATATCTCCTTGCCCCTCCCGCTGTGACCCTAGGGGATCACTGATTGTGTGGGGAATCCCATTCAGGATCCCCCCCTCCCCTAGCTTCCCTCCCTCCCATCCACACCCAGCCACACCCTCCTGCACGGCTATTATCCTTTTTCCATTGGGCCATCTCTATCGTCTCCTCCAGATTTTCTTACGGGATTACGGGCGCAAATGACCTTGGCCGTCGGTAGCCTCCCCAAATATCCAATCCAATCGAGCGATAATTTTCCCCAGCCATAATAGTCACATGTTCGAATTTTCACCTCGAAATCTATATGAAAAAAAAGTAAATGCTTTTGCGGTAATGGCGCAAAATTATTGTTTCAATGAACCGAAATTCCTAGTCATAAACTAAATATGCATGCCTAAGTCTTTAATTTGACTCATGTTTTTACGCCGTACGGGAAAAATACCATCTACATCAACATAGTAGCCTGTGAGCCACCGCACGGGCATGTTGCCGAAGGTGTTAGGATAACAGCTATGTAAATTTGTATATGGTATGTTTGCGGCAGGTGAAATGGTGACGTGTATTATGGAAGTGTTTTGAGTGGAGCTTAGTTTTTATTGTGGTCGCTTATTGTGAGCGGAAAGAACGAGTTTTTGTACCTATATGTTCGGCAGTGTATCTCTCTTATTTTATCTCTTCTGTGGGACCTATAAATGTAGCGTGGCATCAAAACGATAGTCTCAGTGTCGCTCTGAAACACACCTGTTCTGAATACCCCCAGAAAACTAAGCCTAGCGTGTAGCCTCCGAGTCTCTAGGGGCTCCCACCATTAATCCCTCTAAAAGCTGGGAAATGCTGTTTGTTTGCTCGTAGTAATTTTTAACGAATCGCGAGGCTTTCCTTTGTTTTATCTTATTTATTTTATGGTAAATGTCCGCTTCCGTCGCACACCTTTCAAAAACTTTTTTCGGCCCTTTCCACATATCGTATCGCCGCGAAATTTATGTGACAAAAACTAGAAAAATGCCGGTATCTAGTGATAATTTTATTTTGGGGGAATAAGTAATGTGCGATAAATAGGAAATTTTCAAAGCTTGAGGTGACGTTTTTCCCGGCCGCCATTGCACTTTTTCCACTTTTGACCGCAGCGTGGCGCGACAGTCGCTGAGTTGCGTTTACCCACTAACATCTCCCGTTTCATGTTATGGAGACATTTTCCAGAAAAAAAATCTCCCTCGAGACGGTGATTAGAAGGGTGGAAATAGGAGGTGTAGGCATGCAGAGACGTATATTTTCTAGAAACATCCCCCTCTAGACGGTTGGTGATTACAAGGGTGGAAATAGGTAGCGTAGGCATGCAGATACGTATATTTTCCAGAAAAATATCTCCCTCGAGACGGTTGGTGATTAAAAGGGTGGAATTAGGAGGGGTAGGCATGTAGAGACGTATAAAGCGGTTATTGTAGAGGTGAAGTTATAAATATCCCTCTGTCGGACCTTTCGCGAAACTGAGAAAATGGCGTCGAAAAAATGACGAAAATTGGTCATTTTCTAACGTGAATATCTCAAAAACCTGTGGCTTAACAACTTTGCTGTAACTTTTATTTTGTACTGTAATTCTTCAAGAACTGAACTATGTCACAGTTATTATCCTTTAAATCACCAATTTCCGGGTATAAGTGTTTGAAAGGTGTGTGACGGAAGCGGACATTTACCTATTTTATTAGTTAAATATTTCTGTCCAGAGTCCCTAATCGCAGAGGCGTATTCGAAGTGTGGCCTAACCTGAGTGAAGTGGCATCTCACTTTTACTTTGTCATCCGAGGACCCTCCTACTATACGCTTAACAAGACGGAGTTTCAAAAATGCTGTGCCGCATATGTCTTGTATGTGTGTTCTCCACGATATATCAGAAGTTAAGGTAATGCCAATATATTTGACATTATCCGAAGGCTTTACGTTCGCCCCCGCTCTCAGGTAGATATGACATATTGTGATGACTCCGGCAAGACGTTTACTGTGGTACATTTGCTAAAATTTAGTTCTAAACCCCACTCCAGGCACTACGAATGAACGTTGTTAATGTCCAACTATAGCCTTCTCGCCGGAAGTTTTTTTTGCGATTTTATGAAGCTTTCTGCAGTGAGAATTTGATTTATTGTTCGAAACAGCTGACAAAACGAACGAGGTACCCACTGTTAAATTTAATGAGATCTATGAATCTAAAATCCCTCTTTTTTTTAAAAAAAAAAGCATGTGTGGAGTGCGTGCCTTACTATTTCCCGTTTAAAATGGCTGGTATTAGTTGTCAAATACACACCTTCAAATGTTACGCGGAAAAGTGCCACTTTTGGAATGGTGAGATATTGAATTATTTCAGGCTTTCCCAGTGAATGCTTGAATGATTATTATTGTACACAAAAATGAGGAATACGCGCTTGTCATAAACTTTATTTTTTGACGCACGTAGTAATATACCACAAACTTTCACAGATCTATCTATCTATACATATAAAAACGAATGTATGTCTGTATGTATGTCTGTCCTGTATGCATTACTACACTGTTGATCCGATCGCCAAGAAACTTTAAGAAGTTGTTGAGTACTCTCTTTCGAAGGTTTCGAAGGTTTTAGGTATAAAATGTTTTTAAATTTCGCCCCCCGCACCCCCCCCAAGGCCCTCTTAATCTTTCGAATACTTTTCGCGCAACAACGCCCGACGGGTAAGCTAATAATCCTAACCTAATTTTTCAAATACTATTAAATTTAAAAATACGATCGTTCTGAAATTTTGCCGAGTAATAGTTCAAGGCAGGAGGAAAGTTGTAGGCTACTTTAAAATGATCTCAGGACCCATAAAGGGCCCGAAAAGGGGCCCTTAGGTGGTTCGCTGTACGTATCGGGTTTTGTACAGTGGTTTCATTTTTTACTTTTTCAAATTATTTCCGCTCAAGATAGAGAGTTGGAATTTTTTTAATAAATGTCTGAAAAAATGAAGTTTTTAATTCTTTCAATTAATTATCCTTTTCACTTCGTAATTGACTGAAAATTGCGTTTGTATCTGCAGAAACATATTTTTCTGTGAAATCAACAATACCATATTCGCTTGACAACCAGATTTCGGTCATTGCTGTTGGAATTCATATTGCATAGTTGAGCCGATTGGGAATGCTAAGCATTGAGATTTGTGCAGCGGTTAATTATTTCGCTTTTTAAAACAACTTTAACTAAAGATGGAGAGTTGAAATTCATTTTATCACATACCCGAAAGCATGATACTACTAAAAGTAGTGGTGTCATGCCCGAAAGAATGAAGTTTCTCTCTTTTTCATTCGATTTTCTTTCACGCATTTCCCTTGACAACCAAATAAACAAACAAAAATAAACATTAAATCAAATCTTAATTAACGAAAATGAAATTCTGAATAGCTACTCAACAAGTAAGTACTCGAACTATGTACTTAACTATAATGTTATTTTAGCCTGGCTGTGCAGGTAGTATGATTACAGTAAAGGGTTTCAAAAAATTGTCTCTCTACTCTATATTAAACAAGTTTTACAAATTTCATTGTTTTTATTTTACCATGTTATTTTGTATCATTGTCAATTTTTCAGTCATTTGACTTATAATTATTATTGTTCATGGGAGATATTGTCACATTGTTTACTTACTATTGTCTCACAATTGTATAGATGCTCTGCAGAAGAAAATATTAATTTAATAAAACAATTACTTGAAATGTAGTCTGTTATCACCACTACTTACTAACTCCTCACCTCTTATATAAAGAGTTTTGAAGGAAGTATGATCCCGAGCATCGCCGGGTAATTCAGCTAGTACTTCATAAAATCATTTGAATACACTGAAGCTTCACCACATCAAAGTTGAACTAACTCCTTCCAATCGCACCAAATTAAGGCATCAGTTATATTCAAACAAACACAGGTCTTTCTTGAGGTATTCACCGTTCCGTCAACATAAAAACACTCAAAAGAGCAAATGTTTGCCTTTAGTTAATGGCTGTCATTAACACAGAAAATGTAACAATACCAACATTCACACACTAGTCATCATTTTGTTATGGTAACAGAACGTTATTATGGTTCTCACGGTAAAAAAAATCGTCTACCACTGCTTCAGCAGTTTATGGCATCAGTAGTTTCTGATTTTGTTAGTTAGCGACTAGTTAGTGCGCTACTAAGCCGATAGTAGCTCACTAAGGAATCTATGAATACGGCCGCTCGTATTTTTAAGTGCAATTCACGGAAAGGTAGCATTTTGCTGTTCATGTCAGGGAAAAGGACATATTTTCCCTTAGCATCCAAAAAAAACGAATAAAACGATAGGTATGTCCTTCCTCGCTGAATCTATCTCGCGGCGCCCATCACTACTGCTTCAATATCCGTCGCACCCGACTCCGGAAAGCCTCGTTCGGTTGACATCGAGTATAATCAGCCGGAGCCCAAGCGCCCGGCGCGTCAAAATCGAGAGACCGGTTCTTTTGACGGATTGGCGCCGGGCGCACGCACGCGTCTCTGTCTGTCTGTCCCTCTCGCTTTGGGATGATGCTTCGCCTCTCGGGAGAGTTGGGAGGTTAGGGTTGTGAGCAGCGCGTGAGAGTTTACGTGCAGAGTGTCGGAGTGTCGGAGCGAGACCGTATTAAAAGACCTCGACCACCATCGTTCCTTATTGCCATTCGGTCTTCTTCTTCGGTTATCAACCCATGGGTTGGTTGGCAACAGCACGCCATTCCGCTCTTTGCTCAGCTATCCTCTTCATTTCACCATATGAGACGCATCCAGAGTCATTGATGATCTGCTTCATATAGCTTAATCTAGGACGTCCTCTGCGATTTGTCCCCTCAATAAAACCTTCAGCTATTAATTTTATTAAATCTATGCATCGTAGAATGTGACCTATTAGTTTAAGTATCCTAGTCTGTATCTGTCTCCAGAGACTTCTATTTTCTTGTACTCTTCTCAGCACTTCCTCATTGGTGATTCTGTCTCGCCAGCTGATTTTCTGCATCCTTCGATAGCACCACATTTCTAGGGCCTCTAATGGCCAGTTGCAGGAACGTAACATATGTATTCCATAAAGTTATGGGACCCATAAGCCATGGCAACCATTCAATAAGTGTTGCACAAACACTCAATAAATTCATTGGTCTCATAACTTATGGCATGGAGTTATGAGTTCCATAAGTAGACAAGATGGCGGATGCGCAATGAACCGCTTGGAGTCTTAATTACTTGATTAAAGAGTTGTTTTGAGACAAGTGACCAGTTTGTATACTCTTACTGACTAATTATAATGTGCATTATCAATTATTCATAGGCTAAACTTTCATAACATTTATCCGGCGGTGGAAGATTAGATTAAATATTCGAGGCTATTAACTATTGGTAAATAAGTTAAGTAATTAATAGATGTGTTCATGCAACCGAATATAGTTATGAGTTCTATAACTTTATGGATCTCATAACTATTGATTCCATAACTAAATTTTCTTGCAACCGGCCATAAATCTGCTCTTTTCATGTTTCCCGATAGTCCAACTTTCACACCCGTAAAGGGCCACACTCCAAACATAAGCTTTCATAACCCTCTTTCTTACTTCCAAACTAAAATTTTTTTACAAGTCAGTGGAGTCTTTTTACTACAACTTATAAGGAAAATATACAAGACGGGTGAAGTTCCTGAAGACTTCCAAAAATGCGTTATGATTCCTGTACCAAAGAAATCATCTGCTACGTAATGTGAGCAATATCGCACACTTCAGTCTATTATCACATGCCTCAATAATATTTATAAGGAAAATCCTTAAACGAGTTGAAAGAAAGTTGGAAAACACTTTAAGTGAGGACCAATTTGGATTTAGAAGAGGAGTGGGGACTAGAGAGGCAATACTCTCTTTAAGGCTTCTCATTGGAAAACAAATATCCAAAAATAAACAAACTTATGTTGCATTCGTTGATCTTGAGAAAGCGTTTGATAATGTTGTATGGCCAAAAATGTAATTCCATTCATTCGTGCCATTCGGTAAAGGTCAAGAAACGAGAACCACCCGAGTTTTTTGTTACTCAAGGTAGCTTGAGCTAAATATCATTTTACCTACATATCGATGATTTTCGTCTCAATTTTAAAGAAAAATATCTCACCCTTCTAAAGACACTGAAAATTCAACCCCTTACCACATTAATTTCGTAGATATTTGCCAAAAAAAATGCCGGCCCTTTTACATGGGAAATGGTATGTTCATGCACTCCAGAGAGACATTATTTACAAAATGAGTTTTAACCCTTGGATGTCGAAAAAAACTAACAGCGTGTAGTCTGTATGCTTTCTCAACTATCTTTGAAAATTAATCATACTGTCGCCGCAGTAAATTCTTCAGTATCACAATAAACCTTCCGTTTGGATTGAGTTTCAAACGCACCGCGAAAAAAATGAGTCAAGTTAAAGACTTATTTAGATATTTTCATTTAATTACTTACCATTCATGTGATAAAAAACTATATTATTGCACCATTAATAATGCCATATTTAATTCATGTGTCCTACAGCTGGTTAAATTAAAAGGTATAATTCGAATATGGTCTCTATAATTGATAGAGAACTATCTCGCTCGGACTACCTTAAGGCTGGCAAACGTTGAAGTAGAATGATTTGCTCCGATTATAACATGAATTTAGACAGGTAAGATAGTGATTCTTTGGATATTAGAGTACTGTATAGTCCAAAAGAAACTAGTTTTACCTATGTAATAATTTATTTCAATCACCGATTACGCGATATAGTTTTTTCTGCTGTCTTGATTGTTTGTTTACGATTTTTTTGCACCTCGATCAATTCCCTTTGCCACCGGAAATGTAAAATCTCTTTTGGAAATGTACTATAAAATTCTATTGTTTCCTAAAAGAGGTGGCGGGGCTAACTTTACACGCCCCAGTGGCGGCGGGGTGAAGTCCTCGCCAGTTAAGCTGAGGGTCGCGGGTTCGAGTCCCGCCTGGGTGGATTTTTCACCACACAGGGCATGCTGTTGGTCCGTTCCCTGGAAAATGAAGTTTCACGAACCATATTCATTGTGAGCCAGCTCATTTTTATAGCATTTTAGGTACTTATCGTTACGAGACAGATTTCGCTGTAAGCTATGGGCATTAGTCCCAAATGTGTGTTGTACCCATTGAGGTGGATAGAGATGACGCCTGCAATTTTAGTCAATGTTATATGATGTAACGTGGGCGTGGCTGGCCGGTTCCACATCTTCGTTAGCCCAGATTTTTCATTGGTGTTTACGGGCTGACACACTATTTTGCAATTTTCCTATGTTTTCCATCGGTAATATCCTAGAAATCAGCATGCACTTACCTCTTTAATAATCATTCTCCGTACCTAATTTGTTTCTTTATTTAAATAAATTACCACCCGCATCCCCGAAGAAAAAAATGGTAAATTCCAGTTAAATCCATAGCACTTAATGCCAGTTACAAGAACGACACATATGTATTCCATAAAATTATGGAACCCTTTAGCCATGGCAACCATTCAATAAGTGTTGCAGAAACATTCGATAAATTTATTGGATCCATAACTTATGGCATGGAGTTATGAGTTCCATAATTAGTCAAGATGGTGGATGCACAGTAAACCGCTTGGAGGGTATATTAATAGATAAAAGAGTTGTTTTGAGATAAATGACCTGTTTGTTTACTCTTACTGACTATTTTTTATGTGCATTAGCAGTTATTTATAGTGTAAACTTTCATCAGTTTTATCCGGCGGTAGAAGATTTGATCAAATATACGAAGCTATTAGCTATTGGTTATTAAGTTAAATAAGTTATGTAAATTATTATTATTATTAAATTAAAAATATATTATGTAAATTGGTCAAATAAGTTATGTAACTAGTGATATGTTCCTGCAACCCGAATTACATCATTGATCTCATTTCTATTGATTCCATGGCTAAATGTTCTTCCAACCGACCATTAGTAGCCAATAATTGTTTCAAGAGTAGCTTTATGCCTTAAATTTCGATCTGATGGCTGATATTCTTGCTCTACATCCGCTAATTCGTCCATTCCGTCGTGCTGTCCAAGCAAAAGTAAGGAAAGACCAGGAATTGCCAATATGGTTGTTATATCCGTTGCCAGGCTACAGTTTGATCACGTGGTTCCCTCTCCATTTAACTCGATGGTTGTAACACATTGGTACGCGCCGACAGCTGTCTTTTATCTTCCCCAAAATAACGGTCCACCGACGAGTCACATGGAATAGGGAAGTGATGCAGCGGCGCCGTCGGCGGTGGACATGCAAATCGCCCCCCCAACGGTGTCCTCCTCCTCCTCCCAGTGTGATTTTTAGTGAGTCGCATCCCGCTACAGATGGGGCGGATTGACAATCCAATTGGAGGGATATTCCTGGGCGTGTTAGCGCTCTCATCCGCTGTTTAAATAAGCATAAGCGCAGCGTCGCGCTAAATGCTAGCTGTCGCTGTCAAGTGTCGCATCGGCTCGTACGTCGGCGTGGCTTTTCGAGCTCTCTATATATCCCGTACCTCACGAATTGACTTATCCGAGGTCGCCAGGGGAGTTTTTCGCTGTGTACTCGTTCGGGAAACCGTTGGATTAAGTGGGGGGCGTGCTCGGATCTTGCGTGTTGACACGGCTAGTCGTCGAGCCGGCGGGGTATGTTCAAACGAAACGCATCTCTCAGCCAATCAAGCATCGTGATAGGTCTAGAGCGATATATCATGTATTATTATGATAGAGATATTATACCGATCAAGACAGCTAAATTAAAACTTCAAGCATCTGCCGAGAGCTTGATGTTACATCTACACAATACCTCCTGTTAGCCGCCGCATGGGCGAGTGGCAGGGGGTGTTGGATCACCAGCCGTGTAAAGATGTAAGGTTTTGGGAGGGGAAATGGTGACATGCATCATAGGAGTGTATATAGCTTATTGTGCGCGGAAAGAACGAATTTTATGTATCTATCTGTTCGGCAATGTATCCCTCTTATTTTATCGCTTCTGTCAGGCCTAGAGATGTAGTGAGGCGTTATGATAATATTCTCTGTGTAGCTCTGAATCACATTAGTTCTGTATTTCTCTAGCAACCTAAGCCTAGCGTGTAGCCTCCGAGTCTATCGGGGTTCCCAACTTAATCCTACTAAAAGTTGTAAGACACTATATGTACGCTCGTAGCAGTTTTTAACGAAGCGTGCTGCTTTTATTTGTATTTTATTAATTTTTTGGTTAAATATTTATGACCAGGGTCCCAAATGCTCGCAGCGTATTCGAGGTGTGGCCTAACCAGAGCGAAGTAGCATGTTACTGGAAATATACCCCTTTATAACTATCTGTGACTTTGAGGTAACAAATAATTTGTGTTTATATTTTGTTTTCACTTCATTACCCCTAGTTACCATTGTAACTTCTGAGTTACAGTGCCTATTTTTGCAAATAAATGTTTAAACTTTAAGAAAATATTTAATTTGCATGTAAAAGCGATGTATGGATGTATATGTTACATTTTATATTCTTTTGCAGAGTAACCTAAAAATTGCGTTTTGAGGGATGTTATTGAAATGGAGAAAATTGCCCAGTACCCACTATACGAAAGTACATACATGCTTTTATTCCCTTGGAGTCAATTAAATTCGTTCTCACATTTGTGGTTCAACTTAGGTTCTCCAGTTGGGTAATACTATAGTACTAGTATAATTAGATACTATATTAGTATGACACCAACTTTAGCAATGAATAATTATTTAGTGTATATTCCGTTGAGGTAGAGGAAGGCGCTTGCTATGGTGGCCAATGTTAGAAGTTGTGACGTGGGCGTGGCCTATCCGCCATCTTTGTTTTTCAGTAATTGTGGCTCCGTAAATATCCTGAAACGCCCTGAGGATGCCCCAGGCAGAAGTATTAAAAAAGCGAAATTATTTTGGATCAATGCTTACGATAAAATTGTTCTGGCTGAATTTTAAAAAATCCGAAAATATCCGAAAACCCCGATTTCCATTTAGCGCTGCTACTTTTACAATTTTTCGATGTTTTCTAACATTATGTGACCAGCAATCAGCAGTAGAAATAATTTTATTCAATTATTTAAGAAACGTTAACACGCACACCCGGTGAAAAATATAGTAAAATCGAATAAAATCCGTATTCCTAAGTGGCCATTATATGTATTGAGAGTAATTTGCCTTAAATTTCAAAGAGATGATGGGTGCTCTTGCTTTACACCCGCTAATTCGTCCATTCCGTCATGATATTCATAGGAAAGTAAGAAAGGAGCAAGGGTAACCAATCTGGTTATTATTTCGGTTGCCCGGTAACAGTTTGATGACGTAATGCCCTCTCCATCTACCTCATTGGTATAACGGAATACTGCGCACGTTTCCACTTTCATATTATCCTGAATCGCTAAGATTGTGGTTTTTCCAATGGTGAAACAAGCCTCTAATTCAATGAGCTATGCATAGTGTAACCATAAGTAAGAGGATGTGAAATATTTATGTTAGAATTAAGTAAAACCAAATTTGAACAAGATTAATAAAAAATTCGAACATTTTCGGATTTTTTTCAGCCAGAACGATTTTTTCGCTAGTTAAAGTTCAGGATAATTTAGAGTTTATAGGACGTCTGGCTAGCATATCCTCGGGATTTTTCAGGATAACTGCGGAGCCACCAATACTGAAAATAATATATTGTTAACACTCACTTTTTAAGGAAAAGGTTTTATCGCTAAGTAAATTTTTAGTATTTAATTATTTGTGTTGAAATTCTAACTGTATAAGTTACGTCTTTGGTACTTGTAATGCACCCTACCCCGTTCCTTGTACTACTGTTTATTTACTTTCGGGAGAGTTAGTTACGCTACGCCTTATTATGAGAGGATGAACTGTTCTTGGACCGGATCAGTCCGTGAACGAGAACAACAGTCGAGGAGAACGATTCGTTCGTGGTGACGTCATTGACGATTCTTCTCTAGGCTATAAGCTCGTAGTTGATTCATCAGTACTGGTGTTAATTTATTACTGTACTATTACCGATAGTGGGTCTATGAACAAATGCTAAGAGCTCTATGTCGTCGGGAACAGGGTTAAATGTTGGTTAAAAGGTTTGACTCAGACATAAGGCTTATATTAGTGAAAACCTATTAGTTATGGCTTAATTCATCAGTTCACGTATTTATTTGAATTAAATACTGTGTGGTCACCCGAAGTGGGTCTATGTACAAAATTTCAGAGCTCTAAGTCATCAGAAAGTTGGCTAAATTTTGATTTCAAGATTTGACGCAGACAAACAGGTGAAACTCAATTAATACCTATAATGACAGCCGAGTCAGCGTGTGCGCAAACCATGTCTGTAATTTTTTTTATTTCATAAGTTCATAACACACCTTGAGCAAAGCAGGCGTTGGATGCGGGAAAAACGGACGGTAGCATCGTGGACAGTGTACCTGTTAGTTTTTTTCCCCTCCTGCAGTCGACGCTAATTTGCGACCGGACGGGGAAAACGCTGTAATGGATTCATAAAAATCGCAACTCTCCTCTCTGGGCAGTCACTTCAGCAGCAAGCCGTCTCCTCGGGAAATATAATGGGAGCGACTAGCAACGTGATGCACTCTATCGTCAAGAGAATGTCCAATACACTTGGGCATCAGGCATTCTCCTTTTCTAAAGGTGCAACGTATTAAAGAGGAACCTTCTTTTCAGGATCACCTGACATGATTTTCACATATATCTATTATTAGGTATGTCTTCTCCTATCGAGTGGGGTAAAAATTTCACTAGGTCATCGATCATTTCACGAAGAAGGCTGGTTAAAACTCTAAAATGGAGCCTGGCAAAGAGGTCAGAAACTTGGTCATTGTGAAGGGAGGATGTTAGTGGGCTCGAGGCGTTGGAGATATGGGCGTGGAGAAGGATGTGGAGGCTCGAGGGTGAGCGAGGAGGCGAGAAAGACGAACGAAAAGGTATTGGATATGGTTAGAGGAGAAAGAACTAGAGATGGAGGCTCGGAGTAGACAGAAGAAATGGATAGAGGACGTATTGAAAGGAGAGGGATTGTTGAAGAGGGAGACAGAGAGGAGAAAACTGGGAAGAAAGAAAGAGGATAGGAATCCCGGACGAAATAAGAAGTGGGAGACAATATAAGGATTTAAGGTAGTTTGAGCGAAAAATCGTTTTACCTATAAATCAATGAATTTTGTCTCATTTTAAAGAAAAATATATCACCCTTCTAATGAAACTATAAGTTCAACCCCTTACCTCATTACTTTCGGAGATATTTGCTCAAAATACCAGCCCTTTTACATGGGAAATGGTACGTGTACGCACTCCTGAGAGACCTTATATTTAAAATGAGGCATTTCCTACACTTGAATCTCGCCAAAAATCAAAAGTGTGTAGTTTGTATGCTTTCTCAATTATTTTGAAAAATTAATCACATTTTCACCGCAGTAAATTCTTCGGGATCACAAAAAAACCTTCCGTTTTGATGGAGTTTCAAACGCACCGCGCGAAAAAAAATGAGTCAAGTTAAAGACTTATTTAGACATTTTCATTTATTAACTAACAAAATATGTCGTATCAAACTATATTATCTCACCATTAATAATGCAATATTTAATTCATGTGTCCTACTGCTGGTGAAATTAAAACGTATGATTCGAATATTTTCTCTATTACGACAAGGGAACTATCTCGCTCGGACTACCTTAACAACGGCCATTTACGAGTCGACGGAGAAGACTTTTTTCGAGGCAGCGCCAAGGACTGGGTGAACTAAGTTAGGAAATTCAGGCAGCACGTTGTTAAGGCAACGATTCCAAAAATTTGAATCCATAATGTATATTCATGGAAATAGCAATGGAGGCTGGAGTCAGTATACTAATTGGCTTTCGTGGCGTGGTAAAAGCTTCGGTTTAACACATTGTTTACACAAAGATTTTACCCAAAGAAGTATTTACGTGAAATTTAAAAAAATATGCGAGGCAACGCTAAGGCTAGAGCAAATTTTTTGCGTCTTAAGAAAACAGTTCTTCGAAGGGCAAGTTGCTCCTTAATCCTTGAGGCAAGACGGAAGTGCATCCATCGTTTTAGGCTCTCTCAAGTTAGTCCGGGTCGGCGAACCTTGGAGTGACTTTGTACTCTTTTAGCCAAGGGGCTTATTACTTCCCCGCCTTTTCTCTCTCCCGTCTATAGAATCGCTCAATCAAGGGCAATCTCCCGCGAGGAGTTGCAGAAGTAATTAGGGCCGCCGCAGCTGCTTGGAAATCCGATTAGCGGGATGCGTCGAGATTCGTATTATGGGATTTGGCGTCGCTTTGACTCCCCGCGGAGGGTGATGGACGCATCCCGAAGACGAGGCCTCGATCGCCGCCGATGCACCGCTATCCCAACCCCGATGCAAATTTATCGCCTTCACATTGATGACTAAGCTTGTTGGAAGTGGAATTCGGGTACAATGCAGCTCTTCGTGGATTGAAAGGAGCTTGCCTCGTGTGACGCCAGGCGGATGGATACTCACCCGATCGTCTGCTGCTGTATTCCTCCACCTTTGACGTCACGATATCTAGGGGAACTATTTTGTATGCTTTCATTTCCGTTTGTAAGCGATGTCGCAACAGCAGACTTTGACCAGAAGAATGGGAAAACGTGTGATCAGGCGCTCTTGCATTTTTTTGCGAAAATATGGAGATAACCTTCAACTACTTTGAATTCTTCTTCCTGCCTGAGAAATCCTTTTAGCTTTCTAACACGCTCAGCAAAGCGGGGACTACGTTCTGTGCGCGGATGTCTACGTCTACGTAATACCCTGCGAGCCACCACGAGGGTGTGTGGCAGGGGATGAAGGTCACCAAGCATGCACGTGATTCGAGTTAGGGATTAAAGTGGCTCCGGTTTCACTATGTGAGTCAAAACTAGACACTATTTTGCACCTTTTTATTTATTACGTTTAAAATAATCATTTCAAAGTTGATAGAATGGGTTGCTTATTGAAAAACAAAATTTTGGTACACAAAATGGAGGTTATTCCAGGAAAATATATATTCAGTGACCTCATTTTCCCCGCTATTGGAGTCGACTGCTGCGCCATCTGCAATGACCTACCGTATTTTGACTTCCATTAAAGCAGTGAATCGCTTATTAACTGTAACAATTCGGTGATAAGTTTCCTGCATGTTATTTCTATTCAATTTTCCTGGATTTTTTACTGGAACATTTTCAATTAAGATAGTTTGAGCGAGATAGATCCCTAGTCATAATGGAGATCATATTCTAATCATATATTTTAATTGCAGAAGCATTAAGAAGCATGATTTAAACAATGCATTTAAATGGTGCAATAATATAACTTTATATACCTGAAATTCTAAGTAGTTAAATAAAAATATCGACATAAGTCCTCTATTTGACTCTTTTTTTTCACGCGGTTCATTTAAAACTCCTTCACAAAGGATGGTTTTTTTGTGATTCTTGAAAAATTAATGCGGAGACCATATGATGTGAGAAATTATATGTTCGCTTATTGCAGCGTTTTACAAAGTTTTTAACATGGGCGTGTGGCCGGGGATGTTAGGTCACCAGCCGCGTAAAGATGTAAGGGATAGGTTTTTTGGAGGAGAATTCGTGACCTGTACATCTACGTCTACGTGATACCCTGCGAGCCACCACGAGGGTGTGTGGCAGGGGGTGAAGATCACCAAACATGCACTATTGACATGCAAGTTGGATATTTAAGGGAGATATGCAAGATAATAGGGTCACGTGGAGCTAGATGGTTAGTATCTACATAATAAGAAAGGGATTAATGGTTGTTATAACATGCATCATGCACTACAGACTGCTCTACCTATATTTCACCCACCTACCCCTTTGCTACGCTGCCTATTGTTCTATCTTATAGTACGAGGGAAAAATGACATTTTAAATCTATCGGTACGACAATCTATCTCTCTAATCTTGTTAATATGATCAAACCTAGCATAATACGCAGGGGTTCTCTATACATATCTAACGTCATCTGTGAACAGCTCGGTTTCGAATTTACTTAAAAGGTTTAACCTAAATTTTAACCTGCGTTCTGATATTAATTCCAATCCTAGTTCTTCTATTAAGCTCGTAACACTTATACAATTATCATAACGGCCTTTAACAAACCTAGCAGATCTCCTTTGCACGCGCTCTAATTCTTTTATCATACCTTCCTCGCACGGATCCCATATACTAGCGGCATATTTTAAATGAGGCCTGACAAGTGTAAAATAGCTTCTTTCTCCTACTCTCTCATCGCATTGGCCTAGAACCCTTTTTACGATTTTTTTGTATTATGGGAGTGTATTTATTGGAGCTCAGTTTTTATTGTGGTCACTTATTGTGCGCGGAAAGAACGAGTTTATCTACCTATATGTTCGGCAATGCATCTTATCTTATTTTATTTCTTCAGTCAGACCTAGATATGTAGTGAGGCGTCATGATAATTCTCTCTGTTTCACTCTGAGACACACAGTTCTGAATTTCTCAGGCAAACTAAGCCTAGCGTCTAGCCCTTAAGTCTCTAGGGGCTCCCACCTTAATCCCCCAAAAGTTGTGAGAAATTATATGTTCGCTCGTAGACGCTTTTAACAAAGTGCGCTGATTTTCCTTGTATTTTATTGATTTTTTTGTTAAATCTATTGAGACAATACTTATATGGTTGCGATGCGGAGATGAAAAAATGTCACGCAACTTAAAGTTTAGCTCGCATCGTCACACATTGGCATGGCCGAACGATTGTAATGGGACGGAAGGCAAGCAGATGTAACGTATCAGGATTGGTATCCAACTTATTAACAAATTTGTCAGAATCATGAAAAATCAATAAAAGACATCTGATTATCGTGTGACAGCTGACCTTCATTAATCGCGGCGAGTAGAAAAATATAATAGTTTTAGTATTTGACAAGTACAGTACAGAGTTAATGAGAATTTGCAGCATGTAGAAATTTTCTCGGCGGTTGATTTCCTGAGTCGATTGCCGAAAAGATCCAGGATGTTTTTGCGTTTACGCAAGCTTTTCGTCCGTTGTCTTGGATCTTCGGGATTTATCGGCATCGTGGCCTTCAAAATAAACAGGTTTCTAAGATGATTGGAGTCATAGGCATAATGGCGTTCAAAATCAACGAATTTCTGCTGCGGTGATTGGTGTCATATTCATCAAGAAATTGGTATTAAAATGAGGTAAATGGCAATTTTCACGAAAGAGTCGAGATAACTGTTTGTATTTCCGTTGAGCGGACAGTTTCAAATGTAGCTTTCCGAGAGCTTTGTCGGAGTTTTTTCTTCCGGTTATACCCAGGTGATACTAATGGATTGCTTCCGGTGTGGTCTTTTTTCTCAGGCGGTCGTGGGGTCGGTGGCGGGCGGAGGTCACCCGTCCGGATACCAGGGAGGTCACGAGCGCCCCGCGTTGAGCGGCGCCCCGGTGTCCGACTGCAGGGCTTGCCTCTCGGGGCATCCCAACTTCTGCCGCCTGGTGTCCGGGCTATTCACCCGTCCGCAGCTCCCGGTGGGCTACAACCTCATCGCTCAGATACCCCGCAGTGCGTGCAACATCAACATCACGGAGATGAAGCACAGCCGAAACTTCCTATGTGAGTATTAAGACGACAAAAATTGTTTTTTTTTCCTTATATATATTTAGCCAAAAAAATAAGTATTTAAAAGTCATCAGAGTCACTCCATTTCAAATGACCAAATGATAATTTAAATGCTTTTTTATAAAATTCATATCTTCAACATACAAACTCACCTTGCATTGGCCGTTGAATGCCAAAGCTAAATGCTGTCCCCAACGTTTCCATTGTTACTTTAACAATTGTATTACCCCGGCGACACTCAACAATCGATGTCCCCGCCGGATATTTTCGACCAATTTCGCGCTACTTTACAACTATCATAAACCTCTTACGAGTAGAACCGGTAGAATCTCAAACTCCAAGTTCGTACCATACGTTGTACTTAAATATAATTTTGTATCGATAAATAGTACATCTTTAATAACTCCCTCCACGAAAAAAAATAAGTTCAAATATGGCTAATTTTGAGTTCCAAGCTAGTTCACAATACCGTAATACACTTGCGAGTAGAATCTCAAACTTCAAGTTTTATTTTTACGTTGTCCTTAAGATATTTTCATATTCTGCCAGGAGCAGGTTTCACATAGCTCCCGCACAGGAGAAAATGAGGGCCAAACATGAACAATTTTATGAGCGCTAAGACGTTCTTGTTAGCTTTGAGAAGCAAAAGGTTTTTTTTATAACACATGTGTTGCTTTCTAAAAAATGTTCCCTCGCATAGTTATTGCAAGCAAACGCCACACTAGTACAAAAATCAGGGTCGTTCGATTCGATGTATCCGTAGCTCCATCGATATGGGTCCCCACAACCATTTCCACAACACAGGCTGCCATTAATGTGCCTACTGAGAATTTGATGACACAGTTCACCCAAGGAAATGGGAGAAGATGCAATGCAAGTGGTCATTTCGAATACAAACGCACTGTCAAATCAATATAAACACTGAACAATTTGCTGCTATGCTTTAGGAGAACACACCGTATTAAGCACATTAATGGAGGAATTATTTACGCTGCGAACACCTGTATCCAGGGAAAAATACAATCGCTATTGAACGATGCTGCGTTATGCAGATGATATTGCTGTGATCACAGAGACCAAAGAAGATCTAGAAAGGATGATCAACACAATGGGTAGGATTTTCTGCAAACAGTATGGCATGAGAATAAACAAACGCAAAACCAAGGTGATGGTTTGCAGTAATGAAGAACAATATGAACCCCCAATAATGAGAATTGGAGGAGAGAAGCTAGAAGTAATAGAAGGAATTTGCCTACTTGGGAAGCAGAATAACAAGAGATGGTAGAAGCCAGAAAGAAATTGTAAGGAGAATACATCAGGCCAAAATTGCATTCTATCTTAGAAAGAACCTACTCACCAGCAAGAACATTAGTTTGGAAATAAGGAAACGGATGACGAAAGCATTTGTTTAGAGTGTGGCCCTATACGGGAGCGAAACATGGGTAGTAAGAAAACAAGAGAGAAGGCGGCTAGAAGCCCTGGAGATGTGGCTCTACAGAAGGATGTTGAAGCACAGCTGGAAAGATAGAGTCACGAATGAAGAGGTACTGAAAAGAGTTCAGGAAACCAGATCCCTGTGGAGGCATATCCAAACAAGAAGAGACAAACTCGTAGGGCACATTCTAAGACACGACAACATCGTTTTAACAATAGCAGAAGGAGCTATAGAGGGAAGGAATCGCCGGGGACGACCAAGGATGTCATTCATGCAGCAGATTGTGAATGATATGGGTTGCACCACATACACAGAAATGAAGAGAAAAGCAGACAGAAGAGAGGAATGGCGTACTGCTGCAAACCAACCCCAGGGTTGAACACTGTAGAAGAAGAATTGAACGATATTGGTACTAAATAAACAATGCACTCTGTACCTACCTATAACAGCGGACAGTTTTGGGCGATTTCCCCAGCCTTTCCCTCACGATGCATCGACGTTCCTTCCGCCGGTAGCCGTGCTTTCTCTGCGCGTAAATAACGCATGACTAAAAACAGTTTTTGGAGATACCACTTCATTATACTAATTTTTATGCACAATTTTTTTACAACAGCTCGTGTAAAACTCAACACAAAAATAATATTTCTCCTGAATCATTCTTCTTAGAAACATGTTTAGCTAATGCCTGAATCACACGATCATTTTTTCCGTCCCTTTTAAGGGCTGACTCCAATGATAGCTTTTCAGGGACCGTGACAATGACAGCTCGAGCTATCATTTTCTGAATCACACGGTCATTTTGGCCGTCCCTTTTTCCATCATTTTTTCCGTCCCTCTTCGCATCATTTCTGTGTTAACTACTCTCATTCCATTGAAAGCCGAACGTGGCGTTAGAGTCGCTCTTTGCGGCCGAGCGCTCTGATTGGCTAAATGGTGGAGTCAGCGATGCCTCCAGGGACGGAAAAAGGGACGTGGCCAGGGATGGAAAAAGCTATAGGGATCCCTATCGCTGGAGCCATCCCTGACTTTGTTCGAGTCACACGATCATTTTCGAGCGATCATTTGAGCTATCATTGGAGCTATCCCTTAAAAGGGACGGAGAAAATGATCGTGTGATTCAGGCTTAACTTACCTCAGAATCTCTTATCCCTACGTCAAATATTAGGAGAATGGCGACAGCATAAAATTGGACCATTGATTTTGAGCGCCGAAAATAGGGTCTTTTCTCAAATAAAATATCGTAGAAGTTTAGATGATGATAGGAATAAATGTTATATTCATTAATAGACGTAGAAATTATTATTCTATTAAATGCATTTTATTTTGTTTAAATCGGTCGAATTTACTTGTACGAGGGTGAGTCAATGAATAAGTCGCAAAACTGAATTGAGGCAAAAATAATCAAAGTAACTTTCTGACATTTATTTCACTTTTCCACATATTCACCCTGTACATTCAGGCACTTATCCCATCTCTTTACAAGTCCTTGAAAGCCAGCAGCAAAGAAGTCCTTTGGTTGCTGTCGCAGCCAACGTGTAACCTCATAGATTACAGCATCATCTGTATCAAAATGACGGCCACCCAAATGATTTTTTAGGGGCCCAAACAGATGAAAACCAATGGGGACCTTAGTCGGGACTGTACGGTGGATGTTCCAAGCGTTCCCAATGAAATGTTTACGACTGATTTTGATGATGAAATGCTGACTTTTGCGACTTATTTATTGACTTACCCTCGTAGATACAGCTTTCTAAACTGAACAGATTCGACTGTTTTTAATGGACAGTTGTTTGTATTGATGTAATCCAAAGTGTGTAACAGTGTTTGATCCAAACGATAGGCGAAGAACTTTGTATCCTCTCTTTACCTATGTATAATATCTCAAATGTTAACTTCATGACGGCAGATCTTCTAAACTTTGTCTCGTCATCCAACTAATTAATACTTTTCCTGGCATTACATTCTCACGTGGCCGTTGGTTTTTCTGCATCCTAAATTCTGAATGTAAAACTAGAGGAAAAATTTTCGCTATAAATATTCTGGTTGATAAATCATCGAATCGTTATGATTCATGTTCATGCCTTAGGCAAAAAAATTATAACGAAAAACTTTTAATCTAGGGACGAAATGTTGGAATGCTCTATGTGCGCTTAAAATTCTTAGAACTTTCTTGTTTAGCCTACAGCATATCATCCGCCGAAAATATCATCATTGGTCGTTCAATCCTAAGATTGGTTGACTGCAGCCGTCCACCCTTACCTATCTAATGCTAGTTCCCTCACCTCCTAGTATCTCTTCATATGTACTTTCCTCTTTGTTTGGTCCATGAACTTATTCCTGGGTCTTCCTTTGGAGACTTTTCCCTCTATTTTACCTCCAATTGTGATCTTCACAAACCCACTGTGTCTCCGAATATGTCCAATACATCTTGTTCGTCTTTTCTGAATGAAGTTCCATATGGTCCTTTCCTCTTCTGTTCTTCAGTAACTTTATCATTTCTCATTTTTACGTCCATTTTATTTTCTGGATCCTCCTCCAGCACCAGGTTTCGAAGACTTCTAGTCTTTTCTGGTCAGCTTTTCCAATGGTCCATGCTTCCGATCCATAGAGTGCCACGCTCCACACGAATGTTTTCACATACTGTTTCCTAGTTTGTAATTCTATCTTCTTTAAACCCAGCAGTTGTCTTTTAGCCATGAACTCTTTGATTTGACTCCCTCTTAGTGCCACCGAAATTTGGTGGTACCAGCAAAAAGTGCCAGCATGAATTTGAAAGTTTTGTAGCACCTTATGAAAAAAACACAATATGAAGTTACTATTTTAGATGTGAATGTAATTTTTTTTATTTTTTGCTAAAAATGAATCAATTGTTGTTTATAATATTCTGATACATTTCATAAAGGATAAATGTAATTATTACAACAAAATTAGTTTGAAAAATAATTTGTGCTCGAGCCGATATATCGGCTCATGGCACTTTTCGCCTGTGGAGCAAGAGCCGATATATCGGCCTGTGGCACTGAGGGGGTTAACTTGGGCCATACTTAGCTTGATGTCCGTTGTACTTCTTCCAACCCACTTGTACATACGTTCTTCCGTAATAGGTAAAGGAATCTACTTGCTCTAATTTCTCTCCTCTGCTTTCGTTATTCTATTTAGCGCGTAAAAGACGGTGCGCTGGAAATATGAAAAGTCGTTCGACGTTCATACATTTCACCGTTATTATAGTTGATTGTTCTGAAACCCCTTAATATCAGTTGTGCTAAATTTTCGAACATAAATACCTCTGGTGTGATCTCAGCTCACCAGTGGATTTTCAATGTACCAGATTCTGTGCAGACAAAATTGAAGCAAAATTTTTAAACGCTTTTAAAATTGGCTAATTTTGTTTCCAGAACCTCTCTCACTTAATGACTCGGTGGAAAAATTATCTCGATTGCAACTTATTTGACCCACAAATGGATAACTGCTATTAGTAACATCGTATACTGGATGCATTTATTTTCCTGAATTCCATTGGAAGCCAAACGATCATACGAGTTAATTGTGACATTATTCGCATGCATTACCATATTTTTTGCCGGACGCACTGAGTTAATCCAAGTCATTAAGAGAATAAAATACACATTTCCGAATGAAACCCCGGCAAATGTATTGATTTTAATGATGCTCAGCGGTAAAGCCTATCCCGAGCTAATTGAGAGCGAATTACTGCGAATTTCCAGTGCATAATGATGAGACCATTAATGATTATCTGCGCCTTAATCTGAATAACACCCGTCGAAACGGGTGGCCCATTATCGTAGATAAGAGGAAAACGAAATAAAATCCATGGCATTTAATTGTTTGGATACACATTTTGTTGTTAAGGAGATTCCACCGCGACTGCGTAATTCAAAACTATTACTAAATCACAACCTTTTTCAAATATCTATATTATAAAAATTCCTGCTTCCGCTGATGTGATGCATTCGCTATTGAACCAATAATTAAGGCACGGAAAATTCCAGTATTTCCACTGATGTATTTTTAATGACCACATTTTTTTATGTCTGCAGTCGCCAACTGCAACGCCATTTCCACTGAAATGCCTCAGTGATTTGCGTTGCAGTACTTATATGATTAATTTGAGTGTCAGACAACTCCCAGTATATACAAGAATATCTGCCATCTCCTTGAAATGTAAGGCTAAAATCTCTTGAAACATGTGTTTGCTATTTAATGCTGTGGATTCGACGAGATGTTGCTCTACCTTTTACCGGGAATTCGGATTATTATTCTTCTTTGTTCTCTTCAGCTTTATCCCTAGAGACTATGGGCCGTATTCATAGTCGTTACCTGGGTGTCCCCCAGGTGTAGGCTCAGAAATGGTATTCATAGTCGTTACCCAGGGGACTGTTGTCCCCTAACCCTCCCCCAGGCCGTCGATTTCCTGTGTAAGGCATGAAGCTTACCCAAAGCTCCCCTAACGCAGTACTGCTGCCCACGCGTGGGACGAATTGGTGTTACTGCACCATTGGCAGTACACGATAATATCAACAACTTTCCTTAGTAACGTCTTCTGATTACAAACACGGATACTTATTGAACCACCTTCATATTCCTCACCATTCTAATTACATAAATATTTAAGTAATATCGGAAACATTCCCTCATATTCCTTCAATCATTTTTCATCAACATCGTGAAACGGTACAGTACGTTATTGTTTATAGCGTGCTTGGTTACGGTGAAAAATGAACATCGAAAACATCGAGAACCATTCAGCGGAACCGTTCATACATATTTTTCCGCGGGATTGTTGCCAAATCTCTTACCCAGGCGCCCCCCGGCTGGGTGTCACCCAGGTAAGGTTTATGAATCTCTCAGCGTAGGGAACCCCTAGGTGTTACCTGGCTAGGGGATACCCACGTAACCCCTAGGAATACGGCTATGAATACGGGCATAAGGATCGCTGTTCCTCACTCTCCTCCTACATTTTATCCACTCCTTTGTGTCCTCAGATGTTAGATCCTTCTCCCTCTGGTCTTCCATGATTAAATCTATCCATCTCCTCCTAGGTATTCCTCTGGGTCGCTTGCCGTTCACCTGCAGGTCCGTCATTCCCCCCGAGACATGCTCCTCTTCCTATCTCATCACACGCCTATACCACTGTAATCTTCGCACTTGTACTTTTTTCAAAGCCTCAAATACCCCTCTATGCTCTCTAAACCACTCGTTTCTTACTCTCTCTCTCTCCTTGCTTTTCCCATAATTAAACGCAACATCCTCATCTATTTATGCGGGTTATTATTAATTTAAATAAATGAAAAGAATATGTACTTAAGGAGATTGCATATCGGAGGAGTAAGTGCATACTGATTTTTAGTATGTTAGTAGCGGAAGGTACCCATTGAAATTCTACGGGTGTGAAAAACTCTGTACTTATTTTATACTATCGATATCAATCGAAATATTTCGATACATGTCGCGCAAAATGAATTTCTCATGGATTCGATGGATTAAGGCTGGGACACAATCAACGTGTACGTGTGACGCGAGACGTAAACGGGACAACGGGAGACGGGGAACGCAAGTCAGCGGTCATAATCGACGTTAACGCGGCCCGGAGTAACAATTGACTAACGCAGGCGCAGCTAAGAGATCAGGTGTAAACAAGTGTGGAAGTAAATATGTTGTCTTAGCCAAGAGAATTCTTCAACAGTTGGATGTATCTGCCGACAGATGGCTCCCATTCCCGGATTCTCAGGACTATTCTGATTGGTTTTCCGTGTACGGGACATGGGAAGAGATGGAAGTTGCCCATCTCTCGCGTACACGTACTCCCCGTACACGTTGATTGTGTCCGCTCGCTATACTTTCCCGTCAGCCATCTTTTCGCATATTCCCGTCAACGGCTCACGTTACGCGTACACGTTGATTGTGTCCCAGCCTTTATTCTATTTCAATTGATACGTTCTGAGCGTATATTCACCATTTATCCATATGAGGTTCGGCTTCAACAGTGCTATCGGTCGTCAAGGGGACAGCGTACAAAAAACGCTGAATTTTCAGCATTTTTATGATTGTCACTTCAAAATTCAAAGTAATGCAGTTGGAAAACAAAAATCGATCGCAATATTTAGAATTTTTGTTTATTTTTCTTTCCAATTGTCTTTGTTGCGACTTTGCACAACTATTATTTATAATTTAAATATGCAAAAGAAAAAAGGTCTGCATGCCAGGAAAACGAATTGTACATGTATTTCTTATGGAAACATTTTTACTCGTCTGTAGTTGAACTGGAGACCATTAGGTAAACAAAAAGTAGCCATAAACCTTTCGAGTGACATAATGAATCATGTCACAAATTTTTACGTCAATCCGTGCAGTGGTTTGGTAGTCATAAGTGACCGCACAATCTCACTGTCACATTTATGGAAAAGAAGATTGAGGGAAAACATCGTAAAGGTGCAAAATTAATGGAAATTTTTTTGCGATTTCACTTATCTGAATCAATGTTTACTTCCATCGTCCAATTTTCGGTATCATCCAAAAGTTATGTGCAAGCAGAACGATACCCTGCTGTGCAAGCAGAACGATAGGATTTTAGATATCGCTTCATTCTCATCTTCCACAGAAGTCATCTTTAATTTGTAAAGCCGCTTGTAGGTAGTATTATGCGGATGAGCAGGCGTTTCGGCTCTCGCCGCAGGGATTACAACCTCCGTCCCCAGGCCTGCAAGCTTCCGCTTATACCTAGGGACTTGGAAGAGGGGGAAGGAAGGGATTGGGATAGGGAAGGTTAGCGAAACCACAACCCCTTCGAGACCGACACCAATGAGGCGGATAGAGGTCAAAAGGACCTCTATGGGGCCTCCGCCTCCCCGAAGTGCTCGTATTAGTTTGGTTCCCCCAAACAACTGAGACGAGTAACCGTCGGCTCCGCTTTCGCTAGAGCCTACCGCACATCTCTGCGAACCGAGAGAGCCCGTTGCCCAAATATTTGGGATTAGGTGTCCCTCTGATTCGCTTTTTGGGTTGCCGCCGTGCGGTCTGCCGACTTACGTCATTGGAGTGAGGATCACCGGTCCGTTTTGACCCATGGAGGGTCAAAACGGACCAATTTTGGTCAAATGTGTGAGTGCAACCCACTCCTCAATAGGTCTCGACAACCCAGATGCGGATGAGCAGCTGAATTCGTTTAGAATAAATGTTTAAATGCCTAACTTATTTACTCCGGAGTAGTTAATAAATTTACAATTTCTATGTTTGACGCCCATTCGGAAATCAACATTTTAAAAAATTTTAGATGCCACTATAGACTTTCTTTTGTTATTTGGCGCACATCAGCTTTGTTCCGGGTAAGTTTTGAAGTGCGCGGGGTCTGTAACCAAAATTGGCTAACACGAACCCATTGTCTCTTCAGCTCTCCGTCACTCAGGGGGAGGCGCTGGCATCCTCAACGGCAACTGGGCCATGGACTGGTCCGGGGATTACACGGCGGCTGGCACCACTTTCACGTACCACAGGCACGACCCGAGGGGCGGCCCCAAGGCTGGAGAATCGATCACTGCACCCGGTCCAACGACCGCACCTGTGGACCTTCTGCTGGTAAGATTATAGGACTGAGCTAACCATCCGTCCTATCAAGTCACTTGGCCTCGTATTACCAAATTCGTACTTGTTCACAATCACTACGCTTACTAAGTAAACCCAACGGGCTAGTGGGATTGATATGAGATGCGGGCTAACTCGGCCCGCTTTCTCTGCCAGTCTGAGATTTCAAATTGATCGATATTTCAATGTATTTCGCTTTGATAAAACAGGCGATCGGAGTCGGCTGGCTTAGAATCGGCCCGAGTTCTTATCGATCTGAGTTCGATTGGTAAACGTAGTGATTGTCTCTCTGCTCCTTCCACCTTTTCCGGTTTACGTTGGCTTTCATATAATGACGACGTATTGCTTTCTTGATGCAGTTCGAAATATTTCTGATAATGTGATATTATCGATACTAGGATATCGAAAAACCAATGAGATTAGTGTCGGTGCTAGTAATGCATCAAAAGAAAGTATTGATGGTGCTTCCGATTTGTGGCGATAGCCGGTGGTAGACTGCGGTCGCCGCGTCGTGATGCTTTTGATTTGATGAAACAGCTAGCGGCAGTCGGCAGTGGAGTTTGTTTGGCTTGATTTTGAAGCCGCGGCGAAATGGGGAACTAGACAGCTGCACATGCCATCCATCCAGGTAGACGAAGTTGCCGCGTAGAATTCCCTATGGGAACGTCGATCAGTTGATGAACAAAATCAACTTAATGACGCGACATTTCAGCAAAGTCACTCCTAAAATTGGTGTCAAACATGGGTGTTGAAAAATGTATCCATCAATACTGGCGCAACGATTATGCGCAGTGATGGAACGTTGACGATAGCGTTAGACGTTGACGCGCGGACCATCGAGAAATATTATACAATACGACCACAAGGGTAGCTTTCAAGGTAAAAACTAAATCAATTCGCCTCGCATCTACAAGCGACTGTTGTCCTCATGTGCATATGAAGCCTACAGTCACGTAAACGGAACACTTCGTGGTCGCACAAATGCATTTGTATCGCACTCACTTATGGACGCACTGATTACAGAGATAAAGAGATGCCGCTAATAACTACCTGTATTTTTCCTTGTTGTCTTCGTCGAATATATAACAGCAGGCCACTCAACATATAGCATTTCGAAATCGACGAATGTTAACTACCTCGAGTTTCAGTTGACGACGACACCTCATGAAAACATGGATAATGTTGTTACTATCAATTAAAATATAGCTATTATTAGCCTGGTTAGCTTAATTGGTTAGAGCACTCTGTGTAAAATCGAGGGATCTGCGTTCGATTCCCAGTCCAGGAGAATGATTTTTCCACTGTGAATTTCACACAATTGCAATTAAAATATCTTTGGTGAGGTAAAAACGGCGTAATAACAGGCCGAATTGAAGTGAAATCGACGCTCTTCTTCATTGTTACCGTTGCTACGTTTCTGTTTACCGCCAACCTCGGTACAAAATCCGGCTTTCGGCTGCTCTGCGTTTCGTTTATCAAACTGTCGATCGCCGGATCCTGCGTTCGATAGTCGGCTATCACCGTGCCTAAATCGAAAGTACCCCAAGTACATTTCGTGGTTTCCTCTTGCAGCTTGTCTTATGGCCAGTTGCAGGAACGACACAGGTGTTGGTATTCTATAAAGTAATGGGATCCATAAGCCATGGCAACCATTCAACAAGTGTTGCATAAACTTTCCAGAAATTTATTGGTTTCGTTACTTATGGCGTGGAGGATGATTTCGATGGCGGATGCGAAATGAACCGCTTGGAGACTTAATTACTTGATAAGAGAGTTTTTTGTGACATATGACCTGTTTGTTTACTCTTGCTGACTGATTATTATGTGCATTAGCAATTTTTCTTTGGCTAACATTTCATAAATTTTATCCGACGGTAGAAGATTAGATCATCTATCTGAAGCTATTAACTATCGGTAAGGAAGTCATGTAGCTAGTGGATGTGTTCCTGCAACCCGAATATTTTTATGAAATCTATAACTTTATGGATCCCATAACTATTGATGTCATAAGTAAATGTTTTTCCAACCGGCCATTACTTTGGTGGCTTGGTTTCAAGGAAAAAAATTACATTGGGGGATAGGAGACTGATGGAATCCGAAAACAAATGGTATCATCGCTTGCCAGAGTAGACTGGCAATTGATATTTATTAGAAAAATTTAAACTATTCTGACCTAAGATTTACTGCCTTCCATGCGAGGCTCACGAGTTTGCTAACGACGCGACGTTTTCGCGTCTTCTTGTTAGAAAATTTGTTGGGGTGACCTCCGTGTGAGGATACTACCTAACTACTCGCACTGAAAGCTCTTAGTTCTCTAAGGAATCGCATCAAATTTGAGTCGATTTATATATCGGTGATGATCGAAATCAAGCACGTAGACGCTCCATGACATCGGGCATGTTGAATAAGCCAATCAATCGGGAGATTTCAGTGAAATGGAGCATTTTTTTCGCTGAATCTATGATTTTCGGTTCCAGTTCCTTCTATTTTCCGTCGCGATATTGTTATTGTGCGTAGGTTTTGCGTGCATCTGCAAAAAATGTTGAACATCGCGGTGGATTAAAAATCTTTTCGGAGATAGTAGGAAGCAGTCCCATGGCTCTGCATTGTCGTAGATATCCTGTGGTGAAGCTACACGGTATACGCGTTTGTACACAGTGGTAGCCTACCTCCTATAATTATTTAGCTGCATGATCTCACAGCAACGGAGTGACATGATGAGGACGATGCTCATTTGTTCAGTCAGCCTCCTCTCCTGGAATACTGATATTAATATAAAACAGTGGAGTACATATGTAGCGAGATAAATATTTATTTCATAAATGTATTCCAAATGAGACTTTAAAGTGTGACAGCTAATTGATGGAGTGCGTAAATACTTAAAATAACCTATTAACATGCGAGGTCATTGGAAATTATTTGTGATCTATATCGCAAAATTTGATGCCACTCTCAAAATCTGCTGCCAATCACCCTAATCATGCGCAAAAATTCACTCTGAAACTGCTGAACCGTCCTTACAGGTTTTTTAAAAAGCATTATCGTGAGGAAAATTTAACTGGCTCGCACATCATGTATTTGTATCATATCATATGCATTTCATTTCAAAATAATCACGAAAGATATTTCGAAAATGCCAATTCAAATCACTTTAGCCTATATGACTTGCATTGATGTCCAATTGACTGTATACTCAAGTTAAATGGAGATTTTATTCTTATTTCCTGTTTGTCCTTACTTATAATTCTTCCATTATTCTGGGAAAATAGTTAATGAAAAGTTAAGGGGTGAATTTTCTGTTAATGTTTTCTTCTAAGTTGTAGGAAATTACTGTGTTACCTGAAGTTTTATTTATAACATGTATGAGACTGAAAATTAGAGTAAAACACTTCTCTATGAATGCATTATATTATCATAACTAATACAGTAAAGCTTAAATATATTTCTTGAGGTATTTATTTATCTATTGAGAGATAAATACTTTTAAATAATCGGTTTCAACCATAAATATATAGTAAATATATATAAACGACTGTTGAAAGTTTGCATTAAGGGGCCTCATAACCTGTACATATCATTTTGATTTTCAAGGAATGTTCTTACAACTGGCCTTATTCAATAAAAACATGAATTTTCTGGATGAAAAATGTATTTATGTTTTAACCGTCTTTAGGAACATTACTGGATTCATTGGGGGCAATATTATATATTAACATGGATTGTTGAAATGTTTACAGGTTGTACCAAACCCAAATCCAAACCCTGGAATACGGTATCAGTATTTTCTACCCATAACTCCAAAACTAAGCATGTCTGGGGCGCCAGTGTTTGCAAATCTTCCCACTGCACCTCAAGTGCCCTCTGGTGAGTAGTTCACTTGTTATTTTGGCTAACAGCTAATGTTATACATGTGTTAATTGAATATAGTTTTAAGACAACATTTTGAATGTTTGCATGCACCTCTCAAAAGGCATATTTATCTTATTAGCATTTGATCTTTTCTTACATACAGATTATGATGGATCTAACCGAGTGCTACCTGGTGGGGCGACTAGCAGACCAAGGTACTGAGATAGTTTACACTTATAGCCATACTGAAAATAATATTTGATGAAATGTGTGAAATATAATAAATAAAAACGTAAATATTCTCTTTGTTTGCCAAGTGATTGTGAAGTATCTGAAATTTCACATTGAAATTTCTATTTTTCTGACCTTAGTTTCAATTATCATGAAGTTCGAAGGAGGAATCTTCATTTTTTGCGTGCCAGATAACCTGTCTTGATTTTTTTACGTATATTATAAAGCAAGATTTCTACTATTGCATGCAAAAATATGACTGCATTTATAGAAGATGTATTGGTTTAAAAGTGATGATTTTATTACACAGAAATGCACTGTCTGGCATGTCTTCACTTAACTTTTTAATCTCAATTTCTGCCCAAATAATATTGCTCAAAAACTTGAATGACATGCCCAAATGTTTAGGCACCTAATATATTTTTTCAGCTTAGATCATTGATAATATAACACGAGTTTTTTAGTTTAAATAGCAAACTTCCAGTTTTTGTCAGAGCGTACAGCCAACAAACTGTGATGAATGTTGCAGTGTTACCTAGAGAAACTTAAGCTCTTTAACTTTTTACTGAATTACTTGGTTAACTACTGCAAAATTAGGCATGTTATATGCTTTATTAAATGTTTTAAGCCTGAGGAGAATGATACCCTTCCCTCTGTTTGTTAAAAATTCATTATATGAAATCCTGCCAAAAGAGCAATGGAGACTGCAGTCAGTATAATTACTGGCTTTCGTTACTAAGTAAAACCTATGTTTCAATGCTTTTTCATATAAGATTTTAACCGAAGGAGTACGTATCATTGGTCATTCAATGCTAAGATTGGTTGACTGCAGCCTGCCACCCTTCCCTATCTAGTGCTAGTTCCCTTGCCTCCTGATATCTCTTCCTATGTACTTTCCTCGTTATTTCGTTCATGAAAATATTCCTGGGTCTTCCTCTGGGGACTTTTCCCTCTATTTTTCCTTCATTTATGTTCTTCACGAACCCATTGTGTCTCAGGGTGTGTGCAATCCATTTTGTTCTTCTTTTCTGTATTGTGTTCCATGTTGTCCTTTCCTCTCCTACTCTGCTGTAAACCTCATCATATTTTATTTTTCTGTCCATTTAATCCTCAGCATAATTCTTCAGCACCAGATTTTTAAGGCCTCTAGTCTTTTCTGGTCATTTTTCCAATGGCCCATGCTTCCAATCCACAGAGTGCTACGCTCCACATGAATGTTTTTACATCCTGTTTCCTGGTTTGTAGTCCTATCTTCTTTGAGGACTGCAGCTGTCTTTTTCCCGTGAACACCTTCTTAGCTTGGGCTATTCTCCACTTGATGTTAATTGCGCTGTAAGTCCTCGATTTACGTCGGAGATGCATGTTGAAGAAGAGCGACGTAAATCAAAACAACGTGAAATGGATCCAGATATTCGTGACCACTTTAATCCCACGATAATTATAGGCGTTAATTTCGAAATTCGATTTTTTGCCTTTATCCCAGAACAAATAGCTATTTCAGATAGGATGATTATGTCTCAGTCATCAAAAAATGAACATGCACATAGAGTCTTTTTTTATTAGCATTAAACAGGGAAAATTTTTCCGACATCCCTTTTCAGCATGGACGTAACATTGAATCAGATATATGTCGAAACGATGCGTACCAAGGACTTGCTGTACTTCTTCTGTCTCACATGATGGTAATTCCGAGATAGGTGAAGGAATCCACTTGCTCTAATTTCTCACTTCTTAGGGTGGCTGCTACATTCAGCTTTTCTCTTCCATATGCTATGATTTTAGTCTTTGTCTAACTTATTTTAATGTTGTATCCTTGGAGAACTTGATCGATTACATTAAGTGAGCTTTGAAAATCATCGTGATTTCCAGCTATGACTGCGACATTATCTGCAAAGCGGAGCATGCTTATTTCTTCTCTGTTTATCTTTATTCCGCTGAGTTGAATTTCTCGTCCATTTCTTAATGGCCTCTTCCAAGTACATGCTGACAAGTGCTGGTGAGAGGTTGCATCCTTGTCTTATTCCTTGGTTGATTTTAGCTTCTATCTGACTTGTGTCTCTCATTCACATTGAGATGACTTGCTTCCTGTATAGTTGGTAGATTATTCTTATGTCATCCTATGCAATTCCGAGTTTTTACGGAAGTCTGAATATCTTGTTCAATTCCAAAGGAGTATATGCTACATGAAATTTTATAAATAGACAAGGCGGTAATTAGTCATAATTTCCACCAAAATTTTCGTACCTTAAGAAAACAGTACTTCGAAGAACTGGTTCCTCCTATTGTGAAAGAAATAAATTAAATGTGGCTGTAAAGTGTCCAAACATCACATTGGCTACTTTGTGGAGGTTTATGGATGATTTCTCTTTGGTGTCTGTTTATAGCCTGATGGAGGCCCAAGGAACAAGTAGTCATCATTACCGAGGCAGGAAGAGTCGCCCATCTCAAAGAGGGAGTCATGTCGACCATGGTCTTCCCTTTCAACCGTCCAACCTAGTTTACCATCAGCCTGTCAACAACCCTGCAGCCACTGGACACCACTTTGTATGGAGAGTGTCTGAGATGACCCCTTGCTCAAAGAGCTGTGGTGGTGGTGAGCCTCATTTTATGCATTTTAGATTCCTTAGTGCACCTAATGTTTTTGACATCTGAGAAATTTACTGCTGTGATATATTCTCAAGTGATCATTTTTTGTGAAATTTTCTGGAAATAAATGTGAAACTTCCGTGAGATATATGCAAAATATTTAAGTCTAATTTAAGAAGAAAGTTACCTCCCATTTTATGGCATTTTGACGCGGCTTAATTGTTCTCTCATGTTTTTCACTCCTCTTCTTGTTGGCACATCATGAGTATACTCATATTTTGTACATGTACTATTTCTCCATGTGCCTTAGTTTTTAATTGAGATTTTAGTTTTAAAAAATTATTTATATGTATGTGTGCAGAGGGAAACCAACTTGTCTCACTATGCATTTCCTAATTTTCACTACAAATTCTGAAAGATTACGGAAAATATTATTAAATGATGATTGGATATTAACTGTTTAGTAGTTCATTTCTGTTGATGTTAATACTGCTGGAAAAATGCAAATGGAGCAGCAAAATATATATCCTACCTAGGGGAAGGTTAAAAACACATGTATGGTCTCTTATGTATTAAAAATTTACGTAAATATTTTTACAAAAAGGCTTCACTGGACTGTGCATTACTTACATGAGCTCTAAAATGCAGCTGGTAAAGTTTGTGGCTTCATGTCATCATGTGCAAGTTTGCAATAAAGAAATTGTTTAAGTAATTATTCCCGAAAAGCATCATGAGGATGGGGATTTTGCATTAGCTGGTCGTGGAGAATAATGGCAAGATAAATGTTGCGGCTCACTTGATGCCTCTCTAACCAACGATTCCCGTATTACCTGGCACAGATGCATCACCATAAGGTCATATTAAGGTTGGTCAATTCTGCAGTCAAAGCATAACATATTTCCCTTGAAAAAGAGATGTAGAAAACTTGGATGCTCTGTATCCCAAAAAGTGATACAAAACGCTTTGTATCTACAAAGATCTTTGTAATTGAATATGTTAAAAACTGGAGTAATCATTGACCTTATGACATTATAGACCTTTAGTGTCATCCATCTAACTTTAGAGCTCATGCAAGTTATGCATAATGAAGTATAGCAGTTTTGTTAACATATTTACAGAAATTCATGACATATAAAAGACCATATGTGTGCTTTTAACCTTGCCCTGCAGCTAGATATTTTTTTCAGGTCCATTTGCATCTTCCCAGCTGCATAAACATTATCCAAAATGAACTACTAAACAGTTTACACCAATCATCATTTTATAATATTTTTCTCGAACTTAAGCATTTGTAGTGAAAATTAGGAAATGCATAGTGTGACAGTAAATTCACAAGCTGAAGGGTTAATTTAATAAAAGTATGTACAGTTCACTGTTGATTTCAGATAAGAAATAAAATTCTATGTCATTTCTTCTAGGTAAAAGACGGACAGTGATGTCATGTGTGAGGGAGACCAGTGCTGGCAGTGCTTCCTCACAGCCTGCAGCTTCTCATCCATCCCAAGAGAATCCGAGTGAAGGAAGTACCTGCGATCCAAACTCTCCTCCTCAGGAAACTGTGGTCCGATGCAATGTGAAGCCATGTCCAGCTGAGTGAGTCAGAATATTACAACTTAGTACCTGCATTATCAGTAACTTTCGGGGTCTCCCTGTGATGAACCATATTTATGGAAATTAACTGAAATTTACTGATATTAAAGAAATCCACAGAAGCCTTTGTAGTAGTAATTAGTGGCTTTATGCCATTTATACATAGTTTCTGAGTGTGAGGTGCCTAAGATTTCCAAATTTTCCGTTTTGTCTAATTTACATTAATTAAGGCAGTTTGAGCAAAATGTCGTTTTACCTAGAAATAAATTAATTTGGTCTCACTTTAAAGAAAATATCTCTCCCGTCCAAAGATACCAAACAATCAGCCCCTTACCATACTATTCTCTGAAATTTTTGATGAAAAATACCTGCTCTTTTACGTGGGAAATGGCATGTGCATGCATTTTTATGTGTATGAGATTTTTAAAAAATAAGAAGTCCTAGGCCTAGATCTCGTCAAAAAATTGAAAGTGTGTAGTTTGTATGTTTTCTTAACTATTTTTGATGGTAAAACCATATTATAACCCCAGTAATTTTTTTCAGGATCACAAAAATAACCTTCGTTTGTGATGCAGTTTTAAATGTAAATGCAGGTGAATAAATGAGTCAAGTGAAAGACTAATAAAGATATTTTCATTGAGTTTCTTAGAATTTCAGTCATACAAAAGTATATTATTGCACCACTTAGAAAGCAATATTTAATAAAGCAATAATAAAAAAAAGAATCCTAGTCTTACAAAAGTATATTGTTGCACCATTAATAAAGCAATATTTAAATCATGCTTTCTACAGCTGCTGAAGTAAAAATATGAAATTCGAATATGGTCTCCGTCATGTCTAGGGAACTATCTTGCTCAAATTACCTTAACCCTTTTTTTCCAAGAGTAGGGATGGGTGAATTACTGTTATTTTCATTTAATGTAAATTTCTGTGGTAAATTACTGTAATTTTCAAGCATTTTCCAGTAATTTAACACATACAGCTATCAATAGCTAATTAGGCAGGTAATAGAAAAGGCAATAGCTATAGTAAGGTATTAATGGCATTTAAACCATTACTATTGCCACATGAATGTGCTAGGAATTCATAATAATGTAAAAATACATATGGCAGCCACATGCAAGTTGACTTTCTTTTGTCGTTGTATGAGAAACTTTCATTCAAACTGTTTTTATGATAGCCCCTTGAATATTCCTCAAATAAAAATATTCTATACAAAGTTGTTTGGGCCTAAATTTAAAATGAAGTCTGTATGAAATATATATAGACTTGGCTTAAAAGAATATATATCAGTAAGTAAAATATCTGAAAGGCAAATATTACAGAAAATTATGGATGATTTACAGGGCTTGAAGTAAATTGCAAAAAATACCACAGTAATTTATGAGAATTACCATGGCATTTTTCAGAATGGGCCATGTCTACCTGTATGCCAGTTATATGTAGCTACTGATTTTTAGGTGTTAAGGATTTCCAAATTTTTATTTTGGCTAATATATATCTATTTAATCCTTTTGCCTAGGAACCCTGCCATGGGATATATGTACTTCTCCTGGCTCAATAACTATGTGTATTTCATTCTGAGTAATTTGTATATTGTTAACAAAAATACCACAAAAATGTTAGAACTAACGTTAACACCACTACGTTTTGCCAGTGTTTAAGAGAAAACAGTCACCTAGGAAAGCAGTTTTTAACTTTGCTGCCATCTTGGGCATCTCAAATTCTGCTTAAATTTAGGCAACAATCATTTATATAATCAATGGGCTTAAAACACCCACAAAGGACCTTTTACTCACTTCTGATGTGAAATGATTCTTGCTGGACTTTTCCCCTGAATCTGTCTTAGACTATTGATTGACGGTCTGAACTTTGTTTACTACCTAAGAGTGTAAGTTAGTTCACCTGAGGGTTAGCCATGGGAGAATGTAAGAGCAAGTCTTTCATAGCAAGAAAATATTTAATAAAATATTTATATAAAAACATTTATCAGCTTTCATAGCTATAAAATATTTATCTAGAGATAATGAAAAATGGCTGAAATGCCCTTTCAATATTTTTGACGAGATTATCCTTGATAATATCAACTATTTCTAAAAAATTACTTTGCAGATGGGTTGCTGGTGACTGGGGTCCTTGCTCTGTAAGCTGTGGAGAGGGGGGAACTCAGACAAGAGAAATTTGGTGTGAACAGGAGATATCTGCAACCCTTCGCATGAGAGTGACTGAGGGTGCCTGCCTCACAGCTCCTATGGCAAGGACCAGAAGGTGTCCAAATCCTCCCGTTGCCTGCCACAGAAGGCGGTGGATTACGAGTGAATGGAATGAGGTTAGAACTCGGTTGAAAAATTACCGGTATGAAAAATATATATGGGAATATTACAGAAAATTACGGTATTTTCAGGGGCTGCGGTAAATTACGTTATATAATTTGTAACGTAATTTATTCTGGGCAGTTACATTCTGGGGAAAAGATGGTTACTCTGCCAAAGCTTTCTCACTCCAGAAATGGGCAATAAAGGTTATGTGTAGGGTACCTTTACTAACCCATGGCAAACCCTACTTTCAGAACTTACAAATTCTCCCCTTACCTTGTATATATATATATATTACACTGTGCCATTTTTGTGAAGAAATAACCCCACCTATTTCCCACCAATTCCAGCTATCAAAAATATGACACCCAAAGAAAAAATAACATCCATCAAATGGGGTGTAGATTGTCTGTTTGCCAAAAGGGTCCTTATAATGCAGCTTCTATCATTTTCAACAAGCTTCCTGACAAAATTAAAACCATTTCTTCTCTCAATTCATTTAAAAAGATCTAAAAAATTACCTACTTCTAAACTGTTTTTACTCAGTGAGTGACTTCCTTAATGAGAGGAAGGCCTAAGTGTATTTTGTAGCAATGTAATTTTATGTATTTTTTTGTTATTATTATTAATTTAAACTGACATTTGCTTTGACAAATTGACTGTATTCTATGCCATTATTGGCCGATGGAAGGAAATAAATTATTATTATTGTTGACTAACATGGTAATTTATGAAAATTACCCGGGTAATTTTCAGAATGGACCATATCTAGTAATTACTGGCTTATTTTATATGAGGTAAAAGCTGTGTTTTAATGCTTGGTCATATAAGATTTTAACCAAAAGAGTATTTACATGATATGTAAATAATGTATAAGTTAGTACTAAGCCAAAATTTACTCATTGCAGCAAATTTTATATACATTAAGAAAACAGTCCTTTGAAGCACAGGTTCTTCCTTAAATTTCAGTGCTCTGTGTCGTGTGGTGAAGGAGTGAGGAGAAGGAATGTTCAGTGCACGTATCCAGGGGGAGATGACATGGACAGTGAGGAGTATGACTCTGATGACAATGAAGTGCTCGATGAAGAGTGTCCTCCGGAAGAGAGGCCTCCCGAAGAGGAAGCATGTGATATGGGATCCTGCTCCAAGGATACTTGGTTCTTCACGGATTGGTCCTCTAAGGTCTGTTTCCTTATTTTACCCTTTTGCCCCATCAAAAGGCTTAACAATGATTGCAGAAATTTTGCTATTCCAAGTAAACATAAAGTGTAGCAGAAACACTGCAAGTAGGTTGCAGCATGTTGCAAGTTGCTCAGCAAGGTTTCCACAACATTCCAATTATGCCGCTGTAATGCATTCACACAGTCTGGAAATTTTAAAAATAAAATAGTCAACCCAGTATATAATTCGATTATGATATTAAAAATTGCTTCTCCATCTTTGATAGCTTCAAAATGAATTATTAGTTTCCTGCAGAATAAATGTTAAGAGTTGCAGAAAGGTCGCAACATGCATTGCTGTAGGATGATTACAAAATTTTATAATTTTGATATGTAGACTGGCGTATTCGGTTTCTGGTTCCGATCCAGTAATAAATAAGGGAACAAAAATTTGGGCTCAATCGGATAACGTTCAGAGGCAGATAGCCAATTTCCTGGGAAAAATGTACATTTGCCTAATTTACAGGGACATGGAGGTCGAAGGGTTGGATATTTCATATAGGATATGATTCCACAGTGTTCCAGCAATGATATGACACCACTTACGTCTTTGTCAGATGATCGGGTGAGGCAGAGGGAGGGATAATAGCGATTCATGTCAATCTTCTTTGCTGTAGGCTTGGACGCTGGGCATGGGATGGGACGCCATTGTTTTCTAGCGGAGGTGCAATCTGAAGTCGCCACTCTACATTGATGGGACGCTGGGCATGGTGGCCATGGAAATGACAATAAATATTCTCATATTTAAAAAAAAATTTACTTTTTGCTATCGATGATAACCCAGACTGCATGTCACTCGGAACTTCAACAGCATTTTTGTCATGTTTTTTTCTATGCTCAGTCACAACTGCTAACAAATATTGCATTTGCTGTTCATCCTTGGTTATAGTATTACCCTTCAAAATTTCGCTATCAATGGAACCCCTCTTTCAACCTTATCATTCACAACTCTGATATTCTGAACTACTTTTAGTCCTGCCAAATAATGCCCATTGTTCACCCACAAATCTGGATCCTGCATTAAAAATGATTTCTCTATGTGTAGGGTATCGAAGAATTTGCTTGTGTTTGTGTTCACAAAATCTGATAACCTCAATGAAGTCACTTTTGAGCCAGGGAGAAGATACACCTTTTCCTGGGGACTCTCCTGCTCTTCCCTCTCATGAATTTTCTTCACCATTTGTAATTTTTCATCTGATGTAATATTTTTGGTCAAAGAAAGTGGCGAGTCCCACAAGAACGCCAGACAAGTACCGCAAATGTATCACAAATTTTCCATAGGATATCTTCCAGTGATAGCCAATTTTTTTCTTGAGAGTCAAAACTTGCAAGAACTGTAGGCCATTGCGTAGCGCCTTGGCAGCACAAGGCGCTTGGCACCAAACCGGCACATAGTAAACAAGGAAAATGCACACACCGCGCTCTCGAGCATAGACATCAAATTTAATTGTTTTCTGAACACCCATATCTTAAAGCAATACAATGCCTTTACCATCCACTGAGCTTTGTTGATTGCCCCTGGCTTCTTGAAGGAATATATGGCTTTTCCAGGCACGATACTGTCAAGGAACACGATGGTCAGCTCCAAAGGCTCCATATAATCCCCCTCGTGGTTGCTTGATCTGGAAGAAATAAGACAGTTTAAGAAAGTCAACAGATAGGTGAAGTAAATGAGAGCTATAGTGCAAACTGGACGTGGACATGCAACGGTACCTGAACTTCTTGGATGCAGAATCTAAGAACTTCATCGGCGTTGGGAATATTCCTTAGGTGACATTTAGACACTGGTGTTGTAGATTTCTGTAAAATTTCAGAATTAGAATGAATGAAAGAAATTCAAAGGAATGCACTTCAGCAATTGACTCATTGACACATAAAAGGCACTCACTTTGGTCAAAGTTTGTCCAGGCGGCTCTAAAACTGCTGAAATGTGGGCATTCTGGAGTATTGGAGTTCCCATCAAGATTTACCAATACCTAGCCGAGGACTAACTCAAGGATATGGTGTCGACACATAAACCTCAAAAGTTAAATGCCGAGTACGCCTTCCAGCATCTTAACTGCTCCATTGTGTTTGCCAGTGTTTACGCTAGCAGTATTACAGCAGACCCTGCGCACTTTGTCTGCAACTTGCCATTCCTTCATTAGCTTTAAAATGCCATCGCATGCAGCACGTCCAGTTCCTGAATCGAGCTTTGGGACTCCAAGCAGTGTCTCTCCATGCACACTGGACAAGACGACGGAAGTCTTTCTCGCAAGCCTTCCCCTGTAACGAGGTGAAATATGGCTGACGTGTGGAAACGACTAGCAAATTTTTCACTGTCATTTAAAAATAATTAGCTTATCTTTGTTACTTAGCAAAAGCTTTCCATCAAAGTGAACCACTAATGGTCCAGAAATGTCCTGGAACGTATTTTAAATGGTCATGGCCATTTCAGTTCGGTTGTCCATTCGATGTTTACATACTGAACTAAAGCCTCCGCAAATATTAAGATTGTTTACATCAATTCCAAGAGCTTGCATAGTTGCTTTTGCCATGGATGCAATGATATGGGCAGCATTCCTGTCACTCATCCGGGTCCTATCTAATGGTCTGAATCCTATGCGGTCGTAATCTCTTTGTTTGAAAGCAGTCTTATTCGCTTCCTCAGAGCGTCTCTTGTTGTAGGCTTAAACTCTACGAAACAATAAAGTGAAACATTAAAGCAGAATTTTTCAAAATAATAGAATTTGCTTTTAATTACTCACCCTCATCCTTGAAATCTTCATCGGCAGATGATTTATCAGGACTCTCGATGTACACAGGTTTCACATTAACTTTTCCAAATAGCTGAGCGATCTCTTTCTCACTCCCCCTTTTCCATGCCCCTGCTGATTTTGGCTATTGCACTTTAAATTCCTTGTGCTTTGCTGCATCCTTGTCAACACAGCTCATGTAACTGATGCGTTTTTCCCTTACCGACTTGTAAAATAATCAATTCTCTTCTACCTTGATCATATTCATGGCATTGACATGGCCAATGTCAAAAGTATTGGCTAAGTCAGTCATAAACTCATTGTGCCGTGTCTCATGAGTTATCCCCATGTGTGATTTGTCTTTCTTAAGACCAAAAAAGCAGTGGTAACTACGCACAAGAATCTCTACAGCATTCCTTACCTCTGCAATCGGGATACTTGCTTTTTTCCAGTACACCTCAAGTTTCAAAATAGTCAGCCTAGCACTTTCACGAACAGTTTTCTTCTCATTTTCATGAAGATGTTTGAAATATTGTAAGGACTGTTGAAGGGTTGGGAGCTTTGGGCTCACAATATCCGTAATAGAACATCCTATCAGCCATTCTGATGGGCTCTGCCTCATCTTCTTGTTCATGGTGCTGAAGAGAAAATCAGTATGCTATAGCCATGGATTTGACGATATATACTGTGACATATGGGTTCGTGTAATACACAAAAAACATTGAGAAAGAGTATCTCGGGTTGTGGATGACATGGGAACGAGCAGATTTGAATGCGGGGCGACGCAAGGAAGGAGGGCGTAGGGGTGAATCTGGAGAAATCACACGTCCAGGGTCGGATTAAACAACATGAACACATTTATTGCGGTCAAACAAGAAGAAAAAACAAAAAAAGATCAAGCACGAAATTCATATCAATTGTGGGGAGTAGAACTCGGGGAAGGAAGGACACAAAAGGAAGTTAGTGGGATGGGACCGGGGCAACTTACATCTAATTAACGTAACAAAATAATGCAATAAAGAAAACAACATGATTGCGTGAATCAATGGGTGCTGAACAGGGTCAAGCAATCTGCAGGGCACTAACAAAGTCCTCTGCCATAACCAAAAAAATGCATCAAACACTGATTGTTCCAGCGTGGCTTGAAAGCGGAGATGAATGGGGGGCACGGGAGGGCGAATCGGCTTCGGGCGAGGAGACAGGCGCGGGCGTAATCTCCCACCACATCAGGCGTGGAGGTGATCTCGACACGCGGAATAAGTGGCGATGTGGAACAGACCTCTCACCAATTTGCGCCGACTCCCGCTGGGTGAAGTCAATTTCCTCTCGTCAGCGAGGATTCCCGCGGTGATTGGCAGTGGCTGAGCAGTCGTGGGCCTCAGGATGAACCTCTACCGAGCGAGCGACTGAGAAATCGTCCCAATCGTCAGGTGGCGAGAGTCAAGAGTCACTGCTGGGGCCAAAGTGTTGAAGCCGGGAGTCGAGTTCTCACGTCGATCAAGGTGCTGCCAAAGCCGGGAGTCGAATTATTCTGCTGCTCGAGTCCTTCTGCCGGACCTCTTATCACCTCGGGCGCTCCTTGCCGGGATAGGGGAGGGGAGGGGAGGTCGGTGTCTTCTGCTAGAACCAAAACTGCTCTCTCTTCCGGGCCAGCGCCGGACACGACACTTGGAACTGGCGCGGGGTTCGAACACTGTTCGTGCACTCACATTTCGACACAAATTCACTCAATTCAAACATAATTCACTCAAATAATACTAAAACTAAAGGAAAGCGGGAGGGGTAAAACGAAAACGAGTGCTTCTCGCTAATCGACGGAAAAACAAGGAAGCACTGGCGTCACAATACTAATGGAATGAGTGTCGCTCAACCAAATGTAGCAACCTCGGCGTAGGTGGCACAGCGCGAAGTCCGCCACTCCCGAGAATCCCTCATGTCAATCAGCTACAGCTACAATGTAGTGAGGCACTTCAGATTGCACCTCGGCTAGAAAACAATGTCGCCCCATCCCATGCTCCCCATGGCCAACGTCCTGACCAACGGCAAAGATGATTGACATAAATCGTTATTATCCCTCCTTCTGCCTCATCCGCTCATCCGATGAAGACGTAAGTGGTGTCACATCTTTGCTGGAAAACTGTGGAATCATATCCCATATGAAATATCCAACCCTTCTAAATTCAACAGATTCAGGCGAGATATCGTGGAAGTTCTTCATAATGTAGAGAAACAATTGCACTTTTCCACAAATTGCTTTAATGCGTACAATGCGTTTCTAATGACATGCCTATTCCCTGCCTTCTTCCCCCCTCCCTACATTTTTCCCCCCCTCCCTACATTATTCCCCCCCTTTGCCGTCTCTTGGCCTTTCTCTCACGGGTTAGTCCGTTTTCCCCCCCCCCCCTTTCCTCCCTTGGTTTTTCCTGATTTCTTCCCAATTTTCTTCCGCCACTACCTCCTCCTTCCCACTCCTCCTCTAGTCTCCTCCCACTACCCCCCCCTCCTCTGAAAAGATATATATGTATATATATATATGAGATGTACTCTCTTACAACTTTGTCTTGTACCTAATGATGGCTCTGTGAGCCGAAACGCATGGTATGCATTAAAGCAATTTGTGGAAAAGTGCAATTGTTTCGCTGCATTATCCAATCCTTTGACCTCCATTCCCCTGTAAATTAGGTAAATATGTATTTTCCCCATGGAAATAGCTATTTTTCATAATTTAAAGCCAATGCGCGACCTCTAAACATAATCCGATTGAGCCCAATTTTTTTTCCCTTTATTTATTACCGGATTGGAACCAGAAACCGAATAAGCTGGTCAACACTTCAAAATTTTACAATCTTGTAATCACCCTAATGTTGCAGGTCACATTTGCACTGTTCATACTAAGTTGCTGAATGCTGCACTTGGCTCAGAAAAGTTTCAAGTTGGATATAGTTTAGCTAAAAATGACTTCGAAAATTGGAGTTTTAAATGTGTATTTTCACCTTCTGAAGTGATTAGGCACTTGCCTGTGAAAATAAATGTTCAGGATTTTGCTGCAAGGAAACTTTCACAAATGTTAATAAATATAGTCATGGAATGGCTCAAAATTGGTGGAGAGAGAAAATTTTATTTTTTTATTTTTTTTATATTTTTTTTAAATTTTTTTAAACAATAGATAGCCCCTAAGGAATAACCTGTGTTGGGGCTACTGACAAATAAATAAACCATGCAAAAAACGATAGCAAAAAACAAAATGGTTTACAATTTTCGATAAAACGTTTACAATACAGTGAAGAAACTAATTCAAAATAGAAAAGACTCAGAGTTATACATAATTAAATAGTGGTTACAAAAAAGAGACACATAAATACAAGATCGGGCGAACTTACTTCAACAATGATATTACAATATCACTTAATTCACTACATTTAATTCATAAATATTTCATGTAAATTACGAAACAAAATCTCGATATTTTTTATAAGTAATAACCAAGTTTTTACTTTCTTGAGAAGTTTTCTTACGTTTTTTTCTTCCTTAATGTGGCTTGGAAGGACATTAAATTTTTTCGAGATATATACACAAAGCATCTTTGAAACAAAGTCAAATTAGGCTTGGGTAGAGAAATCGTATTTCTTTCTCGAGGGTCAGGACTTGAGTCCTGGGTAACAGATTTGCTTCGTCACCACTTCTTAGATAGAAATTCTTTAACACTTTATAAAAATACATATACCTGATAGGCAATATGGTCAGTTCTAAAAAGAGTGGGAATGCATGAGAGAAACGGTTTTTGTGCATTATCACACGTACTATCCCCTTTTGCAGAAATAGTATGGGGTTTATTGTATTTCTGTAAGCTCCTCCCCAGCAAATTAAACCATAACTTAATTTTGACTGAACCAGTGCCAAGTAGATAACTTTTAAAAAATACAATGGACATTTGTTTCGTACGAAGTATAAATTTGAGATACAATGCCATAGTGTTTTAGTTAGGCAATTTACATGAATTTGAGAAAATATGTTTTATTTTTTTGGGACCTAAGACACAATCATTTCATGGAAAAAGTCAATGATTGGCTTAGTTATGCCAATGGCAGGCATAAGAGACAGAAGCAAAAGGGTCACTGTCAGTCACTATATATATATAAAAATATACTGTAACTCTTTTGAATTCATATGATGTCTTTCCTTAATATACAGACAGTGAATAATCATGATAACAATGACATGAAGCATGTCTGGTGTACAGAGGAAGCTGAATTAATTTTAAAATTGACTTAAATGATGATGAGTTCTTCTGTGTTTACAAATATTTTAATGCAATTAAGTGCTTTGTAGAATTTGTCTTGAATTCTAAGTCATGCCTCCATAATTAAACATTTGACTATGATGACTACATTTTACAAAAAGCTCTAGTGAAGGGCTAATGTGCTGCAAACATGAATAGATATATTTTTTTATTAATTTGAAACTTTTACAGCCCACAGAATATCATTCCAATTATTTCAATATTATTCTATGGCAAGTAAAAGTTGAATATTGAAATAATTGGAATGATATTCTGTGGTCTGTAAAAGTTTCAAATCAGTCACTGTTATTTGACATTATGTATTACATCCTTATTCTACTAAGTTGATTCTCATCCTCATGTGTATGAAGGGACCCAGAATTGTGAACATGCCTTACAGGATAGGCCTTCCATTGGAAGATTCATTTGGTTGTGGGTTACATGACTACATTGTAACAAAATTTAGGCTAGACAATCATATTAGCACCCGCAGGTAATTCATAATAACCTTTCCTAACAAAATCTTCATTTCCTCAATACCTACTTTGAAAAATATACTGTAACTCTTTTGAATTCATATGATGTCTTTCCTTAATATACAGACAGTGAATAATCATGATAACAATGACATGAAGCATGTCTGGTGTACAGAGGAAGCTGAATTAATTTTAAAATTGACTTAAATGATGATGAGTTCTTCTGTGTTTTCACAATGGCTTCCCAGGTAAAAAATTTTCTCCAACTACTCTGAAACTGGGCTGTAACTTCTCTGAAACTGGGTTGTAACTGCTCTGAAAGACTAATATCTGATCTGGAAGTGGTCTGTTACTGGTCTAGATTTGAAACATCTTTAAAATACAGTCCAGTCACAGACCACTTGCAGATCAGATATTGTAATATAAAGGGTATAGCCTTTCAGAGCAATTACAGACAAGTTGCAAATCAGTTATAGACTAGTTTCAGAGCAGTTATAGACCAGTTTCAAATCAGTTATAGATGAGTTTCTGAGCAGTTACAGACCAGTTTCAAATCTGCTATGGTCTAGTTTCGGAGCAGTTACAGACCTTTTTAAAAACAGTTATAGACTAGTTTCAGAGCAGTTACAGACCAGTTTCCAAACTATAGACTAGTTTCAGAGCAGTTACAGACTAGTTTCAAATCAGTCATAGACTAGTTTCAGAGCAGTTGCAGACCAAATATTTTTACTTGGGTTGGGTCCACCATTTCCTCCAACATGTCAGTGTGCAACTCACTCACCAGAACTTCAGTTAAGTTAGTGCTCAGTGTGAAACCTGAGAAAATTTTTCTTCTAGATTTGCTAAGTGGGTACAAGAGTTTTTGCAATGTAAGATTTTATAGAAACCCTGGCTGTTTCAGTGTTCTTCTGAGTGTGGCTCGGGCATCAAAACCCGCCATGTTCATTGCTCAGGAGCGGGAGTGAATGAGATTCCAGGCTCTGGATCGTGTGACCCCTCAACCAGGCCACCGGAGTCAATGGCATGCTCTTCATCAACAGATGACTGCCCACAAGGAACAGGCTCCTGGTTTGCTGGACCATGGAGTAAGGTATGGTCATGTTTTTTTATCTGCGGTTTCTTTCTTCGTTCCTCCTAATCAGCAGTCATTTTTCGCTGATGGATATCCATTCTACACAATGCTTTCTCGAACAAAAAATTTTATACGATTCAGTGCTTTGTTGAATTTGTGTTGATTGCCTCCATAAATAAACCTTTCTTCGTTCTCCATAATCGGAGTTAATTTCTGGCCGATGGGTGCCAATTCTTCACAATGCTACCACAAAGCAAATATTTTAATGCAATTAAGTGCTTTGTAGAATTTGTCTTGAATTCTAAGTCATGCCTCCATAATTAAACATTTGACTATGATGACTACATTTTACAAAAAGCTCTAGTGAAGGGCTAATGTGCTGCAAACATGAATAGATATATTTTTTTATTAATTTGAAACTTTTACAGACCACAGAATATCATTCCAATTATTTCAATATTATTCTATGGCAAGTAAAAGTTGAATATTGAAATAATTGGAATGATATTCTGTGGTCTGTAAAAGTTTCAAATTAATAAAAAAATATATCTATTCATGTTTGCAGCACATTAGCCCTTCACTAGAGCTTTTTGTAAAATGTAGTCATCATGGTCAAATGTTTAATTATGGAGGCATGACTTAGAATTCAAGACAAATTCTACAAAGCACTTACTTGCATTAAAATTTTTGCTTTGTGATAGCATGGTGAAGAATTGGCACCCATCGGCCAGAAGTTAACTCCGATTATGGAGAACGAAGAAAGGTTTATTTATGGAGGCAATCAACACAAATTCAACAAAGCGCTGAATTGTATAAAATTTTTGGTTCGAGAAAGCATTGTGTAGAATTGATATCCATCAGCAAAAGTTTCAATGTAAAAAAATTGTGATGGAGTGCCACAGAGTTAACAAATATCAAGTTTTATGAACTAATATTTTGGCTGAAGGTTTGGATGGATGTGAATACATCTAATGTTTTGGTGGTTTCTGATCTGTGGCAAAAATTTAAGCAGTTTGAAACTGGGAAACCTGATTACACTCATCAGATATTTCCCTTGCCACATTACTTTATATGAAATCATGAATTTTCAGTGACATTTAATCAATTTAATTTCAGTGCTCAGCTAATGTCAACTGTTTGGAAGAATACAAGGGATCAGAATTCTTGGCATCTCAGACGAGAGATGTGGTGTGCATCACAGCATCTGATGGAAAGTTTGAAGTGGTGGCAGAAACGAATTGCTCATCAAGTGAAAAGCCTGTCAGTGTTAGAAGCTGCAATCATAACAATCCTTCCAATTCTAATCATGGGGAATATGAATATGAGCCATTGGACTCCTGGAACAATGATGCAGAATCTACTGCATTCAATTCTTCACTCCCACACTGTACACCAGAGTGGTACATGACTGAGTGGTCAGAGGTAATTATTTGAATGCTGTATATGTATGAGTAATAATCTTCCTTCAGCATAAAGTAATGACTAAAACCCAAAATTTCAATCCTCAATTACTAAAAAGTATTGTTTATGCTTGAGTATAAGTCAAGAAAGGTCTTCCCAGCATACAGTCAATGAAAACTTATGTTTAACTTATAGTTAAGTTACTCAGAGGTACCTACTTAACTATATGAACTTTTTTCAGGGTCAATATTTCTGTGTATATGCTTCATCAAACCATATGTATCTCTGGCCTTCATAAGATATAGATAAAATTAATAATATTAATAATAATAATTTTCCTTTGTCCAAGGATCTTACAAAAAGATATAAGACACGTCATATGGTAGTTTACAATAGGTAATGAATTTAAAAAATTGTAGCTGCACAGCATAGTTGTACAGCATATCATACGGAAACAGTGAATACATAACAGGAAAAAGCAATACTTGAGTTTCACAAGAACAATGTTTTCATTACAGAGTAACAATATACATTTAGTTTAAATTGCATCCAATAGATAATCACTCACAGAGAAATAGAGCTTATCAAGAAGGAATTTTTTCGCCTTTTTTTTAAATGACATAAATGAGTCTGTATTTTTTAATTTACATGGAAGTTTATTATAAATCCTAAGAACCATTTCACGAGGGCCCAATTTTGCTCTGTTGGTCCGTATGGAATTATAATGAAGATTTTTCATGTTCCTAGTTTCATAGCTGAGCAGATCACAGTTTGCTGCAAACATATTGAGGTTTTGCCTCATAAAAAGTAAAACTGATAATAAATATACACAAGGAAATGGGAGGATGTTTAGGTTTCTAAAAATGGGCTTGGAGGGTGCATCGTAAGGTTTTTTTACCATAATTCTTACTGCTCGTTTTTGTAAGGTAAACATCTTTTTAGCATGAGATGATGATCCCCAACAAATTATATTATATGACATGCATGAATAAAATACACCATAATACAATGTGAGGAGGATATTTCTGTCAACAGAGTTTCTAAGATGGCATAAAAGATAACATATGGAGCTTAGTTTATTGGCTAAGACCTCAATATTCTTCTCCCAAGACAAATTTGAACTTAAGTAAGTACCGAGAAATTTAGTATAGGGCACATTCTCAATGGACTTCTTATCAATTCTCACTAAAATGCTTTCAAACTGATTACTATTGCATCCAAATTGAACAATGTGTGACTTCTGAATATTTAAATTCAGTTTGTTATCAAGACACCATTTAAGAATGTTTTCATTTGCTGTTGTGGAGTTCGTAAAGATGCTATTTAGAGCTGGAGCAGAAAGTAAAACATTTGTATCATCAGCGTTTCCTGAGATGCATTACATTTTAGTTCAGTATTAGAACCTATCACTACCAAATACACTTGGTACTTCCAAGTTGTGATATTAAGGGGCCACGGAACACAATTATTTTCGGACCTATTTTTCTTAAAAAAAATACTACAGCCAGAGTCAAGATGTTGGAATGCAGTTTAATGTGTTATTGTTAATGTAGTTGACACTAGAGGTCTAGCATTCCATAATGTCAATAACTAGTCCAGTTTTAAATATATTTCATTACAAAGATAAACCTTTTTGTAACACTTTTTGGGAAACAGAGCGACCATTTTTTCCACTTCTTTCTCTTTAGAGAATAACTTATATGCTTAGTCTGCATAATTGTTTCACTTCACTGAAAAATATTTTTTATTACTTTAATTTTTTTTAAAATCTTTCAACTCAGTGTTCATCATGTTAAATTTTTAATTCTAAAATTTTTGTTCTCAATAGTGCTCTAAAAATTGTGGTGCCGGAGAGCAATCACGAGAGGTCAAATGTCTGGACAGGAATCAGAATCCAGCCTTGGGTTGCAACCCACAAAACAGGCCAAGAACCAAGCAAGAATGTAACGTGAAGTCTTGCTCAAGTGCTCATTCTCATGGCCATCATCATCACCACAGGCATCCTCCAAAGCACTCAGGTTTGTTCAATGAAAAAAATGTTCATCCTTGTTAAGTAAAAGAAAAACTTTGTATCATACGTGAGAATGTTGTTAATAAATTTGCAAGCTAAGGTTTCAACTTACACTATCATTATCATGGCAGTTGGCAACTACGGCCTTAAAGCTGACAGTTCAAGTAAGAACTTTGGTCTGCAAGCTCATTAAACATTTTTCATGGGCTAAGCAGAGTAATTGTTTCTTTCACTTCATAGCAGAATATCACCAGCTAACGTGAAAGAACATTAAGTCCACTATTATTGTTACTAGTTATATCATATCAATAAGATCTTCTTCTATTTAATTTCCCTGGGGCCCATTAAATGATACATAATACTACAGGAAATGACTTGATGAATAGAGATTTCTTATGAGGTCATCATTAAAGTATGAATGAAAAGTGGTATTCAGCCTCTCCAAAAAGTTTTAAGATTGTCAGCCAGTTTTGATTTTATTATATTAGTGCAAGCTTAATGTGATAGTTTTTCATTTTATTGAATTTGGTAATTAGGTACAGTTGCTGGCATTTGTAATTACTTGGCATTCAATTAAATTAGAATTGATTAATGGGAGGCTTCCTGTGATCCACCATGTCAAATGTATTTAACTGACAACAGTTTCGTTGAAGTTTATGCATTTATTAAGTGTGGGAATGAATGGTTGTTTAAATTGTTTTTTGTCTATTTGACACTATTGTTTGGTTGTTATAGCTCATGAAAAAAAGTTGTTACAGCTGTGGGACCCACCAAGATCTTGGAGCCCCCACCAGCACACAAACATTAAAATAACGTTAGAAAAACATTATTTGGTTAGGGCGTGCCACTTAGGTTTGGATTCCTAACCATTCTAACCTAAACTTCCATGAGCCTCTCATCGAGTCGTTAGAAAAACGTTACAATAACATTAGCGGCAAACCTTCGTCGGAGTTTCTGACGAATAAGCAGTTTACATCTTCATAACCAAGGATAATTCAAAGTTTTCAGTGCTCATGGGGAAGAGAATGGGGGCCGATTTTATAACTTAATGTTTGAGCGAAAAAGAGTCATATCTACTGAATTGTGGGCACATTGTGGGTAATATTTCGAAAACAATTGCTGATGCCTATTTTGTAACTCATGTTCGAACTTATTTTGCCTCACGCTCGAATCCTCAGCTTCAACAACAAAATAGCTGTCGAAGCGGCCATTCTTGATCGAGGAAGGGTTTGTTTTGGTTCTTAATTGATTGATATTTGAAGAGCTACCGCCTTCTGGAATGACGGACTATATATGAAATATAGCACCCCATTCTTGACTTCATTTACAATTGGTGGCCTGGATGCTGTTTAGTACCATTTTAAACTTGTGTTTCTGGTAGGAGTTAAGCTGGTGTTGACGTGTCGGTATTTATCGAGGATAGACTTTTGAAGTTGCGTAAATTCTCTCTCAACTTCGTTTTCATGCTCTCCAAAGCTCCGCATGTGAAACAAAACATCATGTCATATTTATTTCATACCAGTTAATGATAAATTTTCCTCATCACTTTTAATTTACCTCTGACGACAGCTCCAGCTTAAACATTTCATTGACTGATTGCATTAGTACAACAATGTAATACTTAATAGAATCGAATTGTATGATGGAAAGTAGTAATTGTGAATTATCATTATAATGTATATATATGTATCTATGTAATGAATATCCCTTGGGTGCAATTCCTTCTTATTAAAACATCCGCATACAATAGGACAGTGTCTGTTTTGTGGGTAGTGCATCAAATGTAAATCAAAGTTTCTGGCGTACCCTTGTGGAACTTATACTCACCACTCATTGAATTGTAAGTTAATATGCAATTAAGCTACCATCATACAACATAATTTGGACCATCCTTGTCGTAAATAATGAAAAAGATGGTCGAAACCATGGCCAGTGATAAAAATTGCAGAATAGTTCTCACACACTGATTGACTTATCATATCATGATGTAATCTTGTCGACCTTCTTTTTATCAATTTCAACATAAAATTGAAAAAAATCAGGTGGTTTAGAGTAGGTGCGTGGGTTTCGTAAAAATCACGTTTTTTTAACGTTAGTTGAACGGTACATCCTAGCCGTTATTTCGAAAGGAGAACGTTCAAGTGGTTAGACATAACATGTTTCAAACCACGTTGATTCGAACGTAATACTAATGTTATTCTAACGTTTGTGGGCTGGTGGGGCCTGTGCTTTGAAATGAGCTGCATGATTATAATTATACCTCTGCTCTGAAACACAAATAAAAATTGCTTTTACAACAGAAATTAATTATTGCCACACTTGAGCAGAATGTGCATTTTTCTGCCCTGTTATGTGGGAGGAAAGTGGCACTTTTACTCCTTGTTGTATTGTAGTTAACATTTTAATGCCAGATTATATGTCCTCCGAAGGTCCTCCCTGCTAGATTAAATTTCAGAGTATGTTTCACCTGAATAATCAGTTGGGCTATGCAATTGACTAAAGATGAGTAAATTACCCTAATTTTCATTTGAGGTAAATTATGGGTATTGTCAAATATAATCGTAATTATCTGGTAATTTTTAATTTTCTGCTATTAATAGCTAGTAGAGGAGTTATTAGAAAAGTTGATAGCAGTGGCAAGGGATTAATGGCATTTAAAGCATTACCTTTACTACACTAATGAATTAGAAATGGAGAAAAGGAAGAAGATTTAAATAATAACCAAACATGGATAGCGCTTTTCGTATGTTTTACGAAATGAAGGCCGCATGGTGTCTCTTCCACCGTAAAAGGGCTACGAAAGTGTCAAGTCAAGATTCTACCCGGTCGGTCTTGGGATCAAGTGAACTTGATATCAAGTTAACTTGCCGTTTGCTAAGTTCGAAAACGGCCTTAGTCTTGGGTTGGAATGTCACGCATTTCGCAAAGCCCTATTTCCTTCTCTAATGATGTAATTTATCACACTTATGTAAATATTGATGTTGGAAAATCATATAATAATCATCCATAAACTGTATTTTTTATTTAATTTTATGTAATCTGTTACATTTCTATTCCAGGATCCAACTGCAAAGATGAATACAAAAATTGTGCCTTGGTTGTTCAAGCACGTCTCTGTCATTACAACTACTACAGAAATGCATGCTGCCATTCCTGTGGGCTCAAGTCATGAGAAGATCCCTCATCTTCACTAATTGAGATGATGCAGTGGTTGTCATTGTTGAAAGAAATGATCAAATCTCATTCTGTAGCATGGGTGTGAGCTGTTACTTTGATGTCTTCAAAGAAAATGGGACTTATTTAAATATGAATGTTTAAAAAATGAATAGGTGTGTGACTTTCGTTCAGTGGAAAACTCCTGTTTGGTACACAGCTACCAATAGTGATTTATTGGCTCTTTTGGATGATGAAATTTGAAAATAAAATAAGATGGATGGTAGATAATAAGAAGTCCTAAAGTTTGTTCACTGTGTTCCATATCTGTGGCACAGTTTGCTTCCTCATTTGCTGAATTGTGAGTAAAAGTATTTGAACAATGTTTGTCTAACTGTTGCACTTGCCAATGAGACTGAATATAATTAATGGACTAAAGTATTCCTTCAAGTGTTAACAGTCCTTGTGCAGAATGTGTACTTCACATGTGTAAGCACTCAAGCTATGTCAAATACATAAATGCATTTCAGTTTTAATGACTTTTTTATCCTATATCCTATATTAAATAAAGGTTCCCCCCCATATCTTGTGAGTTTACTCTTGTATAATGTGTATACACATTTTAAATAGATGTTATATAACATATGTGTATTTTTGCAATGCTCTTCAGTTTACATGTGCACCACAATGAGATTGCCCAAACTGTTTATTCCTTTGTTCCAAAGTGAACACATAGCTATTAACTTCTAAAGCGTATGCTTCTCTGCTCCAATGCACCTCTCTGATTACTGTTACATATAGGTTTAGATGGAACTGGGGTCTATCAATAGTTTTTCTCACCAGAAGAAAGTCGTTTATCTGTCTATTGCTTGTTATTTAACACTGGCAGATGGTTCACATCATTTGTGGTCGAGTGTCAAACAACACCATGGTGGTTGCCACAGGAATAAATTGCTCTATGGATCATGTAATACATGTGATTTATCCCGGATAAAAACCATTTGTACATGTGTAGAACTGGAATAAATCCCATATAACTCAGGTTTTTTGTCTTTACCAAACTGGTTATACATGTGTTTGGAGACCCTTGCTGACAAGGGTTGTAATCTGGTGAAATTAAAAAAAAATGGAAATGTATGTGTGCTGCTGAGCTACCAATCTCCAATCTACGGGTGCCATAAGCCAGACATGCTGATCCTCAACACACCATGATTAGGCTGGAGGTAAGCTTTTCTACCCCAAAAAAAATCATTCCCAGGAAAAACAGATCCGTGGGTCTCACATAGAATCCAACTGAGTGCGTGGATATGGGTGGAGTTGGAAATTTTCTTCATTTCCATGAATTGCCCACCGTGGAAATCGCATAGAAATTATGTGGAAATAGAAATTCCTGGAACTGAGTAATAACTCAAGAAAGTGAGGTGTGTCCTCCTGGATAACTATAAAGTTCACAAAATAAACATTTATTGTGTGTGAAGAGGAGCATATGTGGAATTGATGTGGGACCCACCTGGAGATAAAGTGGATTCCTGGTAGAAATTAGTAGGTTGAAGGATTTTGGTGGAATCCACATGGGTATGATGCAGAGTCCTCACAAGACCAATATGGATCCCACGTAGAAATTTGGTGGATCTTGTGACCATATTCAGGCAAATTTCACCAAAGATTTGCACCAAATTTCCACCATATCCATGTGGTCCTGTGTGGATTCCACCTATTTTTTGTGACTGAATTATTTTACATTATTATTTTGTTTTCATTTTGAAATTTCTATGCCTCCCCAAGGCCTCAGTTTTTTTTTGCCATTATGGATGTAGACCAAAGAGGGGATAAATAGATTTTGTTTCCACATCCATTTCTGGCATGGCTACACAGATTAATGCTGAATTTGGATCTTGCATGTGAAGTAGAGTGACCAAAGAATGATGGTCTTCTGTATGCATGGGGCAAGTGCACCCATCTTTGCCACATATGCCATAATGATACTACCCAGCAGCAAGTCCTCAACTCCTATGATGCAGACTAATAATGCTTCTGTGTGTTTGCAGTACATCCGCCTAAGTGCAAATGGCAAGTCCTGGTATTTGGTTAATTTTTTTCCTCCTTTGCCTCTCCCAATACGAGTCCAAGTCCACTTTGTCCAGAGCCATAACTCAATTTCTAGCATGGATTGTCAGAGGTCTATATCAAGATTGGCTGCCTCCAATTGCTTGGATGTGGAAAAGAAATATTCAGGCATAATAACTAACATCCCCCTCGAAAAATCCTTTCTTTCTCTTCCCCCTGCCACCAAAAATTATCCAAAATTCCACTTTCACCTCATTCTCCCTTCTGACCCAAAAAATATGTTTATGACACACTTCACATCATGATCCCCTTTTGTGGCCACCACTTATTGGTAATAAGGATACTAAACATGAAGCTAAATAACTTAAGAAGTTTACATGTTGGGTATGTATACCTGTGAAATGACCTCTTCAGAGAAATGAGTGAACTCCATGCTCCCGATTATTAATTTAGTCCCTCGGACTCGAAGTTTTGAGTTCCACAAGAAAAATGAGTATTTTCCTGGTAGCAAAGAATCATATTATGCACGGAAGCAGCAATCTCGGAGAAAGCAAATCCCTAATATTTACCGTTGAAAATATTTATGACTTAAGAAAGCAATAATTCTATTAATATATTCCTGTTTATGTCTCACCTATCTTTATCAAAGAAATATTGACAACAATTTTCAATTATTTGATTTATATGGGCTTTTGTTACACTATTATTTTTAAAACTTGAAAAAGAAAATATTTGTGATGCATTATCAACGAAATGAGATTATAAGTAACGTATTTAGCGATGTGACAATCAAGTTTCAATTACTCTTCGGAACATGCATAAAGCTTAAAGACCCCTTCAACGGGAAATTAAGAAACACGATAACGCAGTGAAAGTAAAAAAATATTTTTAGAATGGAGATTGAATCGGTAAATATGCATATATCAGGAAATTATGATCAAATCTACTGTTAATACGCGCGAATGTCTTTGAAAACGCTACCGTACTAGTGTCACGTGATTGAAGGGTAGAAGGTCTCCACCTCTTTTCGGATGAGGTTCGAAATAGTTCTCTACCGTTTACAGGTCTAACCGCTCTACTGTCGATACTAGCGATACAAGTCGATATTATCTTCAATGCATGTAAATCGTAACTCAGCTGTTTTTCGCGCTTACAGGCGAATTACAAAAATATTTTTCTTGTAATGTTTTCCTGGGTGTAAATGGAATGGAAATCACTAATCAAAGTATGGGTAGTGGAAAAAGTGGTATTAAGGCATTGTCTGCATTTGATGTTTTCAATCATCAATATGAGCGGGTGAGTTACATATATTTCTGCAATTTTCAATGGGGGCCTCAAGACTCTCCTTCTGTATACTCTCTTATTTAGATTCCCAATTGAGTTATAGAGGCAAGTCCGATGGCCTCCCTGTATTTTAGAGTGCTGCGATTTGCTTATTACTGTTTTATTCCCTCCTAGAGTTTAGATGCCAATCGGGAGAAGCAAGACGCCTGTGAAAAGCACAAAGCAGAATTGTCGTCTGTTCGTTCACATTTAGAAACATTGCCAAATGAATTATCGTACGATGTTATGATACCAATTGGGACACAGGGGTTAATGAGGGGTAAAATGGTGCACACTAATGAGATATTAGCGTTAGTAGGTGACAACTGGTACGTGAAAACATCAGCAAAGCACGCTGCCGAGATATGTCAACGGCGTATTGAACGTATGTCATTGTCATTTATAATTTGAATTCCATCTTACATTTCATGTATATTTCCTCTAAGTGCGGCAATGCATATTGCAGGTTGTGACACTGTCTTGAATGAGTGTGTGAAGGAACGGGAGCTCATAAAGACGTGGCGTGAAACTACCCATGAAGTTCTGAAGCCTCCTGATGAAGATTCTCGCGAAATTTACGAAGAGTACGACGAAGAAAAAGAGAAGCAGTGGCGAGGTGAGCTTATTGAAGTACCATTGTGCGTTGGCGCCATGGATACGGCTTTTAGGGTAACAGGAAGAGGGATTATTATCTCTAAATTCATATTGTAAATTACACGCGAATGGGCATTTTGTCCTATTTGATTTTCCAATGCTTAAAATTAGTTGATATTTTATTCGAATTTGTTTACCGTCTTAATTCAGAACTTCATAGAGAAAATGTACGGAAGCACTACTTGGAATTGGCAAAATTAAGGAGTAATGAGAACAGGACGGAATCCGATGACGAAGAAACTATGCAGCGTCGTTTGGAAGAGCTGGAAAGGCGAGAAGAAATGGAAGATGAGCTAATAAGGTAATTTTAATATGGCCCTCTCCTAATTTTCAACGTCCATTTTATGAGGTCTATATCATGACAGTGCTGCATAACTGTAGTTACTTGCTATTAGATTTAGAAATGGTGTAATTCAGGGTTGGTTCAATGGTCGGTAGAATATTTTGTAGCTAGAAATGTTCTGCTGATGCAAATTAAGGCTACTTTACATTCAACTTGCAATGAGAAAAAAATACACCAATATTGGGAATCACTATGATGGACCACTCACCTGGATCCTTAGCTACCCCTGCAAATGTTCACTGTCGAAATGATATGCAATCCTCAACTTTTATTTGGTGTATAAGATGCTACTCAATAATTTAAGTTCTCCTTGTTTTAAATCAACGTGACATGACTCCTTGAGGAGGCATTCATAGTGATTAGGAAATTGTTTTAGTGGCATTAAGTATATTTTTACTAAACTTGCTGTTACCCCCTTATAATTCTTTATAAGCTGATGATGCGTGAGTATTTGCAACGAGTGTTCAAAAATAATTACAAGGTTAAGAATTCCCTGGCATGTTGCGTGGTGAAGATTTTTTCCTATAGGATTAGAGATAAGGGCAACCAATACAATTGGCTTATGCAAACCACTCTATAAATAGTTTTAGGTAAATTGCGTGAATTAAAAGTGGCCAAAAAAATTTTCCAGAGGCGTGTTCCCTTGAAGTGAGGAAATTTCTTGATTAAATCAGACTTAGAAGTTATTGTGGAGCACCTACCTTGTACAGTATTCATTATCTACAAATTATTCAGAACTTATTCATCTCTGGTTTCCAGTCAGTAAATGTGGCCAATGACTACTCAGTGATGTAAAATTGCAGCCCATTCTTTTCTTCTGTCATGCAAGTTAACCAGGGATTACAAATATTTTCCACCAGCCTGGTTGTAAGTAAAAATTACTTTTGAGCAGTTTATCTGTCGATCATCCTGAATCTAGGTGTTACAATTTCTTGGATGTTTTTGACAAAAGCACTTCTCCATCTTTATCATAATTTAGTTTTTAAAACACAGTATTTTATTGCTTTTACTGAAGGGTATCAAATTATATAAAAGTCATTGCTTTATACACTTGGTATTGCAAGAAAAATTAATTGGATTTTTGTTGTGTTAATTAATGATTTTCTGCTGTATTTCATAGCTGTTGTAGTTTCACCTTTTTGTTAGTTATGCTACCATGATCTTGTTTCATAAATCCAGCAATTTATATATTAGATTGCTCTTATGCAATACCTCATGATTATTTATCTACATTATGCCTAAATTTCTCTACATCTGTCTGTTTGTAATGCCATGTCAATTATAATTTCTCTGTTAGATTCTCTCAAAATTGCTTAGTGCTAATGTTCCTAGTCCATAGAGCCCCTGTGAGACCATGATTTCATCTTGATTCCTTGTGGTTATTTCCCTTGAATTGTAATCATATTCAAGGTTTTCATGTGCTCTTATTAAAAGCTCCCTACTGAGTATGTTTTGCCGCATTTATAATTGATACATACGTACATACCCATCACGCCGTTCCCTTCCGGGGTAGGCACAGTGAAAATGTTTCACTCATTAATACATAATTGTACAACTAACTCTGCTTCAATAATTTCCTCCATACTGACCTATCCTTGCAAACCTCTTTTGCCACATTTACCCCCATACACTGCTTCATACACGCCCTCCTGTTTTTGACACTCCTAATATTCCTCCTCCTAAGAATTTCCTCAACCACATTCAACCACAACTTTCCCAGCCTACCTCTACCTCTCACACCATTCATTCTACTCTCATAGATCTGTTTCGTTCTTTGACTCTCATCCATTCTCTCAACATGTTCAAACCAACGAAGCGCACTCCTTTCGTACACGTCCATTACTGGAGCATCTAACCCACATTCATTCATGACCCTCTCATTCCTGACCCGATTGATTGTGCATAAAAATCCAGTGAATGGCCACTCAGTCTCCAGTACCAATTATGGGACTGAGTCCAGCTGAGTTTTTCAGCTATTTACGACCTGATTTGTTGATGGGGTTTAGTGGTTGGAGGTAGGAAACATCCATGTATTGCGAAGCCTGTTATCTTGCCAGTATGAAAGGTGCAGTTAGCGAAAAATTGCCAGGTTTCGATCAGTTAGACCAACAGATAAATGGAAGGATGGGATTAACCCACTTTTGCTTCGGATGGCAGCTGTGGAGACAAATGTCCAGGGATGTAAGGGATGGGTTAACGAAAGTTATTCCTTGGGTCAACCAGGTAACAGCAGCACCATTTTATACTTCACAAAGAAATAAATATACCAAGTCCAATAATGGCTTAACAATTTCCCTCCTATTTATGACAGGTCGTCCAGAGACTTTATGAGACAACCAAAATACACTGAAACCATGAAAGTGAACTTGCAGGGAAAATAATTACCACTGTGTAACAATATACTTTGAAAGCACAACCACCTCACGGAATAAATGGAATAATTACACCAACTAAACCAACGGCTACCATTACTATAACAAACTCACAAAATCTCCAATTCATGATTACATGATTAGTGTTGATGTGTTAAGAGCTCTTGGGTTAGAGGTTTATGTATTTATTTTCTTATTTATTTATAAAAAATATAATACACTACCCAATAATACAAACTTTTAAATTATTAGTACAATAGTATTACAAAAGTATAAAAAAATTCAATACAAATAACAAAGGTTATTAAATTTGAATAATTACAATAGTCATAATGATTTATTTAAAATATTTTTAAAACCTACCAGTGGAAAACTAAAAATATCTACAGTTATCGGAAGCATATTTGTCTCTTTCATTATTCTAGTCAAAGGGCCATTGCACATGTGGTTTCTATAATAAAAAAAACCCTGTGAAATGTCGTGATGTTACAAGTTTTAACAACTGGTACTTGAAGAAGTCTCTCGAATTCTCAAGTCACTCGAGTAAATTTCAAAAGGCCCGATCATTATGTTTTATGAAATATTTTGCAAAGAAATAAAATCATTATGTTTTCCGATAAATAAGGGTGATGAAACTTTAAAATGTTAATTAACACTCATGCTAACTAACATCATTTTCAGTGCTGGAAAATAGTGCTTTTCATGATTCTGAAAAATAAATGCCTCCCTCTGATACAGAATTATATAAATATGGCATTTAATTTTCCTGCTTTTCATTGTTTAGGTCTGGAGGTGACATTGACGAGTGCTCAACTAGTTCCGAGGATAACAGTGATTATGAAAATACTGAAATGAGTAAAGATGAACCAACGAAAGACTCACTTCATCCGAGTGGTGATGGTCAATCGAAGAGAAGGGTGTCGTTCTCCGAAGTGGTGAAGGAAGTGGAGTTAGAGGTTGAGGAGGAAGAGAAACCAGAACCTTTGAGGATATATTTCAAGCATAGTGACTCGAGTGTCAAAGTTTCAAAGGAAAACCTTAATGCCAGTGCTTCGCAGCCTCCTGGTGAGCTTGCTAGCCCATCAGATGTGTACACTCACTTTGCATCCTTGTTCTCTCCTAATTCCACTCCAAAAAGCATTCTGAAGCAAACTAGTCGGTCACCAAGCTTGGAAGAAAACAGTGGCCTCATATCCGTTGGTATCAATGAAGAAAGGCTACTGTCTAGACAATTTGATCCTGGATCCAGATACTCAGATGCCAAAAGTGAAGGTGACGAAGTTGATCCATATCAGCCTCAAGCTGTGGTATGTACATTTATTTTCATATTTTTTCTAGTAATAATTATGATAAAATCTCATGTATTTTGAGTTGTGGTACACATATGGCATTGAAACAGTGATGGGCAGAAGAAGTAATACTTTTTAGTCATTCATTAGTTAATGTTGTAATTTTATTGTATGCAGTGTTGCAGTCCTTGGTATTAGGTAAGAGGGTCCTTGACTAAGTATTAATCTGTACTTGAGGGATTAATTTGTTTAATTTTATAATGGACAGATATGGAAAAATTGCTAATGCTTGATGATTTTGGATTATTTTTTAAGTATATTTTTCTGAATAATTTATGAAAAAATAATAAAATTAGAATGGAGATGAAGACACATAAGATGATAGTTTTAATATGGAAAATCTCCAATGGCTACGAGTTCATGATAGATGAGAATTGCAAAATGAAAATTTTATTCTGAATTCCTATTGTGATTGGTAGTTCAGAATCATTATTATTCATGTCTCTCTGCATACAAGTCAAGATGAAGTGTCATCTAGCTGTATGTTCTTCATGAGAGAATTTTTCTCAATCTTATTACATATATACTATCTTTAAATGGGAGGGATGTGCTTCCAGTTGAATAAGATTATGAATTTTGATGTTCAGTTATATTTTTATATCTGAAATATTAAATCCTAATCAAAATCCTGCTTGGGAAAGCATAACGATATATGGTTGTTGGCTTTCCCAGCTAGGTAGTAGACTATGATATATCCGTATGTTGAACTCTTTCAACTTGAATGTCTACTGGCTTTATTCTGGAAGGACCCATCAATAGAGATGAGTTTGTTACCATAACTTTCATTTGAGGTAAGTTACGGTAATTTTAGACTGTTACCTTAATTTTTATTCTCAACTATTAATAGCTAATGGAAGATTTAATAGTAAGTAATTAACGACTTTTAAACCACTACTATTGCTACATTCATGCATTATAATTAAAGAAAATACGAAAACATATACAGCAGCCCACACACTATTTGACTTTCTTTTATCATGTATGAGGAATTTTTGTTCAAACCATTTAAACGATAACCCCACAAATATCTCACTGGTAACAAGCATAAAAATATCCCAGAAATGAGTTAGAAGTGCCTTAATAAATAATTAAGCCTGTGGAAACACACAAAGACTTGGCTTAGAAGAATATGTTTGGAGTACTTATATCAGTATGAAAAATATCAGAAATGGGGTAAATACAGTAGAATCTCGAAATAATAAAGGCTATGGGATTGGAAAAATCGACACTTCGTAATGTAGAATTTCGTATGAATGAGTATCTTTCTAGAGCATCACGATGAAGCTATTTTTTATTGCCTTAAATGACGATGTACTCTCACGACGTACTCACTTAATTTACGAAGTTATAGTTTATGAAAGTTTATTTAAATTAGTATTTATGCCAACAGGGTGCATAAAGTTGAGCACAAATAACTTGTCGAAGGTTGATGCTTCCGATTTTTGGGATTTCTGCCGCATTGTTCCATTTTTTTCGTGATTTCCGTCCCGTTCATCCATTTTTTCGGGGTGGAAATCCAGAAAATTGGAAGAATCAACCTCCTTCCATGCCCCGCGGAAATTTGCATCTAAACGATTAACTTTTCGTTTTTTTCAATGAGTAAGAGATTAGGCAATCAAGCGCCATTGCAAAATTTTCACGCGATTTGAACTAAGCCTGTGAAGCCCACCTCTGTCCTTTCTAATCTAGTGTTGTGTTATGGAGAGCATAATAAAATAGCACATCTTCTTCGAAATTATAGCGGTTTTCAGGACTATTCATTAATCTGGCCAAGAACACTGCAAATGCCAGGCCAGATGGCCAGATTCAAGAACACTGCAAATGCAGTGTTCTTGAATCTGGCCATCATTGTCCAAATGCAATTTATTCAACAAGTTGGTGTCCACCGCGTCTTCTTCTCCACATATCTTTAGCGACACAATGTTGAATCAGGATTTGAAATTGCTCAGCCAGCCAACGGAACACTTAAAATCTTTGATTTTCTGACGAGAAACAATTTCTTCCATCTTATGTTGAATGATCGGGCCACTTACTGGAATATTCTGCTCACGACACTCACAGAATAAGGCATAAAGTTCATTTTCAATTTAAGTGAACTTAACGCCACATAATTATTTTCCATTTCGGTGATACCCCCTCCTCCACTTTCTCTAGAATTTTAGCGCGGTTGGCCACAATTGTTAAAAGCGTTGACAATGACACCCCAAAATTTTCCACCACAGAACTTTTACTTGACTTATTCGTATTTTCTCTGATTTTATTGGCTGTTGGCGACAGATGAAGGGAAAGGCAATGCTTATGAAGAGCCTTGCTCGATGACTACATCAAAACACTCAGTGAGGACGGTAAATTAAACCTGAGTCATTCGATGATAACTATTGCCAGCTGGAATAATTGTGCCTTGGAGCAAGTTGAGTGTCATCACTCTGAAATAGTGATAAAAAAAGCATCCCTGGGTGATATGCACAACTGAATTTGCCGCTCGAATGCCATACCATCATCTCTGAACCCTGTCTAAGTTTTTGAACTCAGGCGTGCAGCAAACGATTTCTGCAATAGGAATACTCATCATGGATTTATGATCAGGAAAAACAGGTATGAAAAAAATGCCCGGGGATCACGGGAGCAAAAGGCTGGTAGTAGCAGTTAGCAAGAAGTAGTGGGCGAGTATGTTCATATTTCATTAATTTACGTTTCTTTACTCATTGTCGGTAACTCTGGACTCGTGATAACTAAGTCGAATTACATTACATACCACGCTGTGAGCCGCTGCATGGGCATGTGGCAGGGAGTGTTAGGACACCAGCTGAGTAAATATTTGAGGTTTTGGGAGGTGAAATGGTGACGTGAATTATGGGAGTATGTTTAGTGGTGCTCAGTTTTTATTGTGGTCACTTATTGTTCGCAGAAAGAATGAGTTTTTGTACCTATCTGTTCGGCAATGTAGGAATCCCTCTTTTTTTATCGCTTCTGTCAGACCTGGAGATGTAGCGAGGTGTCATGATGATGTGCTGCGTGTCGCTCTGAAACACACCAGTTCTGAAAACCTCCAGTGATCTAAGCCTAGCAAAGTAGCCTCCGAGTCTCTAGGGCAGGGGTGGCCAACCCGTGGGCCGCATGAGGCCTGCATTGAACATTTTTCCGGCCTGCGAGATTCATCACACTTAAATACAATAACTCTAACACAATAATAATAACTCATTATGTTTCAATTTTTCACTCCAAAATAATGTCTATATTGGGTGTAAATCTAATATTGGGATATATAATTTTACATGCGGCCCGCGGAGTTATGATGGAATTCCAAAGTGACCCGCAAGATCATTTTCATTGGCCGCCCCTGCTCTAGGGGCTCCCACTTATGTCCCTCTTAAAGTTGTGAAGAACTATATGATCACTCGTAGTAGTTTTTAATGAAGCTCCTAGCTTTTCTTTGTATTTTATCATTTTTTTTATTAAATCTTTATGACCAGGGTCATCTCTCTTTGACTTTTTCATCCGAGGACCTTCATATTATGCACTTAAAAAAACCTAGTTTCTTTAGTACTGTTCCGCATATGTTTTATATAAGTATGTGTTCCCCACGATATATCAGAAGTTAAGGCAATTCCGAGAAAATTTACTGTATCTAAAGATTTAACGTTTACTCCACCCACACTGTAGATATATGCTAATATGTTTATGTAGCAATAGTACTGGTTTAAATATTGTTAGCTGAAGATATTGGCTTTACTCTTATATTCTCCATTTGCTGTCCATTGCTGAATATTAAAAATTACTGGAAAATTATGGAATATTTCTAAAATACCTTAATTTACCATGATAATGTTCCTCAAATGAAAAACTAGTCATTTATCCATCTCTAGTCAGGATACTTCCCTCTCTACCCTTTCTTCCTGTGAATGATATATATCCAAAATATGACATTCTCTCCTATTCAAATCAGTCATTGAATCATGTCTTGTTATAGTTGTTTCTTTGTGTTTTAAAAATACAACTATTCAATCATGTTAAACGATAACTTTTCATTTGACTTGTGTCATTTATCCTTCAGCCTCTGTGTTGGGAGAGGATTGGCTGTTGACAAAAATGTCGTCTGCTCTGACCTCTGCAACTTAAGAGGCAAAAATAATCTTTTGGAGGGAGTGAAATGTACATAAATCTGATCAAATAATGAAAAACTTTGTTTAATCAGCAATCATATTGTGAGCATTTCTGACTAATATTTCAAGTTCTGTAATTTTATCTAACAAATTTTAGGAATAACCCTTCAACATAATTCAAAGCCAGTGATGGGTGTAAGAATTACTAGAATGGACCTTTAAACTAACCCTGAAAGTTGATGAATGTGTTTTTTTTTACTATATGCTTCTGTCAGTTTTTGGTCATGATCAGTGTCTTTGCTTGGCTCTGATTTGGTAGCCTTTATTATGTAGGTACTTCAAATAGGTGGTCCTGTCATGCATTTGGGCATTCAATCTTGTTAGAATTAGTGATGGTTATCATTGGCCTTTTCGATTTTAAGATCGATTACCTGTGGCCCTCCACTCTTCCGTATATAAAGCCAATTCACTTACTTCCCAGTAGCTTTTCCTATATAATTAAGTAATGGTAATTTTTTAAATTTCTTTTGTCTGTCATGGATTCGTTCTACTGAGTGTTACGTGATGCTGTGCTCTTTATTCCATATCCTTTCCTTTTTAGGCTTTTGGTGATGTTATAGTGGAGCATAATCCAGTGGCAGAACTGCCTGTACCTGACAATCCTGCTCAATCTACAAGACCAGTCAGTCGCTTCAAAGCCTCCAGACAAAAGCAGAGGAAGAAATAACTTGACCCCTGTACAAATAAAATTTTTGTTATTCAGATTATTTTACTATTTTATCCAGAAATTTGAATGCCCATCATTGTTTAGCAAAGTCAAATCAGGTAGATGAATTGTTGAAAATGGTCAATTATTTGTTTATATCGTAAACTTCTCATGTATTTAGAGGATTTTTGGAAATAAAACAGACATGTAATTTATTGGTCAATAAAGAAAGTGCTCTTGTATAGGCTGGTAAATTGTTATATTCTAATAATAATCATGATCATTGTTCTCCCCACTATAGTCTTATGTTAACATTCTCTAACATAATAATTGTCCAATTATTGAAACTTTCATTGTCATTGCCCTTGATGCACTGTTTTTGGAGATAACCAATGTCAAGATTTTTATAAACCAGCGTTTTTGCTCCTTTGCTGGAGTTTCGTCACAGCTGATGAAAGTTGTCTGTTTACTCATCAAAATAAGTACTCTCAGGAAGATGGCAGGGTGTAGAATCTGGATATTCATTTTTCTTTTAATCACAGGTGGCCACTGGTCACTAATCTTTTGACTGGATCGCAGGCAATCCCTAAATAGCAGTGCATCTATAATGTATAAATTAAGTTCCGATTCTTTGAATTAGAGGTGTGCTAAGCTGATGAGAAGAATCCTTGGTGTTGAAAATATTAGCATAGGTCTGTCTCAAAAGATTGCCACGTTTTCCACTTTATCTCGCTCAATGATGGTTAAGCAAATATGTAGAGCAGAGCAAAATGACAAGGAAAGCAAGAGTCGCTCGAAAGAGAAAATGTAAGGCTTTCCATGTACGTTTCATATGCTCCAACGTATTACGTATTTGAAATGCGACATGTTCCCTCATTTTACTTGAGCGACGCAACCGACAATGCGGCTGAGAGACGAAATAGTTAGGGAAACAACTGAGTCAAGCAGTGCAAATATTTTTTTTAGAAGGGCGGCTGTTTGCAGCTGTCTGTACCGGTGTCCCATCCGTGGTTTGTGCCCTAAGAGGAACACTGTATATGCAGTGTTCTTGATATTTACCTAGGAGTTTACTGACTATATGCTTCTTCATATTTACTCTGAGTCAGTGCTAGGTGTGCCGAACTTAAATTGCGATTAACTTAGATTCTGAAGGTGGCTGATGATTGTTTTGATAGAAACTCGTGTCATCTGTGCATTACGGTCATGGTGAACGCGAAACTAGAGTTTAGATCCAGTTTTGTTGTGAAAGGTGCAGTGTGTAGGTTGTGTATGAAGTACAATAATGATTTCTTAAACATATTCATCACAAATGCGTCGAGTGGGATAGCATTTTGGGATGTCATACAGGACCTACTTAATGTTGAGGTAGGTGTTACTTGGCAATGAATGTGAAGTATTACTGTAGGGCCTGGGTATAACTTACAGAAATGAAGGTAGCCGTGGGTCTCCTAGTCCACCGATAAACTTAATACCCCCTTTTCTGACCAGCTACTGCCCTCTTTTATACCTCATTTTAAAGCTAAGGAACTTGCTTTTTGTATTATACTCATTTTTTTACCTGTTTTCAACTGTTTCCTCGCCATTTCCCTGCCAATATTACCTCTTTTCGAGGATAATATTTCGTATGAGGCTGGATGTTGTTATCTCATTTATTTACCTCGATCGCAATGATTTTTTTCACTTCTTTCCGCTGTCCCTTCATCGCGGCAGCTTCCGTTATTGTCGAGGACATTTTTTCATAATGTCAAGATTTAATTGGGCTTCATCATTTGTTGGTAAGATTTTTGTACCTTTAAAGGTTGCTGAAGGTGATGGATTTCCAGACACAGTATGTCGCCCATGTTTTAGGAAGCTTATGGAATTCAGCGAGTTTAAAAAGATGTGTGAAGAGTCTGCCGCGGAATTTAAGAGAAAAGCCCTGGAGGGTGGTTTAAAGGTAAGTGCAACAGCGCTATTGGCCTACGTTTGTTTCTGAAGGATATAATGCATGTATTCGGTGCACCATAGTGAAATGGTATATTTCCTATGAATACTGTTGAAACCACCTTTGGAGTCTCTATTTATTAGTTCCAGGACGTTTATAAATGTATTAAACAGATAAAATTACAAACATGCGAAACAGGATTCATACTCCTCTAGTTTGTCTCCATCACATCAGCCTTGAACTGGGGTCTTCAATGCTAAAAATCCAAACCAAAGCCCTGTTACTTGTGACCACTGTATACTTCCATCCCAACAGACATGGGCAGAAGTAAATTGCTCCCCATACAATTGTCAAAAGTTCCTTTTCTACCACTGAATAATTTTTCTCAGCCTTATCTTTTCCGCTTGCATAAGCCATCAGTCTTTCTGTCTGTCTTTCCCCATCACTCCCTATGACAGTATACACAACGATGCTTCAATACTTGCATTTGTAGTAAGGAAGAACTCTCTTGAGGAATCAGGATATTGCAGAAACATTTTTGCCATCAGCTGGTGCTTCAGCTTCTCAATACACTCCTCCTTTTGACTACCCCACTCATGGCACACCTTAAGTAGTTCATGCAGGGGTCTGGCAATTTGCAAACTTCCAGGATGAATATTCTCTTATGTCCTGCCAATCCCAGAAATTCTTTCTGTTTTTTGGTATGTGCAGGCTTCGGAAATTTATTTACCTTCCTTACTTTCTCTGGGTCTGGCTTCTCTGGCTCTGGATCTTCCAAAATCACATGGGCCTAGTTCACTTCTGTGGGAATTTACATTAATCTGAGTGTATTTTCAGCCCTTGGCCCTTCAATCTCCCCATCACTTGTCTTGACTAATATCTGTGATTGTTCAATGAATCACCATACTCAACTGCATCATCCAGATATACATGGCACTTGATACCCTGTACCCAGTGAGTACTGTGTTCATAAGCTGCTGGAAGGTAGCTTGAGCACCTTTCAAACCTAATGGCAATCGTTAGTGATATGTTCATGTGCTGCATTTTAGGCAGTCTTTTCCTGATCATTTTGCAGTGTTATCTGATGACAGCCACTCATTAAATAGAAATATAGGGTCCAACATTTCAGAGATGCCGGGAAGAGGAAAGGCATCCACCACCAGCACATTGTTCACCCTTCAGAGGTCTAACATAATCCTCCACTTCTTTTGGCCCGAGGCATCCACTTTTTTGAGTATCACTAGAATGGGGGAATTTCACACATTATTGCTTTGCCTGATGGTTCTATCTGATTTTTATATCCTATCAAGTATATTTTGCATTTGCACCCTCACCTCTTCTTGGTGCACTTCAAGGATCCAACAAGGCTTTAGATAGAACCCTGATTATGCCAAATTTAAGATCACATCGTTATACAAACGTGTGGAGGTGATTTGCGTGTATTGCATCCCATTCACGTTAGGAGGAGGCATTAAAATGCCAGGAAAAAAGTATTGTTCTGCATTGGTGGTGTGATAACATTGCTGGACTCCGTCAGGATAAAGAAATTTATTTCTTCGGCTTTCTGATCCTGAGAGATAAGTCCGTCTGGTGGGTGATATATAAGATGTGTGTTGTCTTTTCATTGTTATGAGTTAGTGGTACTTATTTACTCTCAGTTTCCCCTTGGCTAATCGTGATTTTGTGCCTATTTATGGCGAATGAATGGGCTAAGTTTTGTCTTCAGACAGCAATGGGAGCTCGATAAGAGTCCCCATTATTTTGTGTGCTCTGTGCACTTCTCAGAGGGAGACCTTAAAATCAGTGTTTTGGTCCATTGTGAGCAGACATTTGCATCAATACAATCACTGCATACTTGCAATGACATTTTCCCTGAGACTTTGATTTGGACTCCTCCCCAAATTAATGTTACCTGCATTGTGAGCTGACTTTTGATAAGTTCGGTGCGGTAAGGTAAATAGACATTAGTATACTACATTGTGAATGATTTTTGTGTTCGATGACTAGAATGTTTTTTGTTCAACGATATGATTAGCACATCTACTGTGAACATGGTAATTAAACGTGAGAAATGATGAAAGTATTGTTCATGGCCTTGGTGGTGTTAGAAGTGGATTTCATCAGCTGTTATGATTTTTGAAAACACATCAATGCTGTGGAAAGATCTGGAATACCCTACAATATATTTGTCAATGTTGGTAGTTGACTTGGTGGAGTGGCTGTTTTGTACTTTTGCGGTGATCAAGTGGTTTCTAATAATCCTGCGGTGATTTTATGCTCTAACATTATATTTGTGATTACTTGCTTATTGTAATTATAACAAGATTGAAGAATATGAATTCGAAGGCTTCAGCGGAGTCGTTCAGATGATATTGAAAACTTCTTGGGTTCTCTTCCATGTGTTTCCATTGTCGAAGACGACAGTTTCGACAGCGTTGCAGCTGTCTTCTTCAGGTCAGAAGTGACGGTGCGTGTGAATGTGACCGTTTTATATAGCCGGTCGTTTTCCCGCCAATTCAGTCTGGTGTGCTGTCATTGGTCGCTTTCTTTTTCTTAACGAAAATTCTCTTCCAGGCGAAGGAGAGAGTGTAGCCATCTTCTCTGTTGATATTTTCAAATGCCGCCTGAGAGAGCGCCAAAGAGATATAAAGAATAGGCAGCTACACAAATCAGCTCTGGCTGAACACACCTGGAGTGGACCTTGTCACAATATGAATTTCGAAGAAGCAAAATTAATAGCAAAAGAGAATGGCTACTTCCCCAGACTCATCAGGGAGGCCATTGAAATTGTAAAAACACCCGAAGCTTTAGTAGAAAAATGACTTATTCTTACTTGTGGGGTAAAAAGGCATCTCTCTCAAGGGACACACAATGCAAATGAAATTACATGATATAGAAAGGAGAAAATCATCTATTTTTGTGATGAAAACAATATTTTAGCATGCATTTTCACGCCAAAGTCAATGGTAATGGCTAGCAGAGTAGTGGTAATCGTGGCTTAGGTTTCAGCTCAATGCTTTCTCAAAGGCTTTCATGCAATAAATATGATCCATTAATTTTTGGAACATTCCGAGGTGAACGTTTTATTTGAACGTGCAATTTTGCATGATGAGGAGACTCGCAAAAATGCAACACTATCACATGTATGCTGGAAAAGCCTGCTGCTGGAATACTGCGTGTTTGGGCAAAATGTTGCAATTTTGTCGACTTGAACATGGCCGCTAGCTGCAAGTGTGGACAACGGTAGTAGTAGGTAATGTGAAGGAAGGGGAGGGTGAGAGCAGGGAAGGAAGAGTAGGGGAGGGGGTTGCTGTGAGATGATAATCTGATGGATGGATAATCAGACGTCAGATATTTGGTGCTTTACCTACTCCCTGCTGATTCCAAGTTCCTAAGGTGTTTGGCTAGCATAGTGATCTATGCTAAAGTATAACATTCTCAAAGGCTTTCATGCAATAAATATGCTCCCATCAACACTATGCTAATGGGCTGAATGTGATGGATCAGCGAAACGACTGTAGTGTGATTCATGGTCCATTCTAATTTTTTTCATATGAGTCTGCCTTTGTTTCACCTGCAAACCACTCTTGTATTCATCAATTTCATTGTTTCACATGTTTCCCTTTCATTCTCCGTATGTCTGAATGTGTGTGAGCATACATTCACACCTATGAGCAGTCAATGTGAATGAAGGAATTTTTGCAATAAATTTCAATAAACTTTCTACTTTTTTATGCCTAGGCAAAGAAAGGTCGTCTCTTATCTACATCTACGTCATACCCTGTAAGCCACCCAAAGGGTGTGTGGCAGAGTGTGCTTCCACACCAGGCATGCATGAATTATACGGCAGAACACCGAAACTACATAGAAACCAGCGTACCACACATGCAACGCACCAATTAACAATCTACTAACCAAGAAACATTCCATCGCCTATTGTTCCGGCATGGAAGGAATGCAAAGACTACTACTACAGATTCAAAATATCATGCATAACTAAGAACGTAGAGAATATAAAGAGAAAGATCTACAATCTAGCTAATCTCACTATTTGCACTATTCATGACGATGATTATAGTTATTATGGTCCCAAATGGTACGCGGAAAAAATGACATCTTATACCTATCGTTTCTACAATCTATCTCTCTAATTTTATTGTCGTGATCTAATCTGCCATAGTACAAGGGGGTTAATAGTATGTTTTTTACGGACACCGAGAACTTATACGGACCGTTACATGGACACCTAGAAAATTATCACTCATTAAAAGGATTGCCATCTCAATCCATGTCCTTGATTAGTTGTAATGTAATATTTGGATGTTATCAAGGCAAAACCTATTCATGTTTTCTCCCTTCTAGGTGGATGTAAAAGAACAGGTCCCAAGTGAATCAGAGGTTGAAGATGAGACTTATGGGGAGCAGCACCTTGACCTGGCTGAATGCCAAGTGAGATCTGTGAATAATGTCGTGTGTGTTCCTCTTGAGATTGGAGATAAGGTGAAGCAAATTGCTCAATGAACTGCCACATCAGTCCAAACATATCCCTTCACACAATATATACCAACCTTCCCCTCTAAAAGTTACATCTACATTTTTTGAAAAGCTTGATTTCTATCTGACCTGTCCTTTTCATGTCGTGCAAATTTTAATGTAAAAAATATAGAACGCATATTCACCAAAAGTTGATGTGGGTTGTTGAAAGCATAAATAAAGCTGTTTGTATGTTTATGTCTTGTGCTTAGAGATGGTTAAATAACTGTAATTTTCCTTTGAGGTAAATACCGTGGTAAATTTTGGTAATGTTAAAAAATTACTGTATTTTCCCAGTAATGTTTAATGTTCTGCAGGTAATATCAAATTGAGGATTTTATAGGAAAGCCAATAGCAAGGGGTTAATCGTATTTAAACCATTACTATCGCTACATTAATGTATAAGAAGTAAAGAAAATTTAAAAAGAAATATGGCAGCCCCCACACAATTTGGCATTCTTTTGTTTCGTATGAGAATGTTTGTTCTAATCGTTTAAAATGATAGCCCCACAAATATACCACTAGTAAAAATATTACTCAAATGAGTTGTATGTGCGTTAATTCATTATTATTATTATTGTATTAAATATATTGACTTGGCTTAAAATAATTTGCTTGGAATGTATCAGTATGAAAAATATCTGAGATGGTAGTGAATTTTACCAAAAATTACGATAATTTTCAGAGGCTGTGGTAAATTACGTGAAATATCATGGTGATGTACGCAAAGTACTACAGTAATTTTCAGAATGGTCTATCTGTAGTTTTACTTCGATATTTCTCATCCTTGGAAAATATTTGAGATAAAATTAGTTGTATTGCAGATTGCACTTGATATGAGTTGCTAAATTTTGTAAAAGCTTAAATAAGAAAAGAATTACTGATACAAAAAAATTAATTGCCTTTAACAAATGAAAAGAAAATAAATTCAATGGCAATGAGGCTTTATTAAGTTATAATTTGGCCTTAGTATTATTGATATTTATGTATCTATATCTATTTTGCTGTGCTCTTTTGGGCTTTTAGGGAATGGAATTTGATTGATTTACTTTCCTCATCCTTGTAAAAAGCCCTCCCCCCACTTTTTCATCTTACATTAGGTTAAAAATGAGGGTATTATATTCATGTGTATTAAGTGTATTCCCATGTCTTGTATTCATTATATCTCACTGAGTAAAATGCCAGCGGCTCAGTTGAATCTAAAAATTCATCATCTGTAAAACTACCACCAACCTGATTCAGTCACATAGATTTGTTGGTCAAAAATATTCAAATACAACAGGGAAAATACAGTTTTTGAGAAAAATCAATTTTAAGGTAAATAATTGATTTCTGTTTGACACCCTATTTGCCTTAATTTGTGAAATATTCATTCTTCTCTCCAGATCTCTGTGAAAGAAGAGCCTGTCTCCTGTGAGTCATCTTTGGATGGAGACTCGAATAGATGGGAGAACACTGTCAAATATGAATCCCCAGAGAGAGCCGATTGTAATATTGAAAGTGTTCCACTCAAGAATGGAAATGAGGTAAAGACATTTTGGCTTTGATTTCTATCCAAAAGTCCTTTGGAATTGTCGCCATTCCTCCTCTTCTTCTTTCTCTTCTGCTTAATCCTAGAGATTAGGAATCACTGTTTCTCACTCTCCTCCTACATTTTATCCACTCCTTTGTGTCCTCAGATGTTAGATCCTTCTCCCTCTGGTCTTCCATGATGCCTTCTCTCCATCTCCTCCTAGGCCTTCCTCTGGGTCCCTTACCATTCACATGCCTGCACCTCTGTAATCTTCGCTCTTGTACTTTCTTCACAAGCGGCAAGGGCCTAGCCTCATTGAAACACCAGTTTCCGTAAGATCGCTGAAGTTAAGCAATGTTGGGCCCGGACGAGGGTTGGATGGGTGGCCATTCATACCTTCACCGTGGTGCTCTTGTCCCCTGTCTGTTAACCTGTCTGCATGTGGCAGGCAGGTTAAAAATGGGGTTGGCACAATGGACCACTCAAGGTCTAGGTGCCCGAGCTCCTGTCGAAGGCTCCCCCAACTAACAATCTTCTTCACAAGCACTTTTGGTGCTTCCAAGTCCAACACTTGTTAGACTTCAGAGTGCTAAAATTTATTCATAAAATCAAAATTGGACTGTTGCCGCTCTACTTAACAAAATTGATTATCACCAATTGTGATATTCTTGAATATGCCACTAGAGCTAAGCATGATTTTCACGTTCCCTACATGAGTAAAGCTGTGACTCAAACTCAGTGTTTTATAAAGGAATAATAGTTTTGTATAATGCATTGGACAATGGTACTTAGGCAACTCAATACATCAAAACTTTTCAATCGGAAGTAAGATGGTGGATTGTTAACAAAAGCCAGTCCAATGTAATTTAATCTAACTTTTAAATGGCTGTATGTAAATTTTTTAATTGTGACATCCTTATTGTGATTTTATGCATCCTTGTATTGGAATAGCTTTTGGCTAAATCAAGACTGGTATTATTATTATTAATCTCAACTACCCTGTTCTCTAAACCACTCATCCCTTACCCTGTCTCTCCTTGTCTTTCCCATAGTCCATCACAACATCCTCATTTCCGCTTTGTCCAACTTCTTTTCTTGCCTCTTTTTTTATGGGTCATGTCTCGCTACTGTAGATTAGGGCTGGTCTCTCAACTTATTTAAAAATCCATCCCTTTGTACTCCTACCAATCCGCTTGTTGCATTACACCATGGTTCTCTTTCTCCAGTTCATCCATCCTGATTGAGCCCTGTGGTTGATCTCCCTATCAAGATCTCTGCCTTCTGTGATGTACGACCCATGGTACTTAAGTGCTCCTTCCGTTCTGCCTATCCCATTACACCCTGGTTGTCTTTCTCCAGTTCATCCATCCTGATTGAGCCCTGTGGTTAATCTCCTTGTCGAGATCTCTACCTTCTGTTACGTACAACCCAAGGTACTTTAGTCCTGTGTCCTCGTCAGCTTTCTCCGTGTAATCTCACCTCTCCTACTTTTCCTTCTCTGCCAAACCACAGGTACCTCAGTCTTCTTCCTACTTATTTTAAGACAGTCCTTTCTCGAGTGCCTGCCTCCAACGTTGCAATATTTCCTCTGCCTTCTCCTAACTTTCCTCCACCAAAATGAAGTTGTCAGAAAACAACCCTGCCCAAACGGAGTGAGCCTTGACCACTCCTTTTGGACAGGGTTACCGTTGGCAAGCCAGTTTTTGCCATGCCTATTCTTATTGTGGTTTAATTTTTTACCACTCATCTGCTTCCATGTGTAAGAATTTTGTATTTAGGTTATCATGCATACGTAATTCATGATGCATTACCTTGGATACTAAATCTATGATGTATTTCCGTAGGCTGATCTGAAGGAAGAATTTGATTCAGGTAAATCTCAGGAGGAACAAACAACCTTCAGAGTGGAGACAAATCCAGATAAATCCATGTGTGTAAAACAGTGTGCAAAATATGGCAAGGGTTTTTTACTCTATTTATTTATGTGTATTCATGTGCAATTATAGCTTGAGGTCAATAATATTGGGCAAATACAGTATTTGAACGGAAAGAAACACTGAGCTATATTACAAATATCAGCAGCAAATGAATAAACTAAAAAGTAGCATTTATAGTGAATAAATAGATCCAAACAGACTTAGCAATAGGTACGAGCAGAATAAAGTGGGAAGATTATGGTTGATACGGGATAGGTGAAATTTATCCAATTCTGGGATGGTTTACAATGTACTATTACCTGTGGATGGGAGTCTGAAGATGAAAGACCTCTTAGAGACAGAGCAACTTGGGGTGGGGCTTGGAAACAGTTCAATGAGACACTTCATTTGTGAAGGAATCTATAGGTAGAAAAGAGATAGAATTTCAGATCACCTATAGTTTACCTTGTCTATTTTTTTGAAAAACCTGCTGTCAAGAAGGGCGTGGCATTCAGTCTGGAAGAATATGCGTGGAGATGATCATAATTTATCAAGGAAGTAGTGGCAGAGCTGTAATTGGTATTGCCTGGATTTGGAGAGGAAGAAATTCATTGATCCTTCCAGGAGTATAAACATGAAAAGTATGGCAGTGGCCAAAATTTATAAGCAGTATTTTTTATGTATGTTTTTGTTCGAATGGGATCTTGTGTGAGATAATTGGTTTGGGGAAATATAAAGAGACATGGGGCAGGGAAAAAATGCTTTTGGAGGGATTTCGTGGATTGTGTTGCTTTTGAAAGGTTCAGAATTGCTCACACTTCATTTACCTCAGAAGCTGAAATGTAAAGCCCATTTTACACAGGGCACATAATTGCCCATTGTTATATATGTACGTATGTGCATTACAAATTGCATCATGTAAAGTGGTGAATTGCAAGAATGCATGTGTGAATGCATGAATGCAAGATGGCAAAATAGCACCTGACCTACTGTCGGTGCAAAAATTATGTAGACTTGAGTTTGGGCACTGTTTAAAAATGAGCCCCTGTACCTATATGAATGCGAGTTACACCAAATTTTAGCTTGTTTTATTTTACGTTTAACTTTGGTTGCCAATTATTTTTACATTACACTCGATTTTTTATTCTGGTGAGAACAAAAAAGGTTCCGTTTTTTGCCATTTTCGAACGGAGCACACTCTTTGACATTTAATGGTGAAGAAACTTGTAAGTTAATTGTAATGAACCTCTATTATTGTGTAGTATAAACATATTGAAATGTATCTTAAATGTTCAGTTCTTTCTATTCTGCCATAAAAAAGTTATTAACAAGTTTATGAAACAACTTTTTCTTGGTTATAAAAAGTAGTAGAAGCAATATCTTGTTTTGAAGCTCTTCAAAGTCACCGTAACTCGCATTCATGTGGGTATCACAGCTCATTTTTAATCAGTGTCCAAACTCGAGTCTACATAATTTTTGCACCTACAGTAATCAATTAATGATTGCATCCCTGGTTGAGAAAAAGTTGACGGTTCAGTTTATGGAAATTCGTGCCCCATATAAAACAGGCTCTATAATCTTCACATTTTGTGAGCTTATGTTGATTGGTGTGAGGAAAACATGGAAACGATTGCTGAGAACTCTGAAAGCATTTTCTTTCTCTCTCCTTGCCTGAGAAAGTCTGTAATTGTAATGTCTCTGTGCCTTGTATAACCCTCTATTAGGGTATGGCTTTAAAATACAGATAGGAGGAAACACATCATCTGTAAAGGTGTCAAATGTGGATATTTTTAGTGTTATATCGCAGCAAAGGTTGGCATTATTTGGTTGATTGTCTTTTGTTTCTCCTACCTCCCGGATGTAATGTAAGATGATGTTAGACAGTTGTTGTAACAAGGTAAGTAATAAAGATGGCTGTGCTGAGAAAGAACCTTGGTCGTCCCATGAGTTTTACTTGAAGTAAAGATGACTTCACGAGGCCTCACGAGGGTTTTACGAGGTAACAACGAGAGTTACAGAGGTATAACACTTAGGTTTATTAGTTCTCTGATGTAAAGCTTATCTTTTAAATATATATTTTGGACTAATAACTAAACATAAAACATTTGACCTTGACTGTGGTGTACTGACACACTGCTGCCTACTAGGTGATTCTCTGATATTTTTCCAGTACACATGATGTCATTCAATGTTATTCATGTGAGCTGAAAGGTGGTTTTCTGATCTGCTTTAACATCAACACCTTGAATGGAAAATTCACTGTCTTAGTTTGAAAATCATGCTCATCTATGTTCATTATTAATTGTAACAAATTCTCATTTATAGCATAAATAATTTTTGTGATAAAAATATTCTATGCATGATCAAATGTAAAATTTGGATGAAATTTATCATTACTTTGGAGAAGGTGATCATTCATGATGTGCTAATGTGGTGGGTCAACTGACTGTTATGGAAATTATTGACTTTTTATGGTGACTCAACCATCATGAAGTTGTACCTAGTTGATCCTGAAAGTGTCATTACAGATTATTTATTGAAATTAATATTTTTTTACTTCACGGTGCTTGGCTGTTCTACTTTCTTGCTTTTACCATTTTAAAACAAATTGTAAATAATATCATTGCAGGTGGATAAGAGCAAAATTATGAGAAAAAAAGGAGTGTTACCTGAAAAGGATTTATCTAAGAAGGGCTCTTTGTTGGTGAAGGGGAGGATTCATGAAGGACCGAAGCCATTCCATTGCAAAACATGTGGAAAGGAGTTTACTCTAATGATAAATTTTGAGCGGCATATGCTCAGGCATGCCAAAGGGGAGAGATTTAAGTGTGAAAAGTGTGGGAAGAGGTATAGTAAGAAGTGTCAGTTATTAACGCATTTATTCATACACACCGGTTCAAAACCATTCAAGTGCGAGACGTGTGGTAAGGATTTTGCTCTGAAGAAGTATTTTACTCGGCATGCAGCCATCCACAGTGGTTTAAAACCATTTAAGTGTGCGACTTGTGGGAAGTTGTTTACAAGGAAGAATTATTTAGTGGCACACTTGGTTATGCATCCTGATTCCAAGCCATTTAGGTGCGAAACATGTCGGGAAGAGTTTCCTGTGAAGAGTGATTTAGTGCAACATTTAACCGTACATACTGGTTCAAAATTGTTCAAATGCGGAACGTGCTGCAAGGAGTTTGATATAAAGAAGTGCTTTATGCGACATGTAGCTGCACATGATGGTTCAAAGCCATTCAAGTGCGAAATATGTGGCAAGAGTTTTAACAGAAAAGATAATTTATGTACTCACTCAGTCATACACACTGGTTTGAAGTCATTCAAGTGTGCAACTTGTGGAATAGGGTTCAGTTTGAAGTGCGATTTAGAGCAACATTTAGTCTCACACACTGGTTCCTAGAAGAGATTGGCAAACATTATCACTGTGATAGCATTGGGTTGATCAATAATGTGCAATCAACTGCAGTTTATTTATCTGTAAATGAAGTTTTTTTTAAGAGCTTTCCTTCTTCGACTACCCTGTCACAACCAATAAGCACAACTTTCAATAAAGCATGCTTTCAAATCGTGCATTTACTATAGAGGTGGGTATTTCGCAGACGAATCCGTCCAAAGGAACGGGTCCTTTGATTGAATGGGAGGACCGACTTCTATGGAACGACTGGTCATTTCGATTCGTCTGTCCTTTGTTCCATTCGGTCCGTCAGTCCTTTCGGTCCTTCGTTCTTTTTGTTCCATTGTACCTTTCAGCCAGTCATTACTTTTGCTCCTATCTTGAAGAGGTAGGATGTTCTTTTTCATACCCCATAAATTCATCTGCTGATGCTAGCAGTGTAATTAGCTGTGCTCTTTTTCTTTGTATAAATAAACCTATTTACGTAACCATGTCAAAGTTGGTAATATTACCTTCCATCTTTTATTTCACCCAACATTCTTAAACACTGTCATCACAGTATACTTAGTATATATGTTTTTTTTTCATTATAATGAATAGTGCGAGAGGCAGAGGATGGCCGAGAAAGTTGTGGTTGAATGTGGTCGAAGAAAATCTTCTGAGGAGGAATATTAGGAGTCTTAAAAACAGGAGGGCATGTATGAAGCAGTGTATGGGGGTAAATGAAGCAAAAGAGGTTTGCAAGGATAGGTTAGCATGGAGGAAATTATTGAAGCAGAGTTAAGTGTACAAATATGTATTTATGAGTGAAACTTAGTGACTCTGCCTACTCCGGGAGGGAATGGCGTGATTGGTATGTATGTATGTTAAACACCAAGAACATGTTAAAAAATAAATGCATGACCACCAATGAAAAGGAATGGGTCCCAAAAAGGATTGGTCCAGAGTGAATGAGTTCCCAAAAATGAACGGTATTGCCCATCTCTAATTTACTATTACTACGTTTACCAATCGAACTCAGATCTATACAAACTCAGACCGCTCTGAACATAGTAAGCCAGCTGACTCAGATCGCCTGGTTTACCAATACGAAATTGATTGAAATTTTGATTTGAATAAGTCCATATCGATGTGAAATCACAGTGGATTTGGGCATCTACTCCCGTAGGGTAACTACCTCCGGTTCAGCAGGAAGCTTTTGCTTATATCCGAGCATTGGTGTTATTGGGAAAAAAAGGGAAGGAAAAGTTAGCGAGCCACAACCCCTTCAAGGCCGACACCAATGAGGTGGATTGAAGTCAAAAGGACCTCAATTGGGCCGCATAGCCAAGGAAAATCTCTGCACCAAGAGTTATTAAAGCTAATTTTATGTTTACTGTCTTCTCTGTTTTTGGACAGAAACATCATCACCTAATTGAGGAGTGGGTGTGTCAGTTTGAATAAGGTCCTTCTTATCATCATCCTTCCATCTATTAAAAGGTGTTACCAATAAACTGCATACTGTATCACACACAGAATTCATAATTCATGACGCACATGATGTGACGCATGAGGTATAGCACTGTCAACACAATACAATATGCTGATCAAGCGTTTGGACACTGCGGCAGACTGGCCGGCAGATCACGTTCAAACAGTACGAGAGCGCCAAAAGCAGGAGAGAAGCGAGGGGGGGTGAGCATGTGAGACTACCACTATTACTACGTGTAGGAAGGTGCGTAGAAGCGTACTGCGCTGGTGATGTGTTGAGAAAAGTACTTCACCTGGCAAGCGGTTACCATGGCAACCAACGACGCTCACCCACTTCGCACGGTCCTTCCCCCTCCCGCCGCGAACTCTTAGAGAGCCCGTAGGTGAAGGGCTGAAGCTAGCACTTCACCTGCCGACACGATACAGAGATTGCTGATTGATGGACACGACAGCGCATTGCGGGAGCACTCCATTCAAATAACGGTCTCAACATTGTATGAATATACGTTGGAAACTTGATATATATTCTTGAATTTTCCAAATGGATAGAATATTGGAATTATTTTATTCTTTCAAAATGAAGGTGAAGTGGCACTTCAATCACTTCACCTGACGAGCCACCACTGTTTAAGGCTCTGATTCACCTGATTATCTAGTGTTTCTTATGTCTATGATATTGGATAAAATATGTCCCTTTGTGCAGAGGAATCATGCAAAATCCTCACATGTACTTAGTTTCATTTTCTAGTTTTATTTTGCAGAGTGAATGCAGCACATTCGATATGAGTATGTTGTCTTTCCCTTCCTCACTATCTTCTCCTTAGTGTACACTGCCATTTCCCTGATAGTCTGTCGAGATGGTCCTGGCAAAATTCTCCCCGAGTTGGCCTTCCTCTCTCCTCCTTGGTGTCATCATTGCTGGGAGATGCACTTCTCCCCTCCTCACTCATCCCAGCCCTTGGCTGCTTCCAAAACGTGCTGATTGTAGCTCAAATCACCATATCTGTGAAAATTTTTGTGCACCAAAAATAAATTAAATAAGGCACAGTTTATCAACCATAACATCACTTTTTTCAACTGTATCTATCATTGTTTTTCTAAGTACTGAGAAGTGTTTTATATACTTAATAGTTGAAAGAATCTTATAGTGGAAATCATTCACTATTCCCTCTTGTTTTTCCATACAACCAACTGAATTTTTCCCTTTCAATAAATTGCATAGTCATCTTTCTTCATTCTTTTATTTCATTTGTGAATTCTGTGTGTGTTATTATCTATAGGTTTTGTATTTTCCTCTCTGGGAACAAACATACATAAGATGATATTCTAGCTTCATAATTCTTGGTGAAATGATGTCAGTGCCATATGATTAAGTATGCAAAAGTTTTATGCACAAATGCCCCAAATATGAAATGAAATATTTGGACCAAAACTCCCGGAAAGATGTTAAAAAACAATCTTTAATACATGCATAGAAGAAGCACTTAGTATTCTAGATTTATTTAAAATAATAAACCAAGCTTGTATCGAACAAGTGAAATCTCCACAAGTGGTTTTTATCGTTCAGCCAACCAAACATGAAGGTTTCTGTGATCAGTTGTCCACTTGTTAATCCTTCGAGTGTGAAAGACATATGAGTCATGGATGGATGCTCTCAAGGGACATGACTCACTGCATGGTTCAAGCTGGTAATGGTAAACTTCAATTATTTTTGGGCACCCAACCACTGGAGAACTCTTGGGAACTGAACTCTGAATTGTAAGGATTGAGCTACATGCTTACAGAGTGAAAGGCTTTTGTCGTGCTTGATGTGTGTGGAAATACAATGAGGGTGTAGCCATAGAGGTAAAATTGGATGATTGGTCATTCATCTAGTGACAAAAAGATTTTCAGAGAGCAAGTAATACATGCAACTTCTTGACTTGCAAAGTGTTGTTATCCACAACCTTGGGGTTCCTTTATTCATTTGACCATCTTAAAGTGGAGGTAATGGACTGATTTTTACCTTTTTGTATTTGTTTATACTTTATATCTGTGAGCATATCTAGGAGAGCTTGGTGCATGACCACAGCATGGGACACCCGATGTGCCAGCCTTGAGGGAGGGGGGGTGGTGTGCTATGGCTGTCTCGTTAAACAGGGGTGCCAATAACCTTCAAAAGCTATAGTGCAAAACCTTCCCTAATTCCTATTTTCCCTCCTAAAATTTTGTTATTCCTTCAGGATTCCTTGTTTTAAATTTGAATGGTAAATAAATTTAAATAATAGTGTAATTAACCCTTTAAGTGCGGCATGACATGATATCACATCATGGTTGTATTTACTCTGGTGCTAATGACGTGATATCACGTCAAGGATACCATGAGTGTTCCAGATTTCACTAGGGAACTTTCACGAGGCCCCCTAGTGAAAGCTGGAACACTCATGGTACCCTTGACAGGACATCACGTCATCAGAACCAGCGTAAATACAACCATGATGTGATAGTACGTCATGCCGCACTCAAAGGGTTAAAAGGTAATATTAAAAGAAAAGGATTACAAGTTAGGACAAAAATCTTTATTTTATCCTAAAAATCCTATCATATACCTTTTTATGCATAGTATTTTAGTTTATTCCCTTTCAAGAAAAACTGTTTACATATCTTCCCCCTGCCCCAAAAAGTAATATTTAGAGTGCAGATTACGTTTGTCACTCTCATCGTCCAGATTCTTAAATTTTATTTAATTATTTTTCCACCTTGGTTATTAAAATAATTTTTCAAAATTTACCCCCAAAATTTTAAATGGCGCAACTTGCAATAATTTTAACACCTGCAAGTTCTTGGGATTATTTCTTAATTATAAAATGTCTTGGGCAGAGCATATCAATTTCCTTAGTAGCAAGCTAAGTTCAAGCTGTCACATCCTTAGACAGCTTAGTCAAACAGAAACACGAGAAACTTTACTAAGTTTATATTTTGGTGATTTTTACTCTCATGATTTATACTGTATTATCTTATGGGGATCTACCCACTTGTCTTTAAAAATATTCAGACTTCAGAAACAAGCTGTCAGAATCATTGCCCAGAGGTGTAATAGATCCCCCAGTAAACCAATTTTTAAGGACTCGAATCTTCTTTCTGTGCCATGTACATATTTATTTCTAACTACCATGTATGTGAAGAATAACATTGTTAATTTTTTTATGAACAGTGTATTCCACCAACACCACACAAGGACAAAAAATGACATCCATTACAGTTATGTAAGTACGTACAAGAGTTGCTAAAATGGGACCCAAAGAAATGGGCATAAAATTGTTCAATAAATTACCACTGTGTGTGAAAGAAATAAAAAGCATCAATGCTTTTAAATCAGAACTGAATAAGTACTTACAAAATAATTTGTTCTATTCCATTGAGGAATACCTCAATGACACAGCCTGTTAAACATTTAATTGTGTATAATATATGTATGTATGAATATGACGTGCCCTATATCTTTTTCATATCAATGTATCAGATTTTTGGGCAAATAAAGATATTATTATTATCCCCCGCGAAGGCACACCTGTCACTAAATATCCTCAATCAGTGGTTCGTACCCTCCAGTAGACTTAATGCGAATTGAAAAATACAGCCCTTCATTGCTGCTCAACCCTAGATTTGATTACTATCGAGGGAAAAAAAATAGGAGCCGACTTGTTGTCGGGGAGTTTGTGTGTTAACGTAACCCTTCTTTGAACTGCCGCTTTAATTGTACCACCGTCACGTGATAGGTGTTAATGCCACTGGTGACGCTTCTCTCATTCTGTCTCAGCCTCGAGGGCGTATTCTACTTACTAATAGCTCAAAAATATCGACACTCAACTATCGATCTATGATAATCGTAAAGGCGAGGGCGTGTGAAAATTTTATTCAATGTTTTGGTTCTTGATTCTGTCAACAGTCTGATTATAACTTTTTACTGCTGACCTTAATGATACGTGTGATTTCAAATATCAGTGTTATTGATGAATGTAGTGGTACATGAAGGGATATTTAAGATGCCGAGCAGCCCATTTGGAGAAGCTAGTGCTGCTGCAGAGAATTCTGCTCGAAGCCTTGTTCATACGTTGAACACCCATGAGGATAATAATCGAAGTTATTTTGAAGAATTCACTGAAGATTTCAATTATGAGGTAGCTTTTAAATATTTTATCTAGGTTTAATTTATCAACTCAGACAGTCGTCTAATTTACATTATTTTCAGTATGTGACATGCTACATGTGCAATGGGTACTATGGACCCTGTTTCGACGAGCCTGTTTGTGCGACATGTCACGCCTTCTTATTTCCGGGTGATTTTAGTCACCCTGAAGCAATGGCGATATTCAGTGAGGTGTGTTGACAGTTGTTACCTTTGTGGTTTTCATTTGGACCTATGTGATATCCAAGTCATTCAATCGTAATTAACATTCATGTTACTCCATATTAGCAGAAGACTGACGACGAAGACTCTGGGAATGATGAACCCTCGGATCCTACTTATTATGGTTCCGAGAGAAGGCAGTCGTCTGCTGCCCGTGGGTCATCTCCCGCAATGCCTCTTCTGGGCCCACCCCCTTATGCAGCTGTGCCTCCAATGCCTCCAAATAACAATAACAACGTAAATCATCCGCCTCCAGTGGTGGATCGTTTGGCGGAGAGGCTGCAGATGTTGAGTGTGCCCCGTCAAATGCCCGATGATCTCAGTCCTGGACTAGTGGAATGCTTACCTCCAGAAGGTAGTAGCTGCTATTTTTACCTAGGCTAAGTATATTTGAGTGGAGTCCTAATTGGAGGAAATGTAAAAAAATTGACATTACAGAGAAAATACTCTGCATCCATGTTACGCGTGAGAGGGACATAAAAGAAAAATCAATATCTCTTAAAATCCTGGTTAATATTTACTCATGAATATAATGTAGCGAGTGTTTTGTGAGATATTTCACTCTCTCGAATTGACTTTTTGTTTTTAAGGCATCTGATTGTTGATGGCAGTTTATTGAATGGTGTAAATCCTACTTGTCTGATACTTGTAAACCATTTAGTCTTCACATAGCTGTTCAAGTTCATAACTTAATTCAAACTTTTGGGATGTTTATGAGTTAGTCAGTTGTTATGAATAAAGTTAATGGTATCCATTTTGTAAATATGGGAAGCAAGGAGCATGTTGAGTTCTGCTTGGATAGGAACCATTGGTATTCTTAATTGGTCCTGTTTTTCTGGTCATCCGTTATTTTATGAATAAGTTCTCAGTGTCCTTCAAGTACTCTTGGTAGTTGATGTCTCATTCACAATGTTATTTATATTTCACTTTGGTATTAAGATTCAAAATGTTACCTTAGGCCTTTGGTAATGCTTTCAACGTCATTATTTTTGTTTTTGGATTATTGTTTTAAGTCTAATTATTCCTAACTGACTTAGGGATATTTTTTCTACCATTGCCCTGACTGATGGGAAATCAGGGTGTCCAGCACTCTGGAAAACCGGGAAATCTCAGGGAATTGTATTTTCACTGGAAATATGAGGGAAATATCAAATTGACTCTGGAATTTTCTGTGGTGTCAATATATAAAACAGCAACGGAAGACATGTGCCTTTTTCGGCAAGTTGCGAAGTCAAATTTCCCTTGTGTTGTTGCATTTTGCATTCCTGTAATCACCAAAAGTAGGTACTATGTTTTCTATATAGGCTTATTGTGTTCTAATTGGTCATAGTCTGTATATCAGTGGCGTAAAGAAAGTGCCTTTATCGGCAAGTCCAAAGTCAAATTTCCCTTGCGTTGTTGCATTTAGCAAAATAAGGAAAAAAGTCGATTCCTTCAGTTTCTTAAGTTGTTGATCATTTTATATCAATGCTATCCATAGCAAAGTCTGACTGTAATATAACCTTGTTCCTGAGCATCAGCTTGACAATGTTTAAATCTAAGAATTGTGATGTGATTTTCTCTCAAACTATTGTAAAGTTTTGTGTTCATTTTCCCTCCAAATTTGCAAGTGTAAATATAATCCTTATGTTTAATTACCCAAAAAACATACCGAACATTCTCTTATAATTAACGAGAAAAAATCAAAATTTCCTCTGGAAAATTGAAAATTATGACTGGAAAACCTGGATGACTGGAAATCTCTGGGAATTTTCAAATGCCCAGCTGCTGGACACCCTGGAAATGGAAAGTTTGTGGTTGATGTATCATGCTCTTACAATGTATTTTTAATGAGGCATAATGCTTCGCAGTTCTCCTTGTGGTGTTCTCATACCTTGATGACCTATCCCTGTGGAGTGTTGCACATGTTTGCCGAAGATGGCGCCGGCTAGTGCTGCGTCATGTGAGTGGCGAACAGTGGAAGAGACACACTACCACACGCTGGCCTCTATTCTCCCCGCTGGTTCACGTTCCTCTTGATTGCTGGGCTGCCGTCTACTCAAATTTGTGAGTTCACTTTTTGGTTTGCCAGTTTTGTGAGCAGTTCACTGCTTTCCTGAAACCTGGGTAGCATTTAGAGGTGAGCCATTCTGAGAATTACTGTGGTAATTTTCATTAATTACCTACCATGGTATTTTACATAGTTTACCACAGCCCCTGAAAATTACCATAATTCTTGGAAATATTCACCTCCATATCTAAGAATATCTAGGCATATCAAGCAGAGATGGGTCAAATAGAATTTTTCCTGAATTCAAATATCAAGTTCAAATATCTAATATTTTTCCGAATATCTCACTCGAATATCGAATACTACATGGGCGTTTTTTAAAAGAAGATTATAAGAATGTGGAAGATTAAATGATTTAATTATTATCAGTATTTTACTATGTTAATGACAAGCCTTTAATTAAATAAAGAAATCACAATTACTTTAAAAATTGAATTTGTGAAATGTGTCATCATGCAACGAGGAATCAAGAAAGGACCAACCAACCTCGCGAGCATTTGAAAATTCATTCATTTGCTTTTTCATGTGATTTCCCTGAAGTTATTACGGATTATATATATTTATACTTACTTAACTTGAAAGATGTACGTCAGAGCCACGACCAGAGTGCCACACTGAACTGCACAAGCACTAGAAATCTTCTCTAACATCCCAGGAGTACCAGAGCATATTTTATGAATTCCTGGATAACCAGCCAAACTTCATCCCAGTGTATACGGATGGATCGAAGTCCAGCTCGGCATGTGCTTGTGCAGTGTCCTCTGCACATCACAAAGTCATTAAGGCGAGGCTCCATCCGTGGTGCAGCATATACAATGCAGAATTACTCGCAATTAAGATGGCCTTAGGAAATATAAAATGCAATTCTGGCACTTTCCTTATCTGTACAGACTCTCTAAGCGCTGTGAAGTCCATTTCAGCCTATTACCCACTCCACCCTCTCGTCCAGGATGTACAATGCGCTCTTCACTCCCTCACCAACAAGGGAATTAAGATCTCCTTTATGTGGGTACCTGGACATATGGGAATAGCTGGTAATGAACGCGCAGACAAGGCTGCAAAGGAAGCATTACAGATGCCAGAAATCATATGGAATGTGGTGACTGCGGAGGACCTAAAGGCTATGTTTCGAAGCGTTATTTTAGACAAATGGCAAGAATCGTGGCATGGGAGTAATAACATCAAGCTCTGGACTGTGAAACCGGTAGTATCAGTGTGGCCCTCTTCCGTCAGGAATACCCGTAGGGAAGAAGTCGTAGTCACACGCCTGAGGATAGGGCACACTGCCCTGACCCACTCATACCTCTTCACAGAAGAGAAGACACGACCTTGGTGTGATGAGTGCGACTCCCCTCTGAGTGTGCGACACATCCTGACGGAGTGTGATAAATACTGGTCTTCTCGAGATAAACACAAGGTCAACGGTACCTTAGGACACATCCTAGGCGACTCTCCCGATTGCCTCACCCGAGTAATTGCATTTTTAAAAGAAATCAACGTTTTTAATAAATTATACATTTTTTATATGTATATGCGTATTATACAATGTTATGCAAATTTTATCCCACACTAGGACTAAAGCGATTTAGCTTCAATTACACAAACTTGGTATTACCTATGGACGAGAGTGGTGCGAAATGATTGCAGTAGTCGACGCACCGTTAAACAACAATTCTACTACTACCCTAGATGTAATTTTGTTTGACATATTAATTAATGAATTTGTACCAGCCAAGTTTGGTAGACCAAACTCTTTGTCACATGCAAGACCCAACCGATGACCGCGAATTTAAAAAAACATTACAGTCGATTCGTGTAATATATTCAAGAGGGTGAAATAATTAATTTGTGTTCTTGAATATCGAATAGTGCAAATAGCTCATTATTTGGGGTATTCGAGAATTCGACTATTCAAACGTCCTATCTCTAATATCAAGGAATGAGTGCCTGAGAGAGGAATGAGTGAATGCAAGGAATGAGAATGAGTCTAAGGAAGCGAAAATTGCCGTGTACAAAAGTTTACTTCTCCCCACTTCGTTGTGTGGTAGTGAAAGATGGGTATGTCAGGATAGACATAAGAGTAGACTAAATGCCATGAGTATGAGTTATCTGAGGATCGTTTGCGGCAAAAGTAGGATGGATAGGGTCAGGAATGAATGCGTAATAAATGAATGTGGATTAGATGCTCCGGTAATGGACATATATGAAAGGAGTGTGCTTCATTGGTTTGGCCATGTTGAGCGAATGGATGAGAGTCGAATAATGAAACAGATATATAAGAGTGAAATGAATCGTGCGAGAGGTAGATGTAGGCTGAGAAAGTAGTGGTAATAATAATAATTATAATCATTTATTTGCCCGAAGATCATAATGCATTCAGTATGTAAAAGTTATAAGGCTTGTCACATTTATGTCAATAATCATAACACATTATACATACACTGTTTGTCACAGCATATACTCAAATGTATGGGTTTTTGAAAAAATTTGTGTTAAAAAATTCTTTCAAAGAATAAAACATTCTGGAGTGAAAAAACTTCGATATGTTTTTTCTAAAAGCTTCAATACTAATCTTAGATTTGAGGTCAGATGGTAGGTGAATATAAATCTTTAAACCCATGGACATTGGTCCATGCTTAGCGATGGTGGTCCTAACAAAGTTTGGGTGGAGGTCCATGTGCCTTCTGGTGTTGTAACCATGAATACCGTTATTTGTCACATAGTCTGCTAAATTATTCTTAACAGATACACAAACAGTATACATATAAACACTCAGAATCGGAAGTAAGCCAAACTTCTTGAACGAAGGAAGACATGGTGTATCTGCCGAAACATTGCATATTAGCCTAACTACCCGTTTTTGGATCTTGAAAATTATGTAACTATGGGAAGAGGAACCCCAAAACCAAATGCTAAAAATCACTTGTGAATAAAATTCACCATAATAAATGGCTAGCAGCTCGTCAACACTTACTGTTCGTCTTATGCTCCTAATAAGAAATCATATAGAGCTTAATTTTCTCCTAAGTTTGCAAATATGTTCTCCCCAAGAAATGGTGAGGGACAATGTTATGCCGAGAAATGGTGTACTGGAGATTTGCGGGATACAATTACCATCTATGTTTACTGAAATTGCGGCAGGGGCTTTGTTTTTGGTGGTGAAGTGTATGAGACCAGACTTATTAGCATTCAGTTTTAAAAGATTTTGGTGGCACCTATCAGACAGTATGTTTGAATGTGGTTGAGGAAATTCTTAGGAGGAGGAATATTAGGAGTCTTAAAAACAGGAGGGCATGTATGAAGCAGTGTATGGGGGTAAATGAGGCAAAAGAGGATTGCAAGGATAGGTCAATATGGTGGAAATTATTGAAGCAGAATTAGGTGTAAAAATATGTTTGTGAGTGAAACTCTGTGACTCTGCCTACACCAGAAGGGAATGGCGTGATTGGTATGTATGTATATCTGACATTTTTTATGCCAATATATTCCAAACATATTCTTTTAAACCAAGTTTATATATTTCATACAGGCTTATTTATAAGTTAAGGTGTGGCGAATTTTTTGTGGAATATGTTTACTTGTGGAATATTGGTGGGGACATCATTTGAACCGTTTGAATGAAAATATCACATAACATCACTAAAGGAAGTCAAATTTTGTTAGTAATGGATAGATGATGTTAATCTCTTATCTTTTTTATTGTCTTTCCTATTAAATCCTTCATTAGCTATTAACTTTGCTGAAAATTTAAAATTTATAGTTATTTTCTAAAATTACCATAATTTACCATGGTAATTAGCCTCTTGTGAAAATTGTGGTAATTTACCCATATTTTACTGAAGTCATGATGCAGGACTTGTCTTATGATTCATGGCCTCATATTTGGAGCAAAAAACCATGGAATAGTGGAGCAGCAAAAATGATTTTGTTACAAATCAAATTAATTGGTGTAAAATTAACCAATTTTGAGTAGTTTTTCTAGGAATGGTTTATATTTTTCTACTGGTCAACACTTTGTTTCTCTAAGACAAAAAGAAAAATGTTATGCGTTTCAGTTGAACACATGATAGAAACGGCAGGCTGTATGGTCTGTGGTGTACGTTTTAGCTTTGAAAATGATGCATTGAAAGGTTATGAGGGCAGTGTATGCAAGTGCTGTATGCTGAAGTTTAAACAAAACTTTCGAGGAAGTATGACCTTAAAAGCTTCATAAATGTACATATTGATGATGTAACAAATTTTCACGCAATTTCACGCAAAAAAAAAAATAATTTTCTTGCAACTTATTAACACATTTGTAGCAAAATGATGTTAAGACACTAAAATTCCAAGGTGATATTTTACTGTGAGCTACAGTTCACCATGACATAGCTTGCAAGTCACCCACATGACAAGGGTTAAAAGCCTTTGTGGAACGATTTGATTGAATCTCAAATCCATAGATTCAATGAGATTTAATTCATCTCAAAAACATTAATTTGATAGGATTTGATCAAATCCATACCACATTTTATTTTTGTTAAAATAAGTTGGTTGGTAGTGCCGGCCAGTGCGAAGAGAGGTTGGCAGCTGTTTTTTTTTGTCTGATAAGTCTGATAAGATGTACGGAGCCTAGCAGTTGTACTCAGTCAAGCGTAGAGCTATGGCTTCATTGGTGTAATGATTGAACACTGAGCAGAAGAAATAAACTAGTGTTAAATGTAGACTTCTAATAATTTTGACTAAACATATGTGCAACATATTATTTTTTAAAAGTAGTTCTTTTTAGTTAGTTGGAAGTTTTTTTTAGAAGATTGGAAGTTTTAGAAGTTAGAAGTAGAAGAAGAAGAAATGTTCTACTAGCTGACCCGAGCGAATATTTTGCACAGTATGCAGCTTCTTCCTGTTTCTTCCTTCTTTCTTCCTGTTCTTCTACCTGTTTCTTCCCAAAGACAATTATATGTTATTTATGCTTGTGTTAAAGATACATAAAGTAAACGTAAACGGTCAAACTGCATGTAGAATGTAAACAATCTAACTAAACGATGTGCTAATAGATGGCGCCTCCTACAGGCTTTTAAGCTCGTAACCGTAGCCAACATATTAATTGATTATATTGTCAACAGATGGCACTGTATCATTTTTAACATAAACTTAATTTTAAACCATTTGTCTATTTTTTGTCAATAGTGGGGAATATAAGCTTTAAAACAATGTTTGAATCATTTATTTTGATGAAGAAGTATGGGAGTCATGGTGTTGTGACAAAAAAACACCTTCGAGAAATAATATATACGGATTTGCTATGAAAAGGATCTACTTTTATAACTGATAGAGTTCTGATCTGACATGATGATGATGTCTTGCATTGTGACCCAGATCATAATGTCTTTTTCTGTGGAAGATTGCCAACCTTTTTATTCATCCATTTTTTATTCCTCACTTCTGCATTATCCATGCTGTTTCAAATCAACTTCTATTTAATTTGATTTTTCAGGATTGACAGTGCTCCTTGTAAAGTCTGCCTTCAACAAATGGCCCTCAGATCGCATCCACCGGGAGAGGAAAACTCGTGGCGAAGGAATCGTTTGCGCAACGAACTTAAGAGTGAGTTCGAATATACTACAGTGCATGTCCACAAATTAGTTTAAGTTTTTTTTCAACGCTAAGTAGTCTTTCAGTGCCATACCTTTGAATGCTATGGGCCTAAAGTTGTCTTCTAGTTAAAGTTACTTGTGTCACATTTCGCTTGCTATTTATGGGAATTAAAAGATGGTCGGATGTTTCTGGCCTCACCAATTAACCCTTTTTCCAAACATTGCATTTAACAAATGATGTGGTACGAAGTCACTCGCATGGGTGCATATACACCAGGGTTGTGATTCGCTATGAAAAAATCATTTGACTTGACCGGGATTCGAACCAGGATCTCCCAATTGCCAGTCAGGTGTGTTAGCCAGTTACACCACCAAGCCATCTTCCTTCAAGGCGAATTTCGAGGGGGGTTCATGCGAACTAGATGTTCAGGCCTCAAGTCTACATTGTAGCACATGAGACGAAGTCGTGCTTACAAAGCCACTGTCGCAGTGGATAAACCCAACATTGTCGTTATTAAAACGACAAAATTGCCAAATTTCCAAACAAATTTGCCTTGAAGGAAGATGGCTTGGTGGTGTAACTGGCTAACACGCCTGACCGGCAATTGGGAGATCCGGGTTCGAATCCCGGTCAAGTCAAATGATTTTTTCATAGCGAATTTCAACCCTGGTGTACATGCACCCGTGCGAGTGACTTCGTACCACATCATTTGTTAAATGCCATGTTTGGAAATTTGTCAATTTTGTCGTTTTAATAACGACAATGTTGGGTTTATCCACCGTGACAGTGGCTTTGTAAGCACGACTTCGTCTCATGTGCTACAATGTAGACTTGAGGCCTGAACATCTAGTTCGCATAAACCCCCCTCGAAATTCACCATGAAGGAAGATGGCTTGGTGGTGTAACTGGCTAACACACCTGACCGCCAATTGGGAGATCCGGGTTTGAATCCCGGTCAAGTCAAATGATTATTTCATAGTGCATTTCAACCCTGGTGTAACCCTTTTTCATTTTGAATTATGGTTGTTCACAGCCTCCCGGTTGAAGGTATTCAGATTTTTCTCAGTCTGATTATAAAATGTGGTAGTGACAGAAAATTGCTACTTTCCTTGAATAATCAATGAATCTATTTAGATAATGAGGAACCAGAATTGACTGAGAAAACCTGCAGCTGACCTCGACTCAGAACAGCCTGTGAAGGTGCCACGTACCCACCAATGCAAGGAATTAAATCTTTCATAGTGTAAGAGGAAGATGAATTTTTCATGTATTTTCCATTGGGTGATGAGTTTGGCCACTGACATTTGTGAGACTAGCTCTGCCATTGTCTACAGGTTGTTGGGACAGATGGGTATCACTGCTCTAAAAGACAATGGCAAACTTCATGATTGAAAGGTTGGCAGCCTTGTGGAGAATCCTTGAAAAATTCACTTCTACCCCTCATTTCTCATAAATTGTGACTAAAATGGCTAGATAGTTCTTGTTGAACTTGTCTTTAGGGCTGGATGCTGAAACTTCTGTCTCTGTAATAAATTTTGCAAACGGAAATTCCTGGGAGCAGAACTAAGCCATCAGCTAGGTGCCATAGACACTTCTGGTATTAGTCTGTTGAATGCATGCATAATGTTATTTTTATTAATACCTTATAATTGGTTTTAAACAAAGTCAAAGATGCTACCACATTGTTAATATTCAATGAATGGCAGCTTTATCATGAAATAACATTATGAATTTTTCAGGCCTTCGAACGGATCCTCCCGAGGGTATCAGAGCCACACCCCTTGACCGAGAGTGCTGTCACTGGCAAGCGACCATCACTGGACCCACAGGCAGTCCATATGAGGGAGGTATATTCTACCTCTATCTTCAAGTGCCCTACAGGTAAGTCACACTGCCTGCAGTTTTTTAACCATTGTTCTAAAATCAGCTATCGTTGTGTGTTTGAATGGAAAATTGGTGTACATCTAAATAACACCATGCAAGCTGCTGCATGGGCATGTGGCTGGGGGTGTATGGACACCAGCTGTGTAAAGATGTAAGGGATAGGGTTTCGGGAGATGAAATGGTGACGTGTATCATGAGAGTGTATTTAGTGGAGTTCAGTTTTTAATGTGGTTGCATATTGTGCGCAGAAAGAACAAGTTTTTGTGCCTATCTGTTCGTGAGTGTATCTTTCTTATTTTATCGCTTCTGTCAGTCTTATATGTGTTGGGCCCGGACGAAGGTTGGATGGGTGACCATTCATACCTTTACCGTGGCACTCTTGTCCCCTGTCTGCATGTGCCTCCTGTCGAAGGCTCCCCCAACTAACAATCTACCTATAGATGTAGTGAGGCATCATGATAATATTCTCTGTGTCGCTCTGAAACACACCAGTTCTGAATTTCTCAAGCAAACGAAACCCAGTATGTAGCCTCTGAGTCTCTAGGGGCTCCCACCTTAATCCCTCTAAAAGCTGTGAAACACTATACACATATACGCTGTAGCAGTTTTTCATATCATCATATCATATATGTATTTGCCCAATTGACAATATGCAGTGATTAGTATAAATAGAAGCTATATAATGCAATTGCATAAGTCACGTCAAGAAGTAACAGAAAAAGCAACATTAATGAAGTGTGCAGCTTTTCTTTGTATTAAATTCATTTTTTTGGCCAAATCTTTATGACCAGGGTCCCAAATTCTCATGGCGTATTCGAGGTGTGGCTTAACCAGAGCAAAGTAACATCTCTCTCAATCTCTTTCTTCCAAGGACCTTCTTATTTTATGTTTAACAAAATGTAGTTTCCTTAATGCTGTGCCACACGTTTTGTATGTGTCTTTCCCAGGAAATATCAGAATCAGGAAATATCAGAAATATCAGGTTATTCCAAAATATTTAACTTACTCTGTAGATTTTTTTTCCTTCACCCACAGTGTAAATATGGCATTTGTGTAAACTGAAAACTGTATAGGTGAACTACCATAATCTGGTATTAAGATAACAAAATATGAAAATTCACTGTGGGAAAACTCATTTTCCTGTACTTATCAAGGACTAACTCTTTTTATAATATGTACATAGGGTTGCTTTCATAAACTAATGCATACAAATTTCAAGGTCGATACTGATAGGTTGATGCTGTGCACATAACCTGAACTCGTAATAAAGATTAATTGAAAATTTTGAATGCTAACAATTATGCTAGTGTTACCATTGGACTTACGATTCTAGTTTGAATACTAACAGTGCATGTTATTGTTGATATTATACTTACTGTTCTTGTGAGTGATACACACATGTATTGCTGGAGTTATACTGTATTGGTGTTGAAAATATTGCACACTAATGTTGATAGTACTAAATAGTAGCTCTTGATCACAGTTATCATTCATTCTTTACATAATTTAGCCACTATGTGGTGCTTTTTTGTGATCTTAAGAAGAAAATACCAGGATTCTCTGGGACTTAATTCTTAACTAAATCTTATTTCAGCTACCCCATGTTTCCTCCAGTTGTACGCTTTGTCACAAGAATCTTTCATCCCAATGTTTCACGACATGGAGATGTTGGAATTGATTCAATCCACTACAACTGGTCTTTGGCATTGACCCTTTCGAAGGTGCTTATATCTGTGCAGAGCCTTCTCACAGATCCGTATACCGAGGTATGTTTATTTTTTATCAATCACTTATTATATTTTTTCTGTTAAATGATTGTACTAAGTATTTCTCAGGCGAGTCGGTTCAACCTTGGAGTCTTGAAATGAAATATGATCACCATTTGATTTTATTCTCTTTGATTATACATACTGGCATTTTTTTAGTCTCCAACTGCTTTTGTTGATTTGAGTGGGACAGTTCCCTTGTCATAATGGAGACCATTTTGAATTATATGCTTTAATTTCATCTGCTGTTGGAAGCTAAATGTTGCATTATTAATGGTATTATTAAATACTAATATATGACTGATATTACAAATAATTAAATGAAATTACCTGCATAAGTCTTTAATTTGACTCATTTTTTGAAGTGGTATGTTTAAAACTCTCACAGTGGGAGGTTTATTGTAATTCTGAAATAATTACTGTGGTGACATAATTATTTATTTTCAAAAATATTCACGAAAACATGTGAAATACACAATTTTTTGCCAAGATCTAGGTGGCATACATGCACCATTTCCCATGTAAAATGGCTATTTTATTTCATAAAAAGTCTCCTTATAAGTAGTTCAGTAAGAAGCCGATATTTTGGTATCTTTGGAGAGGTGTGATATTTTTCTTAAAAATGAGACGAAATACATTGATTTCTTGGTAAATTTATATATTGCTGGAGCTACCTTTTATTCAAGTTTTTTACTGCAAGTTTAATTTGATTTACAATTTTGGATTATTGTTGAAGTGAATTCATTAAAGTTTTCCTCAATTATTTTTTGCTGATAAGTGTATTAGCTTCATGTACTCATAGCATCTGACGCTAATATTTCTCATTTTTCATGAAAAGGTTTGTATGGAGCCTCGTGTTGGTGAGCTATACAATCAGGACAGGAAAACATTTGAAGATGTTGCGAGGGCATGGACTTGGAGGTACGCAATGCACGATGTGCTCGTGCCAATCAGCCGGGGCCTCCCGATGTCAGACAAAGAAGACAAAAACTGATATGATGGTGAGAACATTTTTTTGTATTGTTTCATTTGAAGGGACATCTCCAGATGTAGTAAGATAGATACTTTGTTCCTTGGTAGAACCTCTCTGTCTGGGAGACTCGAAGATGTGCCTTGCACTCTAATGTTCAGATGACCATGTCAAACACTGCTCAGCTGATAGAGTGTTTTTATAACAAACAAGGAAATAGCAATAGGAGAAATTTAAAATTGTTTGCTAGTTCAGTGGGTAATGTGCATACTACTTCAATGATTAATCAATTCTTGCAAGAAATGATCCTTGTTACAAGTTGTTTATAAAAAATCTGAATCCTTTGGCCAGAAAATTTGAATTTCCTAAGTTTGGATCATCGTAAGAATGATAACACTTAAAGGTCAAATTAAACATTATTGTGGTGAAGATCACTGAGGAAGCTAACAAGTATTAGAGATGGCTTGCTTTATTTGGTTCAGCTGACCAACAGCTTGCAAGCTGTAAGTACTGATGAATTAATGAGGAGTAAAATATCAGTCTTTACTAGTGTGGCTCTTTTTTTACTTAATACACTTTTGCATAGTTACATCTGATACGTATTTCTTGATGTTATTTGTGGATGCATTACTCCAAAATTTCAGTTTTTTTTTGGAGAAGGCATAAATGGAGACATGTCTTGCTCTGCAGTTCTTATTTTTTTACACTCTTCCATCTGTCTTCTCATTGAATCACTTATGGCTGATTGCAAGTGCTTTGAAGTCATGCCAGCAAAAGTGAATAGAGGGAGGAATTTTACTTATCACCATAAGACCCCTTTAAATGAATGTGTGACAAGCGTGTAGAAAGCCCCGTCGTCTTGTCCCGATGTTGTTCTGTGATCATGATCAATCTTGCAATACATAAATTCCACTCAATTTAACAGAAATCTTCAGATTTGATATGCAATTCTTGCTCAGTGAGCAATTTGAGTCAGCTCTTGCCACTCTACATATTGGCATGCCTCTACATGTGTGAAGCACGATGCTACATAACTTGTATGTATGAAAACTGTATTTCATGGCTCTACTCCTATTGCTGCTTTTGGTGGGCAGTAGCAACAGGAGAATTCACTGCTTGATACATTATGTATTGGATGGCATCTTTACTTCCTTTATGATATAGCTATTTGACTACAAAATGCTGTGGTGGAACTGAATTGTAGAATGCCCCACTTAGGCTGAATCTTGAGTTTGAGAATAGGCCAAACGACTCTGTATTTATAATAAATTCTCAAGCTTCACTTACAAGGAGACATCGCGTAACAGTAATTGAGGACGCAGACTAGACAAACGTTATCTTAAAGTGGAGTTAAAATGCCGGAAATTGGTAATGTCTTTCTGCCCCAAGTTCCCGGGTTCATGAGAAAATTGCCAATAAACGATTTTGTCCCAAGGAAATACTTGGAAACCACGAAAGAAGCCAGATTCCAATGCCGGAATCTGGCATCTTTCATGGTTTCCGAAGTATATTGGAGTGAAAAAAAATTGGGCAGGTATGAGCCTCGAACCCGCTTTGCCTCGTGACAACCCGGCGTAATAGGACCGAGTGCCTTAACCTCCTCAGCTGTTTTGCCTGTTGACGGAGGGCGCGAGATCTTAAGTATTTCCTTGGGACAAAATTGTTTATTGCCAATTTTCTCATGAACCCGGGAACTTGGGGCAGAAAGACATTACCAATTTCCGGCATTTTTACTCCACTTTAAGATAACGTTTGTCTTGTCTCCGTCCTCAATTACTTTTACGTGATGTCTCCTTGTCAGTGGAACATCATTGCGGTGATTTGTAAATAAATTCACCTAGTAATATTCCACAATGGCTTTTATTATTCTGGCCTAGGTTTCGACTCAAGTCATCAAAACCTATACATGATTCTTTCCTTGGGAACTGTGGGTCATCTTCTGATTGCCAACAATAGTTGAACTCATCCAGTGCAGCCCATTGCGAGCACTCCTCGTGAATATTCGTTTCTCTTTAGAAACTCTGCAGTAGACATATTTCCTCAATGAACAGGAATAATTAAGAAGACTAAGCGCATGATGTTTTTTTAAACCATCATCTCTTTTTTTCTGATGCTGCTGCTGCATTGAGTGTGGGGCATGTGTGTGTGTGATGATCAGTGAAGCTGCTTGAGCACACTGCTGGTTTGAGCATGGGGTATGTTTGTGATGCACAATGCAGCGGTAAAATGATGTGAGAATGGCACCTTAAAAATGTGGCTTATAGTATTCAAAAATCATTTAACTCATACTGGCTTGTGTGCTTTTCTTTTTGCAGGTGTGATGAAAAGGCAAGACATCTATGATGTCTGAATCTCAGTATTATTTATTTACTTGGTAAGGAAATTGAAACTTTGATGTTTGTCTTTTAGCATTGTAAGAATAGTTAATCATTGTGTGCTTTCTTTTTATTTTAGATCACTTTAGAAGATTCAAGTCTCATTTTATTGTATACTGGGGGCTGCTTCCTTCTGTTTGACCTGTTATTTTTTGTTATGTATAATTCTTACATGATATGTGAAGCCAAACTGAGCTTCAATTGCTCTATCAATAGGTAATGCGTGGTGTTTGAAGTGCTTCCATAAAGTAGGAAGAAGTGTTCAGGTGGTGTTCTTTTGCATGGCTGTGTGGTCAACTTGCTCTGTAATTTGCATACTTCTGTGAAAATAACATTCTGTAAGTTATTGTAATTGCTCATCACATTTTGAGCCATATAGTTGTATTTGCATACAGATTATCTCAACTACATAATTGTTGCTCTAACTTGCTCATCATAGAAGGTTTAACCTATTATCTCATATCTTATCAAGCAAATACAGACGGGATTGCCTCATGGGAAATTCTGATCGCCATAACCATATTGTGGAACCTTCATTATTTTGTAGAGGAGATTGCAAACAGATTATTGACCGAAGTGTTGCCATGCAATGTTTTCTTGTCTGTAAAAACATTCTATTACCTAAGGTGAAAGAACTAAAACTGGATATTAACATGTTAGGTTTTTTGCAAACCTTTGCTTTGCAATGCAATATTACCTATGTTTAAGCTCATTATCCAATCTTTTTTCTGTAAAACTCATCATGAATGAAATAGGCTTTAGCCTTCAGTTCTAGAAAAAAAATTATGAATTATTCCTAAAGTTACACTTGCTGTATACATTTTAAGTAAAGTTTGGCAAGGTAGGTGTGACATTTTGATTTTTTTCATTGATGATTGTCATTTGTTTGGTTTTTATCCATAGACTGATACCATCTAAGCTCTAAAAACCAGTTGTGCTAAATGTAACCATGTCACGAGATAGTTGTCAGGATTCTTGAGTTATGAAAAATTAATGCAGTGACTCAAATCCTTTTGTTTGCTGTCTGTCTTTTTTATCTGCTCAAGCTTGTCAAATGCTGATGGTGCATGCAACCTCCTTTTCCTTACAATTCGGCCTCTGTTGTGGGTTCTTTTTTGGAAGATATAAAACAGAGAAACTGAGGGATATTTGTGCCGCCATTGACCACAAAGTTACCCTTTTGTGGGGTAAAAGCAACATCATTTAATAGCCTCTCAGTTTCTTTGTACAGGAAATGAGACAGATGCATACAGACAGGACATCAATATTTTGTCATAATGGGATCTGTTATGTGTGAATAAAACCCCGTAATTTTTAGTCAGATGTATTGTTGGTGAAAATGCAGATTGCAGGTGGGATGGGAGTAGGGAAATTTTCGATGATGAAGAAAGTCTATCTCTCATGTATTCCAAGGCTTATGGTCCATTGCAATGGAGGAAATGAGTGATATATAATTTGCTAATGTAACACATATCAGTTAATAAAGGCTAACTGGTGATGAAATAACAGATTGTTTTTTTTTACCATCTTTAATTTTGCTCCATGACTACGTAATAGATTTGTAGCACCTTGGTGAAGATCTTTGATGACGTTGAGTACAACTTGGCTGCTTTTTCAGCAGTTTCTTTCCAGCCTTTGATTTCCATAGCTTTCCTAATACCCTCCTATTGGTGATTCTTGGCATACCATGCCTGTTTTTTCCAAGGGGAGTCGAACAAAAGATTCTTTGGGCCCTTCGTCTTTCTGGCATTCTTAACCAAACCATCATAGTTTTCTATTCTTAATATCTTTTTTTTTTCCATGTGCTTGCAGGTCTCCTCGTTAGTAACCCTTAGTTTTAGAGATACCCTGGCTTTTCTTCTTTGGTGGTCCATTTCAAGAGCTCTCAACATCTTTGTTAATCACTCAGGCTTCGCAGCCACACACTGGACAAATTCCACTTGTGAGTGACCTAATCTTTTCTTATTTTTTGTTGATGTGTATAAATATGTATGTTTATGCCACTATAAGGACTTAAGGCAGATAGTTACCTTATTTCCTGGCGAATAAGATGGACAGTTATGGTGGAAACATCCTCGTTGTGGTTGTAAAATTCAAAATAATTAATACTAACCTTTCTAGAAACCTTTGATATTGTTTATGGTGCGAGGTGCATTTATCGATTTAAATGTTTTCATGTTACTATTTTTATAATTGAAGTGTATGTTCAGCTTTATTTTATGCTTTTTAAGAACAATGGCATTCAGGAATTGTAGTGAAAACTTTAAAATCCAAGATATATGTGGAATTTATTGTGGTTCATTCGTGGTTCCTGAGCAATGTCTAATGCCTGGACAAATTTGGCGATCCATTAATTTAATGGAGAGGTCCCAGAGTTTTTGTCTTAAAGACTTTAACATTCACATTCACTCTTGAGTGTGTCTTTTGTATGTGTTGCACTTAGAGATGGGCAATTCTGAAATTTACTGTTGTATTTTACGTAATTTACCACAACTCCTGAAAATAACCGTAATTTTCATAAATATTCACCTCCGTCTGAGATATTTTCATTCTGATGTATTCCAAGCATCATTTTCAGCTGAGTCTATTTGTATTTCATACATTATCAATTTTAAATTAAGGCGCATACAGCTCATTTGTGGGGCTATGGTTTTAACCTTCAGTAGCCGGATTTAAATGCCCAATAGTCGGCCTTCTCTGCCGGATTTAATTTTGATTCTTTAAATTTTTCGTGTTCTTTACACAAAACGTCGGTATCTCGACAACTACTCACGATAAATTGTTCAAATAAAAAGCATTATTTAGCTACATTTTTTATTTTTCTATACATTATATTTCTTATCCGTGTTCAAATTATAAATGATTTAATAAATTCTTTTTTTCTTGGAACAAAGTTGAAGTAAGAGAGACTTTTATTCAGAGAGGTATACTGTGGAAAGATTCGATAGGAAATACATTTTGGAAATTGTGTCTATGAAAATAAGCATCATGCAAATTTATTAAATTATAAATATATATTTGTATGATGCTCCTGGAGTCGGTTATAGGTGCTTAGTACTACTTTGCACACTCCGCTCTTCGTGTTGGTATGTGTGTACAATCACTTCTCAGCATACACTGAACCTTAGACAGTTTCCGTTCACTGGCCTGTGCATTTTCCTCTGCCTCCTTGCGACGCAGTCATCTTCCGACGGTGCTACTGGGCCTCTCCCTCCGTGAGCTGTGAGGGGGAAGGGCAAGGACCCCAAACCTTTTCCTTATCAGAGAAACCCGAAGCTGCCAATGAATTATCTGGCACCCGCAAGACGTAAACAACACGTGGCCTTTTAGGACGGTTACTTTCAATAGGTAAGTGAAGAGCTTTTTCATCCACTTCCAGCTATGATGACTGTTAGCTAAGCCTATCCTAAGGATACTACTACTACCAATAGTATCGTAGCTCGTTCTCATCTTATCCCCTTTGTCTACGTAGCCCATGTGTGCACTGTAGTCTTCTACGATGGCCGGCTTCAAACCTTTGCCTTGTTCTTTGCAGTAATTACCCTCTCCTGGTGAACAGTGAATGTTTATCAGCATGGATACCTCCCTTTTATCTTTCCATACAATGCCTGTCAAGTCATTTCTCACGCGTACCCGTAAATATTCCCGCTTCATTTTAGCTCTCTGACAGTCAAAATTTGGTGGCATGCCTTAGTGGTTTCGTCTTATCGTACCACAACAGAAAATTACTTTAGGCTTCAGGTCGTCCCTTGCTTACTGTCTTGGTGTCGTTCGTTCAAGCACATCTGGAGCAGTGCGTGGCCAATTTTCCATCTCATCCTCTAGTGCAGGAGGATCTGCATCCTCGTTGTAGCGCCATAACACGAGTGGCGCTCTTCATTTGTTGACGGTTCGGCCGGCCGCCGGTAGGAGGCCAGAAGAGAGAGAGCGAGGAGTTCCGTATGCATGAGTAGAAGACAGACGCATATATCACGTGCTCCCGCGATACGCCCAGTGCATCCTCGAGCATCCGCGAATATCCTGTTTTCTCTTTGTCATCCTGTATCATCTTTGTTTTGTATAATAAATTAAGCGTTGCCAGTTAAAACGAGGCTTGCCACTTTACTTGCAAACCCCATACGTGTCTTCCGATGAGGTCCGTCTGTGTTTGACTCTACTTCTACTTCTTCGGTTCTTTCGGCTTCGGCTAAGGAATCTGAAAAAAAATTTCTTGGTCTCTCTCTCTATCTCGGATAATATCTAAAATGTATAAATTATATATGTGCAAACATATACAAACATTATGCAGTAGAGGAAATATGGACTTGATATCTGAAGTGAATGAGTTCTTTTCAAAAAATTCACAATTCCCCTAAAAAATTCTCTATCTCCTAGTAAATTGAGCGGACAAACGGACAAGAAAGCGCACTGACCAGAAAACTGAATTGGAATGAAGTTTAGTTTGAGTTCACTCGAAATATGGTAGAGGAATATAACGGAACTTAGAATGGTTGCATCTTGTCACTTTTATTTCACACGTGTGGGCAGTGCCCCGCAGCCAAGAGAGCGAGAAGGTTCTTGGTTTTACCAAATCCACCCTGGCCCTGGATGAGGGCTTTGGCCTTCCAAGGCCCTGCTCTCCTCCCAAAAGGAATGTCTTTTCTCATAATCTGAATTCATAATTTCGATACTGCCCTGTATGAAGGTGTTTTATAGGGAAGGAAATGAGGTCGCAGTGAGCCATCAACACTTGGGCCACCGCCAATGTTTATGAAGGTTTGACCGCTTGAAACTGAACACAAGACTTGCTATATAATTTATTTATAATCTGTGTATGTAAAAAAAATTAGAAGTAATAGTTGAAATGTGCAAGGTATATAACAGAATGAGAGTGCATCCAAAGGTGAATTGCTGCAATGTTTTGTTATGAGAAAAAATAACACTGCGCGAGATCAATTACATACCAAAATCGTATAAAGATGTTATTTTTTTAAATCTAAAAACAAAACATTGTATTAACAAGACATCTGTATACAATACTAGAAAATTTCACTCCGGTAAATTGAAAATCATTTAAGTTAGATCTGATCAAAGTTAGCGTGTCCATATGGGCATGCTCGGCACCGAGTGGAACTTTTTTCCGTGCCCACACGGTCACGCCAGGCGTTTAAAGGTTAATTGTTTGAATCAGAATTTCTTACACTGAACCATAGAATGCCAAATTGCACGTGAGCTGCTGTATTTGTTTTTAACTTTTCTTTATTTCTAATACATTAATGTGGTATTTGTAATAGTTTAAATATTGTTTATCCCTTGCCATTGGCTTTCCTAATTAAACCTTCAGTAGATATTAATTGCAGAAAATTAATAATCACTAGAAAATTACCATAATTTTCCACACTTTGGGTTTTCCCACACTTGAACAAATCCGCTAACCTCCTCTCAGATGTTCCTTTATCTCGTTCTTCGATAACTCGACCTCTATCTTCTAAACTCAAATTCTCTTCGACATCTTCTACTCGGAGATCGTTCATATCTGTCACTCAAAGCGAACTGCAACAATTAAAATATGAAGTGACAGTGTTGCCCACGAAACGGCTTGCTGGCTCATTCTTTACTAATGTTTTAGTGAACAAAATGCTCAAAATAGAACCCCTGTAGAGAGGTTGAAGCTTGCGGACCCTTTCCGCAAAGGGGATCCTGCCGTAAGGAGGGGGTCGTTATCCTCAACGATCGTATTGTTCTGGCGGGTGCAGGTACACATAGACTGGCTATATTTAGACCGTCGACTGGCATAGTAGGCTGATCCGATTCCCAAAATCTGGGAAAACCTCAGGTTTTGGTCGCCTAAGAGAGGGAAATTCCCATCAAAGTAGTGGTCATTGGTCGGGGTGGTCTTTGTATAGGGGTAATACATAAATTGACAATACGGGCATTACAATCGGTTCCGAAGAAGACCGGTCGTTAAGAGGGGTGGTCGCTGGATAGGAATGGTCGTTAAGAGGGGTTTCACTGTATCTGGATTCTAATTCTTCTGGTATCCCATCTAACAATTTGTCCGTACACAAAGTATTTAAAGAATTGAAATTCACGTGGCCTAATATGCGATGCCATTTTTCTTTTAACGTCATCTCTTTTTCACCCCTCCTTAGGATATTAGCGTCCTTGTTCACAATTTCACTAGTCATTTTATATAATCTCCCTTCTTTCCAAGCAATTGCAATTAGTTCATTATTACTATTGTAAATTTTTCAAGTATTTGTCATTGATATAACCTTATTCTTATCTGTAACTTTAGCATAGCTAATCAAATTCCTGTCCATTTCTTTAACATAAAAGACATTTTACATTTTAATTAAAAACTGGTTATGTACTGGAAAATAACTAATAATATGTCCAACTTTAGTTGCTTGTAAAATTTTACCATCACCTATTTTTACATTAACCGGCTGTTTAAGTGTAATACTATCACTAAAATATTCATCATTATTAATTACATGATCAGTACAACCACTGTCTAACAACCAATCTATTACCATTTTATCAGTCTTACCTAATCTATCTTCTTTATTGGTCTTAATAGATTTAACTTCTGTATGAAAGGTACTCATTTTGTGTTTACCCTGTTGATAACTTTGGTCTCCTTGATACCGACCATCTCGTGAATTATACTGTTCATAGCAATTGCTTTGCCAATTTCCGTTGCCTCCGCGCTGATAAAAATTTCCTCGGAATCGGTGTTGCGCGCCACGCCAGGGAACGATGCTAGCGCCTCCTCGTGTCCATGAGCCTCTCCTTCCTCCTATCTGACGACAGTCTCTCTTGTAATGCCCCAGCTTCCCGCAACCGTAGCACCTCTGTTCCTGCTCAGCTGCACTCACTGCACTTGATTTGTTTATTCTTAAAAATGCATTCGCTTTTGGATCTAATTTTTATCGTTCAGTGTCTTAAAAATTTTGTATCTTCCTCTTCACATATTCCATTGTTTGATCTTCTTCTTTTAAAACATCAACCAGATCTCCGATGTAACTCAATGATTCCGGCAATGTTCGCAACATGTAGTTCATCTTCTCCAAATACTTTATCCTCTTTAATTTTATATATATTGAAAATATACAGGGTGTCCCATAAATGTCACGCCACAGTGACACTGGAGCTAGGGCAGCCTAAGAGGAACCGAACCAGCCTAATATGACCTCAGCAAAAGTTGCACGGTTTTTGAGATATTGCCAAATTAAAGCTTTTTCAAAAATCTAACTTTTTTTACATTTCTAGTCCCAGAATGCAATCGGATAATTTAACGTTCTCATTAGGGCCGCTCTTTTAATCTTCCAACTGTGACTCATGTGCCAACTTCTACCTGGAACAGAGGCCCAAGAGGGAGGGGGGTCATGGGGTCCGAACAAACAAAAGAAACGCGAAAGCCGCTATACCTGTCTAACTTTATCGGCTTTCAAAAAATGGGATGGATAGAGTACTTGTTTGTTAATTTGTGGCAGTAGCCAATCAGAGAGCCAAATTGAGAGCTATTCAAGTGAATTCTGGGACTAGAAATGTAAAAAGAGTGAAATTTTTGAAAAAGCTTTAATTTGGCAATATCTCGAAAACCGTGCAACTTTTACTGAGGTCATATTAGGCTGGTTCGGTTCCTCTTAGGCTGCCCTGGCTCCAGTGTCACTGTGGCGTGACATTTATGGGACACCCTGTATACAAAAATTTTTATATAAATATATATTGAAAATGAAATTGGAACAAAAATTTGCCAGCTTGTTTCCTGCTAGTTTCATAACTTTTCACAAAATATTTTGCTTTTTAATAGTAACGTTTTTTGTACCGTAATATGAGGTCAGATCTTATGAATTGGGGTTTGTCTTCATTTAATACAAGAAAGGAATTAGTTAAAGAATTGCCTCAAATATATTAAGAATGACTTGATTACATTTTTAATACATATGTACAAATCCTTCTCATTAGAAAACAATACTTCCTCCATTGACTCTACTTTATATTTTCAGAACTTTCACTCTCTGGTTTTTTATAGTGTCTTCGAAACTGAGTCCATGGGTGCTCCTCTTGGGCTTCTGAAAGATCTATTTCCTTGAGCCATGATGCAAGCCTCATGCGATATATCTGATAAGATTTCTGGGAAATCTTATTGCTTTGGTGTACACTGTCAGTTACCCTTTCCTAATAAATGAAATAAGGAAATATTAGCATTATTATGAATACAGGAAACAAATGAAGATTTTCAAGAGAAGTCTGAAATATTTTCTGTGAAAAACCAGCGATCTCTCATCAAAAATTAGCATCGACAAACAATTTTTTTTCTGTGAAATGACGAAACTTCAAAATCCATTTGCTCCACTCACAGCAAAGGCTATGCATAGGAATTTTATCAGCTTAAAATATTTTGAGAATCCAACTCAAGATTGAATCCCAACTTCTCTATAGATCATTGGAAAACAGTCAAATTTCAGTAGTACAATATTCTATTGTTAGCAATGTTTATTTTATATTACGGAATGACAGGGGTGATTTAATTACTTGAGTTGTATGCTAAATGAAAATGGCAAAGTAACAAAGAAATAAGGAGGAGAATTGTACTAGTGAGAGAAACTGGGAGGAAGCTGATGACAGGTAACTTTGGGTAAGGATACAAAAATGGCGTTGGCAAATAGTTTAAAATGCAGTGTAGCATTGTATGGACCAAGACCAGGACTCTAAGAAGATGGAAGGAAGACGAATAAGAAGAGGTTCGTATATTGAGTTGAGATAAGGAGAAGGTGGCAGGAAGGGGTGATGAGATATGTAAGGATGCTAAAGCTTGGATATGCTATCATTGGATAACACGTGTCTGAATAGATGACAGTCTGCAATATGAGGTTTCTTTTAAAACCTGACACACATCAGTTTATGATTGGCATGCAGAAGATTATGATGTGTAGAAATGATAATGCAACGAAATTGAAAACCTTACCTCTTTCAGAGCATTCCGAATTTTATCTTTGAATTCCTGTAAGTGTTGCAGAAGTTGGGCATTGGGGCGAACTTCCTCTTTGATGCAAAGCTCCATGAGTTCCAGGACGTGGAAGACTTCCCAGCGCAAGCAAGCAACGTGAATTAAAGTGCCCATAATTTCTGCATTCAATCTGCAAAAAAATTTAAATGTAGACAGATAAATACATACCAATGAGCAAAAGCATGATGCAAATTCTCTGAAATGTCTGTACAGCACTAATTCAGTATTGGCAATTAAGAATTGATAATTGAGATGACACAATTTGTGATAGGATTTAAAAAACTAGAATCATCAGACGCTTCATAAAAATGCATGGTTTCCATTAACTTGTAAATACAGTGAAATCTGTATTAATTGACCACTGACGGTTCCACTGAAAAATGGTGTCTAAGAGGGGTAGCTGTTTGACATGAATTCAGTTTCTTGAAGTAAAAATTTTGCCAATGCGTTTTATTTTGCCGGCAAATGTTTACATGAAATATGGTGGTTGATTTGAAAAAATATGGAAAAACTATTGAAGCGAAGGTTTTATTAAAACCTAAACAGATGGTGTTTATTTCCTAATAATTTAGACGATCCTGGGACATCTCAATGTATATTAATTTGATGTACACATACAGTGAAACCTGAATTAAGCAACCACTGACTGTTCCATTGAAAAATGATGTTTGAGAGGGGTGGTCACTTGATAAGAGTGGTCGTTAAGGCATTATGGTAGTGATGGCCGAGTCGAGCGTTTCAGGCCTCATTTTCACTCGACCCGTGTTTATGTATCACTCAACTACAGTTTAACTATTAAAGATATTGACTTTGGGTTTTCTTTATTTGGTTTGAAAGATATCATTCCAAAAGATGATGCAAAAGAGAATTTATTATCCCTCTGGGTTAGTGAGGAAACTTACCTGATCTTTGGCTAAGAAAAACTCACTTCTCAGCCAGAAATTTGAAAGTCGGAGATGACCAACCTCTGGCGACATCTTTCTTCTATACGATACATAAAGAATATCCATAATTACTTATTTTTGAGGTTGCCTTCTGCTACCTCTTCGACAAAGTTTGTAGGAGGTGGAGGGTGTGAGAGCTTTCATCTAATGCATACTGACACTTTGTAATCTACTCCCTAGATCACTCAAGTCGGACTTCTAAGGGGCCATTCAAGTCTTACGTAAGACATTTTAGGGGGAGGGGATTGGGATCATCTAACATTCTCCTAAGAAGAGGGGGGTGAGGTTGAAACATTATATGTACTAGAATTGAGAAAGAAAGGCGACTCCACGTTGCTTGAGAGGCAGCGGAAGGAGTTCCTCAGGGGAGAAACAATTCGTGATGGCACAGTTCGCCCCCATTGTGTCCGAAAATAGTGAGATTTTTACTGAGTAAGGGTCCACCGTTTTAGAGATTACGACCTCAAAAACAAGTAATGATGGATGTTCTTTACATATCGTATAGAAGAAAGATGTTGCCAGAGGTTGATCATCTCCAACTATCAAATTTCTGGCTGAGAAGTGAGTTTTTCTTAGCCAAAGTTCAGGTAAGTTTCCTCACTAACCCAGAGGAATAATAATTTTTCTTTTGTATCGTATTTTGGAATGATATCTTTCAAACCAAATAAAGAAAACCTCGGCCGTCAATACCATAAGGCCTTTCACTGTATCTATGTCAGACACTTTACGTACCTATAGCCAGCTTCTTTCATATCAGCTATGAAATTTTTAGTCTCATTCTTGTTTTTGCACCCCATGGCTAGAATTCCAAAAGTCATTATGTTAGGTGCTAGGTTTTCAGCTGTCATCATTGTAAGAACTGCCTGAGAAAAAACATTAGAAATGCAACCATTAAATAAAGCAATAGGCATTAGAAAATGCATACACTTTTGATCTGGACTTGTTGCTAGCTTCAAGACCTTACAACAGAATTATGTCAATAACTGGAAATTTAGGGTAATTTTTGGGAATAACTGACAACAGGAAGAAACGCTATACTGTCTGCATGTAAAAACAGCATCCGACAATTTCAAGGCTAGAGGAGTCTACCATAAAAAAAATCATGTCAATGAGGAGACATATTTATAATGTTACCAAAATATCCCACTTAATCAGCAGAGGATTCTGATTGGCAGACAATGATCTTTAGATAAAGTGTTTGAAGTAAAAACCAGCATTCATAAAAGGGAATCAGATTATGAGATGAAACATACCTTAGCACCATCATAATCAAATCTCCAAGTCCTATTTTTCATCAGCATGTTGCAAAATTCAATGTCCTTTTCCAGATTACTCTGCTCGAGAGCCAAAATTAGTTCCTGAAAAAATATTTTCCACTTGTAAATATCGAATTAGGTGCTATTTATGCCCTAAACTTACTGATTTTTATCACCATTGATAAAATAACAGAGAAAGATAAAAAGTATGCAGTACAAAATTTGGGTGTGATGTGGTGGAGACATTTCATGGTGACGGAAGCAAAACCATGTCATCTTCAAGTCTTAAAGGAAGTCGAGTGCTTGAATATGATGGATCAACATCGAAACTACTGTATTTCTCCAAGTATAGTCCCACACAGAATTTTGAAGTTTCAGTTTAGGAATAGTTTTAGATAGAAAATAAAACTTTTGTCTTTTGTCACTTGGTGATGTTCCATGGTTAACTAATTTAATTCACCAAACTTGTACAATCTTCTACCACATAATTAAAAAAAACAGACAACCTGGGTTTCGACGAATGATTGTCATCATCGAGTGAATTTTTGAAAATTAAAGGGAATTTTGTGAAGGAGAATGGGAAGCAACTGCGTTTAAAACTGTGGAGGCAGGGAACAGATATTCATTTATAAGACTGACCTCAGGGTCCAACAATCTCTTTACAATCTCTACTTGTTCATGAGAGTTGAGCTCTCACCTATCGTCACACACACATGTAAAATTTCAAAATCACTCTTATGGTCATTGTCTATCATATTCATAGCCAAATTACTTTTATTGTCATATTAAAATACATTAAGGGTTTAAAATTTCCTTGATCCTCGTATACCTTTTTGTTTAATTATGTAATATTTTTTAAAATAATATTTAAATGACTAGCTTGAATCTAATCCTCCCAATAATGTTTCCCAAGAAAATTTTGGGATTTTGGGGGGTTCTATATTCAGTGATAATCAGTAGTTGTAATAAATCTTTTATTAATGGAAAACTACAAGTGCTTTGCTTCTATCAAAAACTATGCAATTTTATTTTACTTGACTGCAGCCCAACAGCATGAAAAAATATAATTTTTCTAAATTCTAAACCACTTCTTTATGCTCATTGGACTGAACTACATATAATGCTGTCCTTATAATGTTGGAATAAATATTCAGAAAGTACTTTATATCATTGATGGTAAAATGGATAAATACTGATGTTCTGAATAAACAAAGCAAGTGAAAAATGCAAATTAAGAAACCTTCTCTGCTGACTCTGTAGGAGGAATGACCTCGAGAAGTTGAGTGAATGTCTTAATGTTTGGTCGAACTCCTTTCTTGTTCATCTGCTTTAGAAATCCCACACTGCCTCCGAGAGCATGAAGCCTAAAAAAAAGTATGTGGATTCATTAGCGTAACATAAAAATTAATAAAACTTTGACATGATTCATAGAAAATAAAAGTCATTACTAGGGAAAGCTTTCTATTGGACTAATCAATGAAATATCATAAACAGATGAGCCCAAGATATCTGTCAAGTGTAGGCTATTCTCTTGTAAATCAGGGCAGCTTAGACTTAAATCTTTAGCCAGCAGATTGATTGAATACAACTAGGCCACTCAAAGGTATGAAAAGGGTGATTTATTCTACTGCGTTTGAATGAGTGATTTTTTCATATCTGTTACCGACAATATCAATACTATTATCCACGGAGTAATGCATACGCAAATAAGGATTTGTTAAATTATAGTAATTAAAAAAACAGAAAATAACAGGCTATATACATGACTTAGACCCAAATTGAACATGATAATTATTTAGAGATTAACAATAGCAGTAGTTTTGCAAGAAGCTATTACGTAATACCAAGAAGAAGCCATAATAATATGAATAGATAATTTCTTTGTATCAGGAAAAGTTTCCTAGACAAAATAGTTTCATGTAATGATACCATCATAATTACCTCTCCTGTGGTGAGACTAGATTCAAATAATTATTTGGTGAACCGACCATTACTTCATCAATGTCATTTTCTTGATTACTTTTGACTTCAATACTTCCCGATACTCCTCCAAGAAGGGAATCCTCATAGTTGATTTTTTTATGGCCTGCTGGCATTTCTTTGTTTCCTTCAGAATGAATAGATGGGCTTACAGATGAACTTTCTTCAATAAATTTTACCGGTAGAGTTAATATGTCACTCCTCTGTAAGAAATGGAAAGAAATTTTAAAAGTAAAAATAACATCAGTAAATGATATACACTGAGAAAATACCCATGAAAGTATAGCAATCATAGTTGCTACTCAAGTCTAATAGACCTGACCCATGGTAGAATAGGTTGGGACATACTACTTTTACCAATCCATCTGACTGCATCAGCTCAGTATGGTAAACGCAGTGGGCTAGTGGAATCGATCTGGCTGAGATTTCAGATCAATCTCAACCAGCAGGTCTGTGGCACTCCTCGTTGTTGATTTGGGTGTCATTGGGAAAGAAAATATAATTATTATTACTCCAGGCTTGCATTGTAACCAAATGTAACAATAGTGCAGTAATGGCGAGTGATGAAACATTGATGATATCGTAGCACATTGCACTTATACCTCCAATTGGGCAATACTCACTACGTTTACCAATTGAACTCGGATCGATTTAGCCGGTTCAGCTCGGTATGGTAAACACAACAGGCTAGTGGGAATAATATGAGAAACAGGCTAACACAGCTTGCTTTCTCTTCCAGTCTGAGATATCAAATGGATATGAACTGATTCAAATCAATATTTCAATCGATTTTGCATTGATAAACCATGCGATTCGCATAGGCTAGCTTAGAATGTTTAGATTGGTCCGAGCTAATATAGGTCTGAGTTTGATTGGTAAATGTAGTGACTGTTCACTTGGAATGCGATTGATTATTTCCAACTCTGCACTTGTTTACACACTGGGTCAATCGTGCTTCAGTTGATAGATTCAATTGTTCAATATCGATATTTTCAGTCTTTGTTGGTAAACCATGCGTTCTGAGCCAGCTTGCTTGGAATTTTCAGATCGGTCTAAATTCAGATTGATCTGAGATCAATAGGTAAACATAGTGACATGCGTACTGGCTGCACCTTGGTAGAGATATAAATTAATCTGATAATACCATAAGTGGTCGACCCCAACATATATTCTCAATTACATAAAGTGAAATTTACAATGTAAAAGATGTGATTTTTACTCTTTTGCTGGCTGTGGTTTCTCAAATTTGTGCCAAAAAACTATCGCTTTATTGGTTTGATTCAGCTCTCAACTACTATCATCTCTCAGTGAACCACTTTGTTCCTACATGCTTCTTAATTTTAAATGCTAATTAATTTTAAATGAAATAACTCTCTGTTCAACTTAGTGGAGTTCCATGTTAATTAGTAAAAATAACTTTTACTTGTCAGTTCATGGGTCAATTTATTTATATTCTTCATTTTAACTTCTCGGCCTGTTGCCTCGGGTATTTTTGTCTCATTTGGAATAGTTAAGAGTATGGTAAAAAATAATTTCCCAATCAAATCTTAGGTGATCCATGGCTTATCATCCCTTGGGTGCTGTTTTAAAGTTATCAGTAGGTCTTTCCTCAATGTTGGATGGTGAGCCTGTATGCCACTTGCAAATGAGATTAGCCTTTTTATTATAAACGTGAAGTGCCCAGGTTTTATAATTTCCATCACAAACTGAATTATAGGTGCCTTTTGCCTGGGCTGCATGATCTTCACTCAGTGTCTATATCCTAACAACCTCACCCTTTCAGCAGGCTTTATTTTGTGAGGGGGTCAATGCTTTGGCAGCAGTGTCAACAATGTAGTTTTCAGTTTATCACTTATGGACACAGCTTCATCGATAAGGATATTCAGTTAGGGCAGATGTTCCTCCAACAGAGAACTATTTTCATGAATATTTTCCTGTCTTGGATGGGCCCCATTGTGGATACCATTGTTAGACATCGTAGTGGGCAACACTTTATACTCTTTTTCTACTACAGTTAAAGCACCAGTGGCAACTGATGAAATAGCAGGCTATCTATGAGCTAACAGCTTGTCAGGTGGTGTGCTACTATTACCATGTACAGTGGCGGAAGAAATTAACGCAAAATTTTTCGCGCGCCAGAATGCGGAATTTTTGGAAACTTCTAGGAGCAGTACACACTCCAAAGACTGGCAACACTGAGGAAAACATCGTCTACCGCAAATATTTGAAATCCGCCTTGCAGCTTACATTTGTCGGAGCCTAGAACTTAGTCATCAGTCGCCTCATTTTTGAGCTTTCGTCTCACATTATTCGCACATTCAGTCGCGGTGCATCGCTGTATTTGTTTGAGCATGGTTCTTACGTCGAATGATATCATTTATACAGAAAGACTGATTATAAAAAATATTCACTATCCCACCCAATTCAGTATACTATATGCTAAAATCATCATCTTCTACCACCAAGGGATATTTATTGCGGTCGACTTTCCGTGGGTCTTTTAGAATGACGCGTACTGCATCTGTTTCACCGAAATGATATAAATCGAGATTTATCCGCACCAAATGTCGATACAAAAAAGATTTAAGTGAAATAAGTATAGCCTACGTGATGAAATTTTTCACGACTTTCCATTTGTAGACTGACGAAGTTCCTTTAACGGATATTTATTAAATTCAAAATGGATATTTATTAATGAATCGTTCTTGTCCCAATATAAATCCGTCCTTAGCTCGTCAGAATGGGATTAAACTATGAAAACATACGTAAATGTATATAATTTCACGAAATCAAAATAAATGTGCTCGCATCGATACCGAATAATCTAGGCATATTTACCCGATATTTCTTTCATCTTAACACAGGAAGCTTGATGACGAGCTGTCCACTGTTAAGCTTTATCTAGTAAATGCAGGATATACGAATAAAAATTCAGAAAAGTTTACCCAAATTAGGTGTAGTTATGGATAACATATGGATGATTGCATAATATCTTATATGCTTAGCTATAAATTCGCCGCACATATGACATTAACAAAGAGCCTTTCAAAAGATTTCAGTTTGGAGTAGAATATCATTAATGAAATAAATTAATAGGTAACGTTAATTTTGTAGCTGTCAGATGTATTTGGATAGCTAAAGAGTGGTCCGTGTTCGATTTTTAATTAATGCAAATGAGTTTTTATATAAATTTCCTCATATTGGCGATATGAATTAATGTAATTTGTAGCTGCAATGACTGGCTGATAATATGAAATTTTTTAAATACAAAAGAGATAAAATTTGCCGAATAAAAATAATTTGACTTGACCAGAAATTGAATGAAAAACTCAAAAATGTCTCGACTAGGGGTGAGGTCACGGTTCTTTTCTTCTTATGGTCATTATTGTCATCCAAAAGGCAAGCCGCATTGGCAGGGCAATGTACAAGGTCCTGGGAGCGCACTCCACTGCTATGTAGCACCCGATCTTTCTTGATGACGATCACGTTTTTGAAATCATGAGCGTACTCGAACAAAGTTATTATGAAGAACCATGATTGTGATTCAGTTTTGCAACCCAGTAACAACTACTGAGCTTTCTTATGTCAAGGCGACTTTAAGATGATGTTTCGTATCCTTTCGGTGATTTTTTTTGCGTCCGCATGCGTTACTGTGAACTAAGTTACTTTTAAAATGTGTGGTGGTATTGTTTACGAACGTTTAAAATAACTATAGGATAGGAAAAAGCATACTACTCTCTCGGGAATACAAACAGAAAGAAGTAGTTCTCAGATTTCACCTCATCAGCCCAGACCATTCCAATCAAACGCCATTAGTTTCCATCATGCATGGGTTTGGAGGCCAGCTACCTTAAGTCTGATTTAAAGCAACGAGCAATCTTGGGGGACCCTTGAGGATCCTTAGAGGTTTCCCCGTGTCGATACAAAGCTCCACCAATACTAATCCATTCAACATCGGAATGTATGAAGGGCGCATTATATTGATTTGGGAAATAGTATGCCTTTAGTAAGAGCTTACTTTCCCTTTGTGTTGCGGGCGATACCTTTTCTGCCATAGATAATGTTTCGGACGCCAGGCGTTTAACTCACAGGAAAGAAGTGGTATTTGACTTCTCTTACGCCCTTAAAAGTATTCGACGAGGGCTTCCGATTTTTTCGAAGCGCGACGAGCCTTTTCTTTCTGGTGCAGCAAGTATTTGAAACCTGTGTGTTATTCACAACAACAAACCACCCCGACCATCACCACCCGGAACTTGGCCAAGGTTTACTCATGACTACTTCATTGAGACGAGCGTCGATAGACGGACAAGCAGAGCGGACAGCGTAAGCCGAGATATTGTTCAAAGTTTTAGCGGCCTCTCCCAAAATTCTTGGAAGAAAGAAAGATCTTATTAGCCTTTAAGTATGCCTCATTTTTCTCCCAGGCGGAGGAATCGGATAGTAGGTTTGTGAAAGGCAAAAACATTAGTCGAAAAATTACCCGAAGAGGTGTTGCGCCTTCAACTTTCACCCACTGATCTTTTATTTGGTGTTTAAAAGTAAAAAAAGCCTATTTCTTACTACTATCAAACGAAATTCATTAAATTCATGTCCGCTATAATAAGAACTATGCTTAATCAAATGTATATCAATATTCATTTTTCGCCCGCAACTAGGAATACTTACGAGTTCACAAATGTCAAAAATCTAGGAGATGGTTCAAAACAAATCATGTAACATAGATGGAGCGGGCTGCTCGGAGCGCAGAGTTCAGTATGAGAAAAATGCGAGAAACAAACGTTTTTCGACCCTCTCAAACGAAACAACCCCAAATTATGATGCAATGAGGAAAATCGTGGAGGAAGAATGGAAAATGAACCCAGTAAGATGATACCAAAATGCGGACAACTCCATGTCACAGAGACTTAGTCAGGAAATCGAGAATGGAGGGGTATGGATTGATTATATGGCTAATTAACATCCACATTCTTTATGTAAATACCAGCATATTTCTCGATGATCAATTCCTGTGATCATGTGCACACATAACTCAAATTGAGAGAATTACGCATACATTTTAACCTTTTCCACTCGTTCTAAATAAAGCATTATAGTGTCCCTTTTCAACATTCGTTAAAATACATTTCCACTAAAAGATGAAATTTATGATCCTGTACAAAGTCTGTTAATATCTTCATGTGGGAGCACTCACAACTTTAACTTCCATTGAAGCATTAATATTACGACACATTAGAAGAGGAATAGACTCTTTAGGAACGTAGCAATCGTATAATATTTGATGGTGCACATTCCTAATTTGCACTCCATTGACTACTCTGCGGATTTATGAGGAGTATACAAATGACCGTAGGGAAAATATCTAATCACTGCTTAGTCGCTACATGAAAAAGATGATTTTTAGCATTTTATCACTTTCACAGGGGAAGATACGTGATGCATTTTTGTCGGAGTATTACTTACGCATGGGTATAAAAATGCTCCTTATAAAATTTAACTGCATAATTTTAACCAAACATTTTTCACTGTGAATGTCACAAGGTATTTAAGCGATTCATTAATTTACCTAATTCTTTAAGTATTATCCTCCATCCTATAAGTTGGACTGTTGAACTACACGGTTAATGTATTGCTTATAGCAAACCTAGAAAACAATACTGGGAAAGCTTCAAATACCGTTTTAAAGATATTTTGAAGAAAATTCCACACTTGTTTGGTCTCTCACTCAGATAATAATCGGTATTTACAAGTTTGGCAGATAGAACCAAACTCTAATTCCTAATAAAAATAATTGCCCTCTTCACTAAATCATTTCAAAGTAATTTAAAGGTGAATGTAGCATCAGGTAAGTTCACTAAATCGAGTAACTGACACAATCAGAGAAGCGGTCTATTCCCTCCTTCATGAATAGCTTTTCATTGAGTAGTAAATTGGCGAATGAGTGGATATGAGCATCATATGACTGACAGGACGTAGAAATCAAGTGGGGCCGAGTACCCGAGAATGGGAAGTAAACATCTAATTCGACGACCAAGGAGACCGCTCTGATTCTTTTGCAAAGCCCGAATATGTGTAAAACTCACACACTCATGGATGAGGTGAATGTCCATTCCCTGGGCCTTTCGCGGATTCCTGGGAAGTTTTGGCTGCAATAAAGTCACATCGCGAAGGTTAATTATAAAGGCACTAAAAGAGGCCACGCCAGGATTTGAACCCCAGGCATTCTTGGTCGCAGACGAACGCTCTCCCTCTAGGCTACTTCATCGATCAAGAGGCATCCGCGTCCAGTGGTTCTTACTACAAAACGAAAAAAGGGAATTCTTATGTTTCCTGTAAAAACTGGATCAAATAAAATGTTCTGGATTTTTAAAAGTAGTTTTCAGAAAGTAAATAATATTACGTTAGGAGAAATTTAGAAATTTAAGTGTTTGAGACGACCTGTATGAACAAGGGCGGAAACTTACGTACGGTTTTAAGGTATTGGAAATACTTTTAGAGAAAAATTTTCTCCACATGGAAACCATTCTATCCAACCAGATTTCCTATACTTAACTTGAAATTCTCAGGATATGTTAATTGTAATGCATCATATTTCTCGGAAGTAGTTTAAGGCCTATTAAAACGATGTTCATCCACAGCTATTCCCTGCACGCGGAAATACATTTTATTGTAAGTGAATTTGATCTGGAGAATAAAAAAATTTTATGTCCCAACGAATAATGCTTTCATCGTAATATTTCTTAAGTTTCAATTAAGAAAATTTTTTTTAACGGTCCAAAGCTCTAAAAATAATATGGTAAGCATCTCTACATAATCAACTACGACTTCGGAACCTCGACTGAGTGCGGGTCGAAACAAGCTCATCACGTTTATAACTCCTAGACGATGTCGCGAACGTAAACCTTATTAGTATGACTATTTACATGACGCGTAAAATCGATATCCATTCATAGAGAGTTTGAATATTCCCGGTTTTCATATGCTGTCTCATTGTTGTCAAGTTGTCGAAGGAAAAGCGATTTCAATTAGTTTCCGTGTACGCCGCATTCAGACGCCAATGAGTTTTGCGTTAATTTTTTCCGCCACTGTACAAATATATTAGACAATGCCATTAGTGGCAAAAGTGGTAGTACATTTTTAATTATTCTGTGAGGAATTTACTAACTAAAGTATGTATTATTAGTTTCCAGCAGCAAACCAATATTTGGATTGATAAATGCTGATGATGATGATAATTGACAAATCCACCATGGCCATTTTTTGTTTTAAAATGATAATAGGCTTCATAAAAATGCATTTTTATTTTATTTTTCATTTATACTTACGAAAATAGCCCTTATACAGCAACAAAGTCAATTTTAAGTGAACTTGTAGCTAATGAAAAAAGAAACTTACACTTATGAACAACAAGAAAAAACTTAAATAAGATTACATGTATGGAGATGCTAATCATTGATTATATCCGTCTAGATTTTCGGTTCATTTATGGAAAGATGAGTTGTGGCCAAGTTAATAAAGTTTTTAGGCCATGGAGAAAAGTGATGGTTATCAGTAGGAAATGAATTTATAAGGGAGGAGAGATGGAAGAAGAGCAAACATTTGACTATTGACAGTCTGAGAGAATAAATGGTATGATAATATGTAGACCAATGCATATATTTATATATTCTACATGGGTCAATTCTCCAAAGAGTATGTATGAATTTTATAATTGATTGGTGAAAGCATTTTGAGGTTAAGTAATGGAAACTAAAAATATTAAACTTATGCAAATGAGGATGATATATTAAGCAGCAAAAGGATTTCAACCATTAATGGCATTGGTTATCCACTTCACAAACACATCTGTATTTGAAAGATAATCATTGGTAGACAGATAGAATAGGTAACAGCTGGCCACAAATGAAACACTGGTTTCCTCTTGGTCACAGAAGGTAAACTTGTTTGGCCTGGCTAGAATTTGAAGTGATCCAACAATTCATCTGAGGACCGTTGCCTCTGTCTTCAATTGACAATCATTAAGTGCAAAATGATCTAAGTACTTTCAACTAAAATGTTTCAAATAGGAAATTCAAAAGAAAACATAAATACCATTGCAAGAGCCTCTTGAGAATTCCCTCCAGCAATTTGAATGATGCTATCATGGTTTGATAATTTTTCGACTTCAATCCCTTCCCCACAACCGCATTCTTTACAGCATCTGAGCAAGAGATTGTATGTATACACAGTTGGACTGATACCATTCTTCAGCATTTTGTCCCAAACCTGAAAATAAGTGTTAAATTATAATTATTATTACTGTCCAGTCAGATTCCACCCAGGGCCTAAAAATTGATATGACCCTTTTTTCTAATGACATGTATTTAACACTCCTTTTTTCTCTGCATTGTATTCTTCAATTTAAAAGGCTGATTCCAAGAATCAGGTAGATTATTAATGCTTTGGAGGACTTCAAGAAGCAATTACCCAAAAATGCATATCCATTTATGTTACACATCAAAATTTACTGATAACAAAATAACTGCATCATACCCAATTTCAAAAAGTATTGAAATGAGAATTACTCCTGCAGGTTTTCAAAGTATAAATCAGCATGACATCTAAATTTTTCTTGTTCATTAAGGTATCTTGTATGGAGAGGCAAAATGAGTTTAAAATACTCATTCCTTGCACAAATGGAGCCACTTTTTTTTTACAGAGAATTCTTTGAAATATGACCATATGTACAATAATATGATGAATCAGACATAGATAATCAACAAAAGGATTTTAAAACAATATGATGAATCAGACAAATAATCAGCAAAAGGATTTTAACTATGTATTGATGGAATAGGTTATCCACTTCACAAACATTTAACTATTTTTCATGTTTAAAAATTACATAAAAAAGATATATGATTTCAAATTTTCCTGGCGAATCGTATTAATGAAGTTCTCTCGGGCTTCACACCAGGTTACACAGTGTTTAACTGCCAATTGACTAACAAACTGACATTTTTAAATACCAGTAAATTAATGTTTTCAGTATTTACTAAACGTTGCTGTATACGCCGATTGTTGTTTTCTTTCTCTTTCCTTAAGTAAGTTGAGGATAGGCTTCCAGGTGGAACTCAAGGCAAAACCAGTGTCGCAATTGACTTTGTAGCTCTCCAATTTAATCTCCATATCCGTGAGTCTATCCCAGGAAAAATATCTAGGATACTGAACAGGCACAACATTCGCACAATCCACTTACCACCGAGGAAAATACGAAGCCAGCTGGTGAGGGTAAAAGACCCACTTTGTTAAAAAATATCAGGAGTCTACCGCATCCCATGTAAGTGTGGTAAAGTGTACATTGGCGAAACTGAGAGTAAAGGAACACCGGAGCTGTATTAGGCTCTTCCATCCGGAAAAATTGGCGGTAGTGGAACATAGCCTCACAAAGAACCATTTCTTTCACTTCGAAAAGACCCAATTACTCCACAGAACATCTAAATATTGGGATAGACTCACGGATATGGAGATTAAATTGGAGAGCTACACAGTCAATCGCGACACTGGTTTTCCCTTGAGTTCCTCCTGGAAGCCTATCCTCAACTTACTTAAGGAAAGAGAAAGAAAACAACAATCAGTGTAAACAGCAACATTTAGTAAACACCGAAAAAATTAATTTACTGGTATTTAAAAATGTCAGTTTGTGCCCCGAAGAAGGTGGCAGACTCAGCCACAGAAACGTTGGCAGTTAAACACTGTGTGTGTTTAACTGCCAACAGGGTGTGTACCCTGGTGTGAAGCCCGAGAGAACTTCATTAATACATAAAAGAGGTTCATTGAAACATAATCTGATACAAATATGAAAAGGAAGTAAATATTTCCATCCCTGCTGACTTCAAGACAGATGTGATTAAGATGATGAAGTGAAGTACATTTACCTACATTAACCCTTTACTAGACACGTGGGCCACAGGAATGATGACACACGACTAACTGTGTAACCTTTTTCTATCAGCATTATTATATATTATTTATATAGTAATTATACATTATTATATTTTAATCAGTTATATAAAAATTGTTGCATATTTTATATAAATATTGTAACAGTAGATGTTCAATGCTCAAAAATTTCACGATTTTTCAAATACTTTGGGTTTTGTTCCACTGATGACTATTAATATATTCCATAGTGAAAAAAACCTACGGAAACGATAGATATTAGTCTAAATTCATTGCTTGTAACAATATTTTTTTTTTAATTGAAAATTTTTATTGAAAGTTTTCATGAAAATTGAAATTGAAAATCTATAAGCAAACTAAACTTACAATTACAGCATGACGAAATCCAGCCTCTTTGTCTGACACACATGCTTGAAGTAAAAATGCAAACGTTGTGGATGACAATCCAATTCCTCTGTCAAGCATTTTGTCTGCCAGACCGAAGGCACGAGTTAAATCACCACCACGCCCAAAAGCTGTAAAAGATGGAGTTAACGATAACAAGGCTGGTACAAAGCATAAAATATGGAAAAAGTAAGGTATTTTATCATGCTGTAGTATTCACAGTTCATTTATTCATTTGAATCACTTTTGAAACTTGAAAATCGAATAAAATGCAATAGAAAAACAGCTCAAGTATCTCAAGCCTTGGTTATTTCTTATAGCAACTAGCTCACTGTTAGGAGTAATCATCTTTAAATGCTTTACAGTGATCACTCCACCAATACTTTATAGAAAGAAATAAAAATATTTCCTTTGAAAATGTTATCAACTATGTACATCTTACTTCACAGGTTTATCACCTCTGTCTTAGTGCTCTTCCATCTACCCATACTATTAGTACATACCTTCCCTGTTTTGTTCTTAGTTTTTGGGATTGTTTATCCTTTGTTACTATTACATAATACTTTCACTATATTGCATAGCTCAACCACTTCCTCATCTCCTCAAAGCTTTACCATTCCCTTACACTGTCCTCTCTACTAAATCTTCCTTTGCTCTATGGGTTTATTACCAAATTGATTGTTACGTTCATTGTATCTCCTTCAGCCTAGTAGTGCTGGCATTTTTCTACTTTCTTCTAATTTCCTGATCAAATCAAATCTTCAAGAGATTCAAGGCTTATCATCCATCATGTGCTGTTTTTAAGTTATCAGTAGGTGTTTCCTCAATGTCTGATGATATGCCTCTATGCCACTCGCAAATGCGAGTAATTCTTTCATTCTAGAAAAGGTGTGCCCAAATTTTATACTGTCAATCACAAACTGAATTTTAGGAGCCTTTTGCCTGGGCTGCATGATCTTCACTGAGAGCGTCTACATCCTAATAACCTCACCCTTTCAGAAGGCCTTATTTTGAGAGGAGGCCAATACTGGAGTAGCAGTGAGAGAGAGTTGAGAAACAGCAGTGTTGACATTGTAGTTTGCATATTATTGCTTATGAACAGAGCTTCATTAATCTGGCCATTCAACTAGGACAGATGTTCTTCCCACACAGACATCTTTTCATGAATAATTTTCTGTCTCGGCCATGCCCCATCATGGATACTGTTGTTAGATATCTTAGCAGGCAGCACTTCATACTCATTTTCTACCACAGTTACTGCACCAGTGGCAGCAGAAGAAATGGCTGGCTTTCTATGAGGGACAGGGAGTATATTGAGTTTATCTCACCATATCTTTGTATTTTTTGCACCCTCAATGAACGCAAGTGTCCCCTTAGAGCCTTTGTCCTATCAATGAGAACTCCCTTCTTAAATGTTCTGATGTTGCCATGCCTGACACTACTATGACCTTCATCTGAGAAAGGCTGGTCATGGATTGCTTTCCCTGGATCTCTAGGAACCAGGGGTGTTTTCGTTACTCTTTGTAACATACCCCTCCCAATGTCCGACAAGCATCAGGTTTTATTTCTATCATAATGGTCGGGGACTCAGGAGGTAATTGGGAGCCATGCCTGACACACCATGAGATAAGTGGTCATGCTGCATGTGAGTCATTACATCAGAGAAAATGGAGAAACCCCACAGATGGTGACATTCTTCATGGATGCTGAAAGTGATTCTACCAGTGTGATACAGGCTAAAGTGCACTTGATACTATCTAGTATTGAGTCCTTAACTCTACCTAACACATCTACATTAATCCATACTAGTGCAAAGGGTGTCTGGGGAACACCAGTCTTTAAATAGCAGCTCTAGGCATAACTTTTAACCCAATTAACTCTGTCCATAGTATCCTACAGAGAGATCTATTGGTTGTCTCTTTGCCTATTTAGTCCCTCATTGTATGTTAGTGGGTTTAATAACCACTTTCAGAGTTCATAGTTGATCTGACGTACTGATTTCCTACTAGAGTCGGGTCATTATGAATATTACTATATTATTTTACGTAATTTACCACAGCCCCAGATACTTAGAGCAATTTTCAATAATATTCACCACCAACTCAGATATTTTTCATGCCAATATATTACTAACTTATTATTTTAACCCAGGTCTTTATATTTTCCATACATTCTTAATTATGAATTAAGGCATGTACAAGTCATTTGTGGAATATTTTTACTGGCGGAATATTTATGGGGCTATCATTTTAATGGTTTGAACAAAAATGTCTCATACCAAACAAAAGATCGCTAAATTGCATGTGGGCTGGTGTATTTGCTCATAAATTTTCTTCATGTCTAATACAATTGTTTGGGCTATTCATAATTTCAACTTTCTCATAGAAATCCAGTTTAGGCCCTTTGTCATTAACATGTAAAACATCTACGTCAAAATTGATAAAACACTATTCAAATGTTTGGCAAAACAAGATTTGTCATAATTTTTTATTATTAGATGGATAAACTATAACCAGGTATGCCGTTAAGAGGTTGATGGTAAGTTGATGTACTTATTTTAGTAAAAAATATCATCATGATGACTATTAATAGGAGCATTTAAGTGATCCACGGAGATTTTCAGAGAGACATTTAATGGAAAAAAGAAGGCATATGTTCAATAATACGCTTTTAAATTTACCAATGAATGACTTAATCATATGCATTAGCCTATGCACTGCTGGTTAAAAGCCTGGACAAAAAGGAGGTTGGGGAATGTGCTTTTACAGTTTTAGCAGCAGAAAACTCAAACTCATAATTAGTGGTGTGAGAAGATTAATACCCTAAATCTGTAATATAAACGTAAGAATGAAGTTTAAACATTTTACACGCTCAGAAATATACAAGGAATTCATTTTTAAGTTCAAATAATTTTAGTATATCACAAATTTTTGTTTAAAAAGCACTGCAATTTCAATCAGTTGACCATGAGCTAATGCTGCTAAAGAGGCTTTTAGTTCTTTAGAGGGCCTAGGCAAGCAGCCGAGGAGGCCTGGTGTCTCACCAAGTTGGGTACCCTGATGGAGGGAGAGGCACACCTCTGCATTTTGTCACCACAAGAGAGATTTGTATTGGGAATACAAGAAAAGTGATGGGATATTCGTTACAGGGAATCATTTCCCTCTGCAAGACTTAAGCTTGAAAGGGTTAAGCAATGCTTGTGAGAGGTGTCAAATCATTCAGAATTGCATGGATGTCCTCTCACCTGGGTGCAACAGCCTAACACCAGGCCTTTGAGAATCAACAATCGACAGTGGATTGACAAGCTTCATCATGTGAAAGACTTCCTTCCTTTGACAAATAGATTTTTTGGGCAACGTGGAAGGATATTCCAAAGTGTTGGATAATGACCACAAAACAATATGGTAATGAAACGTTGGAAATTCATGAATGTAAGAGATAAAATGATAATGCAGAGGGCAACAAAATTAAGAAGATAACATGCAGACTTGAAAAGCAAAATAGAGAAGATGAAAACATGAGCTATGATAAGTGAGAGAAGGATAATGGGTAAGGTTTGACAAACATGTACGTTATTTTTCATAGATCAAGCTAGCCCATATTCCTGAACAAAAATGAGATGACTTCAATTGTGACAAGCTTCAAAACCAATTTTAAAAATTAATAATGAATGAACTACATTTGGCACTGGACAGCACCTGAAACCCAAGAAAGTCAACATCTTTGAGTGGCTTATGGCTATATTCAAAGCTGAAATGAATGATAGTGCCTGAATGCTAGTGCCTGATCACAAGTTTCTTCTGACACTTACCATTTTTCAGGCGTAGTGAGGGAAAAATCTGTTGATTTTTTTAATTTATTTATACTCACAACCCCAAAAACAGCACCACAAAGGCCTTACACATCGGATGTTTTTTAACGTTAACAAGAGACGAACACACAAATCCATGTCCTGGGAAGAACCTATTAGCAGCAATTCCAGGTTCTACATTGAAAGAGAATTCTAAAGTGGAGAACCTATTGTCAGTGACATGGTTTTGGGCATGATCATTCCACCAGAGCCCTCACAGAATGAAACGTCTTGGAGGAGGGCGTGGATAAGAGTATGTAATATGGGCGTCACAACTTGTGGAGCATGCAGTAAGTATAGAGAGTTTTATGAAAGTCAATAAATACTGATTAGACCACCTAAAACGTTAACTACACAATTCTGACGGAAGTAGCATAATTGTGATCACCATACAACCTTTAATCATAGCGTTGTAGTTTATGTCATTTGGTTCATATCCGACTTCTTCCAATGAGTTCAGTAAATGAGTGGCTCTTGTGAGAATATCTTCCTTCCAAGGGCTATTGGAACACGCATTGAACAGCGACGTGTACACGGATGGTCTCGGTTTAATGCCTCGCTTCTTCATCTGTAAGTACGCAGCACAGCGTTAGAATTGCTACAAATTATCGTCAGAAAATTCGCGATTAAAATAAAATGCGTGAAAAGCTAACCTGATTATATAACTTGAAGGCTTTCTTAGTGTAACCGACATTTCCGCAGGCTTTTATCAGTAGTCCAAACACATAAGCATCAGGTTTCGAAATCTCGCCATTATCCAAAATGCTCAGTGCTTCGGAAACCTAAATGAAAAGCCAGTTATTAAGAATTATACTTTGAAAAAGGCTCAATGTATAGATGCTAACAATTTATAAATATAGAACCTTTCTTTGTTTCAGAAGGCTTTTTATTTGCATGGTGCATTTAACATCATGATCGTATGGCCTAGACATTTTCTTTTCCATCTCCTCTTCTTCTTTTCTATCCTTCTGATCTGGTTCAACAAATTCATATTGATTTTTTGGCTGACTATAGGTTCCGAATTTATCAGGGTCATCACCTTCAGGTGATTTAAATGCACCGCTAATTTCTGTTAGTGCCTTCCGGCCATATCTTCGACAATGGAAAACACGGCTGTCACAGTTTTTTTCTAGGTTTAAGCAAGATCGAGCGAAGGAAAGTCTAACTGTAGCGCTTGAGAGCATAGTTGTCGGGTAACTATGAGGTCTTCTTCTCACCACTTATAAGAACAACTCGAACATGCAACACACAATACCGCAACACGGTGCATGTTTTTTGAATTCCGGCGAATTGCGTTATTCGTTTTTTTCGACGAAGACGTATGAAATTCGTTAGTACATTTCGGATGGAGCTGGTTTGAGCGAACGTGATAGTTGTATTATAATCTTTGGTTAAGTTGCTGTGGATTGTGATGTGAACGTTTCGTTAATCATGGTTGATATCTCATTTGTGGTGACAAAGTTTTCGCTTGTGATTCGCCTTCTTATTGGGTATCGTTTCTCTTTGTAATGCGTATGCTAGCTCTGTTTATATGGTGATTTAATCCATGAAAGCTCTATATTGTCACCATACACTTAACCTAAATCCGGCCTCTACTTGATCCTGGTGGGGTGAATTGGTTTATATCAGTGTCAAAATGTATCCATCGAGTTCCCAGAAAAGATTTTGGACGTTTAGTGAGGAAACTGACCTTGAAAGATCTCGTTTGGAAGCCAATAGAAAATTCGTCTTGAAGTATGGAGGGCACATGCCAGTGAGTACCTTTTTTTGTTTTTATGAAATCGCGGAATGTTTTCACCAGTCTTTCAGATGTTTTATCGTGGCGTTCGTACCAACAAGAAGCCAAATAAGTTTTTCTTCTTACGTCAGTGTTGTAGGAAAGAACAATTACTGGTACCACCCCTCATGCGAACATTTTCTAGTTTTTCATCAAACATTTTCTAAAATTTTGTGGCTGTCGTCCGAGATATTCATTCTTATTGGATGTATTTGGTGCATTTTCCGTATGGGCTACACGCTCATAAGTAACATCATGGAAGCCCTCACTGGAGAAAAATGTTGCAAGAAATATGAGTATGTAGAATGATTCAATCAACCAATCAAAACATTGTTACTCATGAGTGACCCTGGAATCTCACAATGGTATACACGGGATGTTCAAGCCACTAGTTTTGTAAAATGCGCCGATTATTTTTCGGAATGTAGATAATTTTTCCAACACTTCTTTCTGAGGTCTCTTAATTTTGGTCAGGGCCGGAAAAAACGTTAAGAAAATTTCCTTATTGTAAATGCTTAATGTGTGTTATGTCTCAATCATGCACATATTTTTCCATGGGATCTGAGGTTTCCGTGCTGTTATAGTAATTTCTTGCTCTCCATTTAGTCTCAAGCCGTGATTTATCATTTATCTTCCAGGAAGAGCAGCAGGAACGTTTCTTCCTCACTCCCAGTGAGGAGAGTCTATTCAGGCGGCAATATGAGCTGCAGCTGAGGGAGTTCTGCCGGAAATTTCAACCACCAATGCCAAGATCTGTGGCGGGAACCTCATTTCACTACTTCAAACGTTTCTATCTGCATAATTCAGTCATGGATTATCATCCAAAGGAAATTCTGTAGGTGTGCTGATCATTTATGAGTAAAATAATATTATAAGAATATTTTCTGGAGTGAAAGTTGACATTTGTGACAGTTGCATGCATGCCAATGTGGTGAAATTTACCATTAAACATTGCCTGGACTGGGATTCAAAGAGAAAGTTTACAATTGTGTGTCAGTTGTATTTACCAGCCACATGGGCTTTGCCAGGTGGAGGCAGGGGGGATAGCTGACCCCCCTGAGTGAGACTTTTTATTACAAATTTGCTCTTCAGAACCAGGCAGGATGGTTAAAGGTGGGTGCCCTGCCTCCCCCCTAATATATGGATCCTAGCAATCCTGCCTGCATCCATGGCCAGTTACAATACATACCACCATGACATTTTAGGTCCTAGTGATTTTCAGGAGGGAGCTTAGTGCACACCAAGATATTCTCATCACCATTTAGATAGATTTCCAAACATTGCATGTAACAAATGATGTGGTACGAAGTCACTCGCACGGGTGCATATGCACCAGGGTTGAAATTCGCTATGAAAAAATCATTTGCCTTGACCGGGATTCGGACCCGGATCTCCCAATTGCCGGTCAGGTGAGTTAGCCAGTTACACAGTTAGTGTAACTGGCTAACACACCTGACCGGCAATTGGGAGATCCGGGTTCGAATCCCGGTCAAGTCAAATGATTTTTTCATAGCGAATTTCAACCCTGTACCATTTAGATAGGTTTAACTTTCTGCCCCTTCACTTTAAATGCCATGTTAAAAGATTCAGATTCCCTGTCATATGAATAAATGCCATTTATGAACCGCATAGATTTCCTGTTTGAGAACGATCACTGTTGATATGATGTAAATTCTTCTCGGGTTTCCATCCAGTTAAGTAGATCCATCTTCTTCTTTGCTGATTTCTTTGGTTTTTTTTTTTTGTTTTTTGGTTGCTGATTTATTGGTTTTGATAGAAGACTTTTCCATCGTCATCTTGCCTGTTGTCGAGGTGCCGTGTTTATGTAGGAAGTCTCTCAGGTAGGCCGGTTTTGATTGGTGGAATAAAAAGTGAAAACGCCTCCATGGAAGATGGAGAACCTTACCCGGGCGGAAACCCTAGGAGAACTTACATAAATCATTCACAGGGAGACAATTAAATCCTGCACTGTTATCATTGCCCTGTGGCTAATCAAGGAATAACTCCCAGGTCTGCAGGTGGTGCGAGGAAGTGGACAAAACAACTTCCCATATACTCTGCAAATGTCCAGCCATACTTAGGACTTGTAACAGGCATCTTGGCTCACCATTCTTGGAGTCCAATAAAGTAGGGGTAATTCCTGTAGGGGACCTGATTGCCTTCAGTAAAGCAATCTGATTCTACGGGTAACTACCGATAGGGTGGCTGGCTCAGTGGACCAATTTGGTCTAAGAGCCTCAGGGGACTCATTAGCAATAACTCCACAGAAGTATCTAATGTAATCTCCCAGGTCTTCACTGAAGGTGATCTCAACACACATGTATATACCATTATCAAGGTGTTTATAATAATCGGAAAGCAGGAGTGGGGGTATAGGTTGGAAGGGAGGGAGGAGAGGAGGCTTGGGGTGGGGGGATGTTAATTTGGAGGTCAGCGAAACAAGGAATAAACAAGGGGAGGTCAATGTTTTGTTACATCAAGGAAGGTTGTATGGGTATTGAACTCTAGGTCATTACATAATTAAAATCAGCAGGGTTGTTAAGTATTTCATATTGCTCAAGGAAATCTAAATTCCCTCCCTTGGTCATACAGTGTAAAATTATTGGCTCAAAGTTACCCCTATGGTTATTTTAACTTAGACATTTGGCCAAACCATGTTTTGTGCCATTTATAAAACCCGTTCTGTGTTTTCAATCACGTTGAAAATTTTTGAATCAGGGGAGGAAGTTAGACTTCACTGAGCAATTTTAAATGCTTAATGCCACCTCTGGTTTTTAATTATATACCAACCAGTGTTCAAAACCTTGACCTCACCTTGTTTTTTCCTTCCATTTCGCTTATCTTCAATTTAACTTCCCTCCCTCCATTCCCCCTCCTCCTTTCCTTCCCCCATTGCCTACCCTCCCACTACTGTTTCCCAAAGTGGTTGATATAGGCCTGCCTCTCAAAATGTATAACACCTTGTTAATGGTTCATGTGTGGTGAAACCATGGTCGGTGGTGAGATGAATTAAAAAAGTGTGGAATATGCCGTGATTTTCACTCATTTTAGAATGTTTAATTTCAATTGCTGACTTATGGCAAATTTGATCTCTTTGGTGTTTATATTTGCACCCATTCAGGTGAATGCATTCCAAATTGTGTATTTTTTAGCAATTAATTCGGACTGTTGAATAGCCATCTTATCATGGGTGGCAGTGCCCGCCAGTTTTCAGTGTTCCCATTTAGAGTACGGTCCACTGGATGCTCCAAATTCTTTGAAGGAATTTTTGCCAGCTTCTGTGGTTCATTTGTCTCTAAAGTGCTGCTACAATGGCAGCATTGTCACAGGTAATGCCATCATATTTGCCATTGCCGAACTCCTGAGATCCTAGTTGAGTGAAATGATGAGCTAGCAATTATGTGGTGACTTTTTTATCTGGACAGTGTAAATTGTAGTTAAGTAATGGATGCAAATGAGGGTGATTTCCTTTAAAATTGACTATTTTTGTATATACTACTGTGACGCCGAATAACCGATCGAACCGGATACTCCTGAGGGAGTGGAGTGGAGGACTCTTTAAGGATGGCGGGAGGGACTGGGGTTCACCGACTAATATCGAATGACACACTCACGCACAACGGTAAAGCTCCGCACTTTTATTAATCGAACACTTACACCCGCGAGCCCCTTGCTCGCCCGGTCTCTCAGACCGACACACCCCACAATCACCGTCTATCACTTTTGTCGCACCCCTCTGACCCATCCCAACTCACTGACTGTCTTCGACTGACTCCTCGTCACGACGCCTGCCCTCGATGACGTCGACGTTCCCTGGCTATCCGCCAGGGGGCACCACCTCCTGGGGGCACCCGTTCGGCCGTAAGCTAACACTACTATACTAAACTACTTTAAAAATAACTATGAAATTTTGTAACTTACCTTAGAAGATCCCAAGTGAATGCGAGTTTTTGGGAAAATGTATTCATTTGCGCTAACCTGGCCGATGAAAACTCAGGAGAGGAGAAATATGTATAGGAAGGGGGAGAATTGGAGGGGTATCTGCCCGCCATACGTCATGCGCCGTAAGCAATTTTGGTTCGGACTAGTCCAAGTTCTTGCATTATGCCCCATCAAGGGGTAGGGTTTTCAAGCCGCACATGGTTTACCTCTACTTTAATAGTGTTCTTGCCTTGGCTCAATCAAAATTACACCAACATAGTTGTGTTTTCTGGACAACATGCGGGTGTGAACAAGTCGGCCCACTCGACTTCAGATTTGAAGGGGAACCGTCCTCCCCTACTTTCTCCCTCCCTCTCCACCGAAGGGAAAACTGTTTGCGCATGGCTCCCCTCTCAGTAAGCGCTGCTTCCTGTATTTTCTGAGTTGGACTAGGCCCACCTGCGCAGTAGACTAATGAGTGTTGGCCAAGTTATCGCGAATGACTGTACCTACTTTTTAAGGTGGTTTATATACCTTTTGTGAAAATTCTGTCAATTAGGCTGAATATCTCATTAATAATACATTGAGAGTTCACTGTGAGAAGACGGCAGGTGTATGGGGAATAATGAGTTGAAACAATTTATTTGATTAAGGAAATGGCGATTAAGCTGTGAAAACCAAAAGTAAGCATTTAATTTTCTATCTACACGTGTGATCATGTGTGTTTGAATGAGAATTACCATACTTTATCATTTCAGTATTAGTGAAAACTAGTGCTCTGTTCCTCAGAGTTTCAAGTTAAAACTTACAAGTTATGTGACTTAGTCAAAAGGCATATGTGTCACTCAGGTATAACTAATCGAAGACTTTTACTAGTCCAAAAACATGGTGTGTGTAATCAAGACCATATATAACTCATAATTTGTTGATTATGACATACTTTGTGTGTATCTTGCAATATTTCCAATCGAGAAGTGGGTGCCACATTTTTGGATTAATACAAATGATTGAATGTGTGCTGAAAAGTATTTTAATTTTGTAACTTACCTTAGAAGATCCCAAGTGAATGCGAGTTTTTGGGAAAACGTAACATCATAAGATAAAATCGTATATTTCACTGCATTTCTTGAAGGATGAGCTGTAAATCAAAGATATTTTATTATTTATTTAATCCGTTGGTCAAGAGGCAGGATTCGTCAATAAAAAACACAATTCACAAAACACAAACACAAGTAAAAGACAGTACAAGTTTATACATGGAAACAATTAAGATTTACATGTATTCAAAGTTTATCGTCAAAATATTCATCACACTATAGTAGAGTTTGTTAAGTAAAATTTCACATAGTTTTCTTCTGAATATACCTGGCGAAGAAATTGATTTTAAGGACAGAGGCAGTTTGTTGAATATTTTGGATGCTGTATGATGAGGGCAACACCTAAAATATTCCAGGTTGTGACCATACAGGTGAGCATTTTCACTACCACAGGTCAAGTAGTTATGATAAGTATTTTTTTTATTAACATAGCACACTGTAGAACATAAATACAGGGGAGGAGATGGATTTTAACGGCTTCAAATATTGACCTCCTGGGGTCCTAACAGACACTCCATAAATGGCTTTGACTGATTTTTTCTGTCAGGAGAATGCTTTTGTGGCTGCAATAGTTAATCCCCAAAAGATTATGCCATATGAAATATGGGAATGGATATTGGTATTTATAGTAGGGATGAGTCAATTCCCCTTTTTTTCAATTCTTTCAAATCGATTCTCGATTCCGATTCTATCGATTCTTATTCCTAATAAAAGGTGGAATATTGATACGCCAGTAGCATACGGCTATTATTTAAATTCAAGTATTGGCTGAAATAAAACAACAAAGACAATAAGTCGCTCAAAAAATGTATTTATTAACAAATAGCAAATATATCCTCAGCTTATTGAGGTGGATAAAAAGTACAAATTGATAGCCTACAGCCAAAATTACTGAGACAAATATGATGTGATGAATGAAATTTGATTGGAATATTTATCTTTCTGGAATCGACTTTAGGTGATCGATTCTCAATACCGATTCTAATCCTGAGAATCGGTGGAATCGAGAATCGACATTTGGATTCAACTCATCCTTAGTATTAATGGAGGTACACTGTCTTAATTTCCTATTCATGTAGATGCCTGTGGCTACTTTGTTGGCTAGATGGTCAATATGTACAGTCCAGTCTAGATCCTCTGTTAAATGAAGGCCCAAGAATTTGGTAGTAGTGGAACGTTGAATAGTATGGTTATTTATGGTTAACCTTGGGCTACATAAGGGAGGATATATTTTGCAGTAGAATTGCATATAGGTAGTTTTATTATTATTCAGAGACAGATTGTTTTCTTGACACCATTGAGACCTATGCATTATTGAGTTTTGTGTATTCGTAAAAAGAGCATCTGGGGTGTCCTCGGAGTTGAGGGAGGAAGTATCATCTGTATACAAAACCACATTACTATTAGGTAGAGACAGAGGTAGGTCATTAATGAATATGATAAATAGTAAGGGTCCAAAAATAGAGCCCTGAGGGACACCGCAACTAACTTCTAATGGTTCTGCTCTATAAAGGCTTGATCCCATTTGAGATTTACATCTCTACTGGACAATCTGTTGTCAATTTGAAAAATATGACATTAAACAAGAGTGGGCTGTACTGGAGAGTCTCATAATACCTGTCAATTTTTTGGATAATATAGTATGTGCAATTTTATCAAAAGCTTTACTTAGGTCATAAAATGTGCCAATTACCTGGTTGTGGTTGTTTATTGATTGACAAATACCTTGAGTTAGTTGAAAAGCAGCTGAGATTGTTGATTGGCTTTCACAAAGTCATGTTGATTTGGATGTGAAAGGTTAAAATATTTCAAGTAACTTACTCTACAATTAACATCAGCTAACATGGCCTTTTATAGTTGCCATGGAGTCGCTCCTCGCCTACTCCGCGTCCTTGGCGCCGCTGCCTTTCAGGCGTGCCAGTAAACTGGGCCTCCACGCGAACCCGCCACATCTCTCCTCCTGAAAAATGCCAAACAAAACCAGGGACGGGAAAACAAAACTAAGGGGAATATCTCTGTGGGGGATGCACAAGTCGTCCGTATCTCGTCCTGACTAATCCCGTCTCTGGTGGGTTGTCACTCTCCGATGTGGTGTCGAGGTCTGGTAACATTGACTCATAATCTTCCGATGTACTTGGCAGCCATTCTGCTAAGGTCAACGTCACCCGATTCCTCCTGATGACTCCGCTACCTGTCTCAATCAGAAAGGACCGGGTATGGCCCGACTCTCCGACAACCTTTCCATACTCCCGACGATCTCTCACCCAAACCTGAGCTCCCACAGTCAAATAGGGGTAGTTCATTTGTCCGGTGTCGATTCGTGTAATTTATTCGAGAGAATGAATATATTAACCCCTTAGCTGGGGACGGATTTTTTCCTTAACCTTCAGCTGGTGGGGAGCAAATCCACAGATTTTAATGGGACAAAAACCTATTTTTATGTTTTTATATGGCCCCTAAAACATAAATCAAAGGTTTTTACCTTGAATTTGTTTAAAAATTTTTTTTTCATTTTTAACGCATTTTTCCTTGTTTAGATATTGGTAAATTGAGAGATATTGATGGAAAACCCCGATGTAGGCATACTTGACGTATATAATGGATAAATAAACCTTGTTATTGCATTTTTTATTAAAAATAGGCAATGAAATACACAATATGTTCGCACAATTTTTAACATATCAATATTTATACTATTATAATTGCTTTGAAATTATTGACATTTGCTAGCATTCGGTCATATTTTTAATATATGATGTAATTTATTTAGCTGTAGTAATTTGTATGAAAATTTCCACAAATATATTACAACAAATTGCTACAAAATTTTTAACGCTTCCAAACAAAATAAATAAAAGTAATAAAATTATTTTAGGTTTAAGTGTTATAAAAATTCATGTAACTTTGGTGCCACACTCGCAAAAAGACTGAAAAACATAGTTCTAACTCTTTATGATTATTGAGGCTTCTTTTCAACAATATTTCCATGACAGGATCAGAAAATGTTTATATTTTACAATTGTTTATAAATTACAATGTTACAATGCTTAAAACTATGTAAAAAAATAATTTCTTTTTCATGGAAATAATCATTTCCCCTTTTTGATAGTAAAGATGGTGCTGATTTTTGTTAGTATTAATTTTAAATTATTAACTAGCCATTTATGGATAATTTTTATGTAAAAATGATCAATTTTCAAGTATTTCAATATAACTGCATTTAAAAACGTTCTACAAATTATGATGGCGTCTTACTAGCATTATTCAAAATATAAATTGGCACTGACATAAAAATTGCACGAGAGATAACGAAATATATTGTACAATGATTTGCAATAAATTTTGCGAAATATATTTTACAATTGTTTATAAAATACAATGTTACAATGCTTAAAACTATGTAAAAAAATAATTTCTTTTTCATGGAAATAATCATTTCCCCTTTTTGATAGTAAAGATGGTGCTGATTTTTGTTAGTATTAATTTTAAATTATTAACTAGCCATTTATGGATAATTTTTATGTAAAAATGATCAATTTTCAAGTATTTCAATATAACTGCATTTAAAAACGTTCTACAAATTATGATGACGTCTTACAAGGCTCCTACTGGCATTATTCAAAATATGAATTGGCACTGACAGAAAAATTGCACGAGAGATATCGAAATATATTTTACAATGATTTGATGAACACTTTTACAAAATGCTTACAACTATGACTAAAAATATTTACTTTTATTCTACGATATCAATAATTTTTCATTTATATATTTCAAATTGAGTTCGTTGTCCTAGGAGTTGATGGGTTCTTGAACAAACAATATTTTAATGGTTTTTTAACAAAAAAACATTATTGGTAGTTGATTTTGGTGTGATAATTTTTAAAACATGGCGCCGCACAGAGAGGAGCATCACACTCTTTACACACGAAAATTGTTTCCTTCCTTTGTCTTTTTGCAAGGCACACAACACATCGTCTAACACCGTGTTTCCTCTTCCCTGTAGGTGGATTGTAATCAGGGAAATGTCGCCCTACGAGTCTTCCTGGGGTTTCACTTGTTGCCCTTCTTTCCCTTACTTGTTCATCTTTCTCTGCTGCGGATTTCCCGTATTTTAAGAACAGTTTCTCAATTAGGTCCATTCGGAAATCAAGTTGCGAGAAACTTCCGCCTTGTTTTCTGTAAATTACAAAAGCATTGAACACTGCTACGTCTAACAGGTGCCTAAATATCTTTTGATAATACTTTTTTAGTCTCTTTCGCGCGGCACTGTATGTTACGATGCATTGATCGGACAAATCCACTCCTCCCATCGTATCATTATAATCAACGCACGCCTGCGGTTTTATCTTAGTTCCCTGTCCTCTGCTTGGAACATTCACCATTGTGTCGTCATGTAAACTGCTCAATATGCACACGTCCCTTTTGTCCCGCCATTTCATTGCCATTAGTTTTCCACGATAAGCCGCAACTACCTCCCCTTTTTTCAGCTTTTTCTGCATTACACTTTGCGGGAGGTTTTTTCTATCCTTTCGCACGGTTCCGATTGCATCGGTCTCAAATCTGACTAAAAAGTCAAATAGCTCGGGGCTACTAAAGTAATTGTTAATCCCAACAGTATAGCCTTGCTTCAGCAAATCTTTGGCAAGACTGAGGACCAATCTCGAAGGTCTAGTGAAACCTGACACGTCAACGCCTTCAACTGTTTCAACGAGTTGTGTGTCTCTTCCTGTGTACATGAGCATATTCCATACGTACCCGGTTTTTGAGTCGCATAATTTATATGATTCCATACCAAACCTTGAACGTTTTTTCGGTATGTAGACCTTCCATCCAAGGCGCCCTTTCCACAGCAGAAGGCTTTCATCCACAGATAGCAGCCTATCGGGAATATAGCTCTCACGAAATTTTTCCACAAGATGGTCCATAATAGGCTTTATCTTATACAGCTTTGCGGAAACTGGACCTTCTGGGACATAATCCTCATTATTCGCAAAGTGTAAAAATTTGAGCAGCAGAAAATATCGCTTCTCGCTAATCATCTCGTGAAATATAGGAGTAGCAAGGAGCTTATTTCTCGAAAAGTAATGCCCTAATTTTGGTTTCTGAATAATTCCTTGTAAAAGAAGGATACCAAAAAATAACTTCAACTCCTCTTTGTCAGTATCCACCCAGTCCTTCTCCCGACTTCTTCTTTTCATCTGTCGCCTCCTAATTTTTGCCTCTATTTGCTGACTTGCGTACAAGTTAGTCTGTGCGGCAATTTCGTCACAAATACTTTCGTCAAAAAAGTGTTCGAAAAGATCAATAGGGTTTTTTTTACACAAAAGTTCACGAGTCAAGCCTGGAGTATACTTTGCCTGGAATCTTGGCCGAGGTCCACCATTTTCAGTCCACTCAGAAATCGACGTCTCCGAATGAAAAAGTTCCTCCTCATCGCTGCTCTCCTCTTGTGACCCACTGCTAGAAGACTCATGCAGCTCCACTGCCTTCCTTCTGATAGCAGGATCGACGGTGCTTGGACCAGCAACTCCTTCGGTGGATACTAAAATCTCCTCCTCACTCGCATCACTGTCTTCACTTTCACCACTCAGATCTAACATTTCCGCGATATCAGTTTCTGCTAATCTTTTTTTAGCCATACTCAAAGTTTTTCACCAAAGCTATATGAATAAATTTTCACGGCTAAGGAACGTATCTCATGTGACTGCTCTCCACCAAGGAAAAATACAGACTGGCTAAGAAAACGACATAACCAATGAACTTAAAATTTTGGAGAGGGATAAACCGGAAAAACCCTTGCCCACATGTTAGGGTTTCCGGCCTCCCAAGTGCGAAAGAGTGTTTTACAATCGTGGGCAGGGCCAACGGCAACGGGATAATTCCTAAGTGGCCCAATTGCCCACAAACAAAACCTTGCTTGAAAGCCGAAAGCCTTATTGCCTGTGACAATGTGTGAAAAAATCGGTTACCCTCGACCTCTAAGAAAAACGCCAAACCTTAGAGAAAATTCTTATTTCTTTAATCTTATTTAGACTACGTCCAAGCAAAGAGAATGCGGACGAAAACCATAGTATTTCCTTTCCTATAATATACTTGGGGATGAGGGGAAGGAATTTCCAAGCAGATACGTGCATAAGTCCTTGCACCAGTTCACACAAGAGACCCGCTAACGGTCGGGAAATCCAAGCTACTCTCGCCCGCCTCTGTTTATTGCCTATACCCGTTATCGCGACCGTCTGCGTGATGACAACCCCCGTTCATGCCCGACCGTGCCCTGCCGATGTTGCCTCTATGGCGACGCACGCCAAAATTCAGGGGAACAGGGTTCCGGGAAACAACAGAGCAAGAGGGCTGAAACCCCTTCGCAGACAAGGGGAAAGGAGCAGCAGAAAGTTTTCGTGAGCAAATCCCGAGAAGCCGAAGCCGCGGTCGACCGGCAAGAAGACAGTCATTTGTCCTCCCATCTAAAGTACTGGCACTAAAGCTCTTAGCACTCCTCTCCCACTGAAAGGAAAGAATCTTTATCATTCTCTCTCTCTGATCCATCCCTCCCCTGCAGGTCTCTGCTTTACACCTCCTGAAACATACCCTTCCTCTCGAAACAAAGAAAGTGAAGGCTGTGGTAGTATAGCAGTGGGCACCCAGATAAGAATCAAGGGATGTGGTGGGAGTGAGTACCAAGGTCTTTCCATAGCGCTCTCCTTCAAATCTCAGTGCTGTGTAGCTTACATTGACCTTACATTTCGTAGATAATGTTTTGGGATCTTTTTTGGGTAAATAGAAGTTTCCAGTTGCGAGTTTTTCTTCTATCCATATTAAAAAAAGCATTTAAAATAAAATTGAACATGAGTGTTTACGTGGTTAACGTGGTTTTCATTGTACAATATATACTCATAGTATTAAAAGCAACAAACTGCGCTAAAATATTGAAATATGTGCATTACGAATGTTTACTGGCTTGTTAGCTGAGATAAATTATGTAGCAACTTATTCCGAGCGCGCCAAAGAATGACGGGGCACTTAAAAATTTATCGTGAGAATGCGGTAAGTAAAACAAAACAAAGTGATAACAAAAAAGCGCTAATCAATAAGTGAGCAATGAATATTTCAAGAATATGTCTAATATCTTACGTCTAAACCATTATGCCGTCGAATACGCAAAAAGTAAAGTTAGAAAAACATATTTCTTGAATAGCGAAACTTTTATCATGGCCAAAACGTCTTTTTTATCTTTCATTCGTAAAAAAAACATTAAAAGCAGCTTAAATAATAGCCCCTTCGTAGATTCAAATTAAGTTTTTTGTGATAAATGAATACTGAACGCATGTGCGGCGAGAAACAACTTCAAACGGGAAAAATTTTAATCGGAAAATGACTCCAAAATATAAGATGTTCTGAATTTATTCTCCAACATAAAAATGAAAATAAACGTTGCTAGAGTGAAGAAATATGACAATTGCATTACATAGCACATCATAGAAACATAAAATATCCCAAGAGACGACTATAGTTGCCCTTCCCACCAGGAAACTCATTGGTACGCGGCGCGCGACTATAGTCGCGCTCCCCACCTGGGGAGCGAATTTCCTTTGCGACTATAGTCGCTTACCCCACTTAAGGGGTTAATTGGTGTTCTCGAATATCAAATTGTGCAAATAGCTCATTATTCAGGGTGTTCGAGAATTCGACTATTCGAACGTCCCATCTCTATAATATAATAATGTATAAATACAACATAAATAATATATAATATGATAACACTGACAGAAAAAGGTTACACAGTCGCATAGGCCACATTTGTGGCCCAGTCACACCGGCTCCCTTTCGCACACTATTTAATGCTAAGCCTGCAACAATTTGTTACAAACGACCATGTGAGACTTTTGAGGACATAATAATGTGCAGCTACTGAAACTTACGAGTATAATATGCCATCCTATCAGAAAAGGCACATAAATGATACAATGTGGGCCACCCCTGTGGTCCACACGCCTACTGAAGGGTTGAATAAAATTATGTGGAATGTGAACAAAAAACTTTTTATTGTGAGACCTTGGCATCGGTATATCTGAATTAAGCATTAGCCTTGTGACGTATTCGTGTGAATTGTAACTTGTAGACTTAGAGCTCTTGGAAGCAGACCCCAGATAGTTCCCTTCCAATGATATGCTTAGAATGGAGGAGAATTTTGTTTGCTGATGTGTTAGAAGTGAGGATATTACATTTTGGTGTAGTGTTTCATATTATTCATGTAGCATGTGCTCCATTTTATTGTTTATTTGGTATAATCTGTCTTTCCTCAGAGTCACCTGTGTGTACCTTGCTTGCAAAGTTGAGGAGTTCAATGTGTCCATATCTCAGTTTGTTGGAAATATTCGTGGTGATCGAGAAAAAGCCTCGGATATAATCCTCAACAATGAGTTGTTGCTGATGCAGCAGTTGAATTATCACCTGACTGTCCACAATCCATTCCGACCAATTGAGGGACTCTTAATTGACATTAAGGTGAGACTGGTGTCAGTGAAACAAGGAAGTAAGTAGCAATAGAGATATAAGAATAGAGAGGTGAGGTTTGGTTTTTTCGAAAGGAAGTTGATTACTTTGCCGATTTTATTTATTTTGAGGCTTGTAAAAGTGGAGTGCATATCTTACATGGGTGGGTGTGGTACATGAGTTTATACGATATAATGTTGTACACTATTTATATTTCTACCTCTAACTCTCCTTCAGATTAGTGTGATTTAACTCTTTCATGCATATGATGAGTAAGTCTTGTTATAAGTTTTACTGACGTTCTTCATCTCTCTGTGTACAGGATAAACAATCAAATGTAGCGAAAGAATCAAGTGTTATTCCATATTGCTTATCATTTTTCAGGGCATACCGTGATAATTCCATTTTAAGGAAAAATATTCACAGTGCACAGCTGCTTTGCAAGTAGAATAAGGTCTTTACTGTGACTTAATAGATCAATCAAATAATAGGGCAATCAGAACATGGTCACTGTGAAAAATTTATGAGTTCATAAAAATATTTTTCCCTCCGCATGGCTGTGTGACTACATTTAGTGATACCAGTATTGTTATTAGTCTTGTTTCTCCTATGTTATAGTCTATTACTTATGGAATTTCAGTGGTTTTGTCTCAGTGCTTGTAAACAGCCCTCAACCTTTTTATGGCTGAGACCAAGAATTGTAGAGAGGGCTCATATTTGGACATATATGGTTTCATTTGTGTACCTCCCTTTTTCTTTTCTGCAGACTCGTTGTCCAACACTTCAAGATCCTGAGAGACTCAGGCCTGGTATGGAGGAGTTTTTGGATCGCTGCCTCTGGACGGATGCATGCTTGCTATATTCACCGTCTCAGCTAGCATTGGCTGCTCTATTGCATTCAACGTCCAAGGTATGGAGAAGAACTTGTTTTCAATGTTTTAACGCTTCTATTTCTTCACTATGGGGACATCATCATGGTGATGAACTTTTGTAACTTTTGTTTTGTTCATAATTTTATATGGTCTCCTTAATTTTGTGCTCAGAGGAATCCTAATGGTTAATCATAGGTTTTGTTGAAAGTCAGAGTTTTCTACACTTTCAGGATCCTATCTACCTCTCGTATTTCCTTTTTCACCTTTCGAAGATACCCTTCTTCATCCCATCCATTAAACCTATTCTCCTTCTTCCCCTTCCCTGCTTGCCCAACATCCTTCCCTCAATCAGTCTTGAGCAACCCGTCACCCCCAAGTGCGAATTTCCACAGAGAAAAAATCATCCGCCTTGACTGGGATTCGAACCCGGATCCCTCGATTTCCGGCCGAGTGCTTTAGCCAGTTAAGCTTCCGAGGCGTCCTCTTTCCCTGTGGATTTTTGTGACCTTTACAGGACTAGATGTTCTCGACTGCCGGACATACAATGTAACAATCAGTCCGGTCAAGGCGGATGATTTATTCTCTGTGGAAATTCGCACATTTGTGCATTGCAGGTGGCTCCGTAAAAGTGGAACTCCGTCCCGGATAGCTTGAAATTTGTCAAATAAGAGTGAACGCCTCTCTGTGTTCAAAGTTCGATCTTTCCTCGTGGGCAGTGGCGCTAAGCGCTCAGTAGCGACTGATTGTTACATTGTATGTCCGGCAGTCGAGAACATCTAGTCCTTTTAAGGTCACAAAAATCCACTGGGAAAGAGGACGCCTCGGTAGCTTAACTGGCTAAAGCACTCAGCCGGAAATCGAGGGATCCGGGTTTGAATCCCAGTCAAGGCGGATGATTTTTTTCTCTGTGGAAATTCGCACATTTGTGCATTGCGGGTGACTCCGTAAAAGTGTAACTCCGAGGCTTGTCCTGGATAGCTTGAAAATTGTTTAAAAAAACCATCACCCCTTATTACATCCTCCAGCCACCTATCCCAGGTTTCATTCAGAAGTTTCGTTTCCTTGCCCACCATACCAAGCACTTTCTCATTCACTTTTTCTCTATCTGTCATATATTTCTATCTAGAGAAAAAATTGATAATCATTGAACCAGGAGATTTTGCAATTATGATTTAAGATTTGCCTCCAGAAAAGTATCACAAACACATTTTATTTGGCAAATCGTAAAGAAGTACAATTATTGAGTACAAACTCATTTTTGATTTCATGAGCAGCCACAGATGTTTCAAATTGACAGATTGCCAAATGAATATATGTTACATCGATAACCAGGTTATTTGTCATTTTGCCGGCCTCAGTGGTGGCGGGGTAAAGTCCTCTCCTGCCAAGCCGAAGGTCGTGAGTTTGAGTCCCGCCTGGGTAGGATATTTACACCTCCCTGGGCATGGTTGTGTGTGTTTGTCCATGTATTAAATACCTAGTAATTGTCGGCAGGAGTTAATTTTCTGGAACAAACACGCCAAATAAATTACCAGAAAATACTATTTCGCTACAGGGAGTCAGTGAAACAAACACCTCCTTAGATTGGCGAGAACACACAACAAAACGCTTTATTTATTTAGATTTCCATCTCAACCAGTAAATGGATACAAGTAGCGACAATGCTCACTAAGTTCCTGTACTATCCGCCAGATGGTGACCCATCTGTGCAATCGCAGCTGATTTTGGACGATCGCAACTTCGGTTATGTGTGTTCGTCCATGTATTAAATACCTAGTAATTGGCTTTGGCTGTTAGGTATAAAGAAATTATTATTATTATTATTTAGTTAATTTGAATCTTAGTTTCCATTGAAGAGAAGACTGTTCCCTGGATTTGAATACCTATCAGACTTGGAGCAATTTATCTCAATTCTAATTCCTATCAGAGAAATTCTAATCATTATTTCCCTTGGACATGATTTTGTGCTTCCTGTTCTCACAAATTGTGTTGGTATAGATATCTTTGATCGTAGGACTTAATAAAAAGTACTGATACTGACTGAATTTCTTTTGCTATTTCTGAAGGTTATGCGACGTCAAGTATTGGGAGATTCATACTTCATGTAAAACTTATCAATGGTGATATAAAGTTGTTATTATTTGTACCATATTTTTCCCTTGATTCCCTACATCAGTGTGCCATCTCTTAGGTTTAATGTTCATTATTTATCATATGAATATGATATATGGACATGAACATTTGAATTTCTTATATGCAGGTACAAGAAAACTTGGACTCCTATGTGACTGATACACTGTTTGGTGGTGAAAAAGGAGCTAGTCGACTTCCAGGTCTGGTTGAAGCTGTTAGAAGTGAGTATTTTATGAATATGCCATTAATTCTATGTGAGAGTATCTGCAGTACAATTGGAGAGGAAATTGGATCTTCTCACTGATAAACCCCTTGAAGGTCTAAAGCCCTTTTGATGCAGTAGTGACAAATGATGATGAACCATGCATAGAATATTCTTTATCGTTAACTATAATGATTAAGTATATTTCAGGTATTTAGGCCTAATTATAATTTTCAAGTATATTGGGGAATGAGAGGCAGGTGTTAAAATTGTGGGGTTGGGTGCCATTAGGGAATTGTTTGTCTGGAATGGTTCTTAGATCACCGCTGCCTGGGTGCAGGGAATTTCTTTAGTAGGGGTGGCTCAAGTTAGATGTTGCCAAGATTACCTCTGTCATAGTGGACCAGTGTACCAATATTTCTTATCTGTAATTTTTTTCGTTGCATTATTTTCATCAACTGTGTTCCATATCTCCGTCTCACTCACCCTTTCTCTCCTGCCTACTGAAGTGACCACAAGTGGATGCGGGCCAGACACCATGCTGTAGGAAACTGGTCCATGTCCTCTAACCTGTATTAAAAGCTCATGAATGGGAGGGCGAATTAAGTAGTGGAGCTACTTTCTGGATCCAATGACTTAATTATATCCAGGGTGCTTCTCGACCAACCTGTAAAACTTCCGGTTGTGGTAGGAAAAGTGAAATTTAACATAATTTGCCTTATTCACTTGAGCTTGCAACTCCTTAGTTATCGAGCTGTGACAATGCATGCAGTTTGTCCGAAGCACCTTGCAGTTACCATGAAAATACCAAAAAGTAGTAGTTTGCATAAAGATTTATGAAGTAAAACTCCTTCAGTCCACCAATTCATTGGCCCACTATGAGAGAGTCCCTCACAAAGTATGTCAACTCAGTAAGTAGATTCAGGAAGTTGACCCAATAGAGGTTTGAGAGCCGCTGCATTCCAGCAAGCCCAGACCACACCTGCTGCATCATAGTCAGTTGTGGGAAAGTCATGAAATGAGCAACTTTCCCTTTGTGCACCACTATAAATTTTATTCCTGCTTCTGTGGTATTAGATAAGAATAATACAGTAAAAAATACTTGCTGATATTCTTAGAATATTTGTCTCCACTGTTTTCGTACTATTAAAACAAAATCAAAATTATGTTTCTTTGTGAAATTTTATTTGGTTCAATGAATTTCAACTGCAGTGGCTGTCTCTAATACTGCCACCTGTGATTTGTTAGAAAATATAACTTTCATTGAAAATTCCTGCAAGGACTGAGGTCATTACTCACATAACTTGCCCCTTGCAGAGAGGGTGAACTGCACTTGGGACAAACAGGAAAATCACCCATTCCTAATTTAGGTCGAGCCCAGGGATGCAATAGCGCAGGAACTTTTATTTCCTTGATGTCTGGTCATCGCCTGTTGGAATTGTACCTTAGGATGCCGTTACAGGTGGACACAGATGTAACAAATGAGAAATGTGTGTGGTATATGTTGCTACGTTCATAATCATTATTATAATTTTTTTATTTATATACAAATTTATCAAGCCCTGCTTGAATTTGGGTAAGTAATTGGAGGAGAGCATTTGGCCTCTTCCCGGCCAACGTGGCTGATGAAGTTTTCTCAGGTTTTCAGCCGGGACAGGAAGACCATTGCTGCTAACGTTTCATTGTCTATCTCTGCCATCGTAACATGATGTTGATGGCAAAGAAAGCTATCAAGATTAGTGTACATTTCTCGGGCTCGCCACCGGGTAAGATATTCATAGGCAGCCAACGTTGCGGGTTCCGACTCGTTACCCATTCTCAAGGCAAGTGTTAAATCATACATAAAGCTATCAAGACTTTGACAGCAATGTCCTTCCAGGCCCTACTGAAAACCTGAGAAGACTTTATCAGTAATTTAAGAAAAGTGCTTAATTTTTCTTGCTTCATTAACCATTTGTATTTTTTTAAATTGGAAACTCAACTACCTCATTTTCAGAAATACGTTCAATGGCCAAAGCAGTGGAACCACCACCTCGTGATCGCATAAGGCCTCTGGAAAAGAAGCTTGAACGGTGTCGCACTGCATTAAGAGAGGAAGAAGCGAGGTAAGCACCTATCTTATTTTGAGTGGCATTATAATGTTTAAATTTGGAACATATTTTATGAACAGTAAGTGGCCTAATGTTGCAGTTGACTTGGCCACATCATAGATATTACAGTCTCTGTTTCTCTACTCTTCGTCATGGCAGCAGGTGCAAGGGATAACCCCAGCATGTGGAAACAAATATGTGCTTTAAATTTCATTTTTCTCAACTCTGATTGGAAGCCTGTTTGTTGTGCTCGCCCATATTTCAAGTTGTCTTATATATTGATTTCAGGCAAAAGTCTGAGAGAGTTTGTGAATTAGATCCTGGCTTAACTACTTTCATGATGTGCCTGTCATGATTGTGACACTAAGAGAACACAATGTCCTGTGAGCCCAAGTTAAATCATGCAAGACTGAAAAATCAGTCTGTTAACCTTCACAACTGAATATTTTTCTGCTAATGCTCGTGCATAGTTCATTTTCTTATTCCTTTGTTCCAGTGTTTGGGCCTAATTGCAATGGGGTGCAATTGCTTGTGCCTATTACAGTTTCAATTATACAACAGATACCAATCAAAAGTTCATAATTTTGTGTACTACTAATAGACTAAAGGTTTGGTTTCACTGCAATGGTGTCCAATAATAATTTTTTTGTGAAATCTGATGAGTGCACCAGCTTTCAGATTACTTGATTCTCATCTCATGCTTAAAATAATCTTCTTCTCATCCCCTAAGCATCTGAGTGATATATATAAAAAAGATTACTCTCAATGTATTGTCAAATTCCAAGCCTATACACATGAAACTCTCAAATGAAAATTCCCCTTAAGTTGAAGGATATAGGAAGCAGTTCTGTTGCAGTATGATTACATACATTAATCAATTTTTTAATGGATAGAAGGCAAGGGAGGACAAATGTTTTTGATAGATAAGGGACAGATTTTGCTCATAGGTTCGAAGTCAATCCCTTGTCATGGCACATTAGTGGTGCACTGTTACTGGCACTGAGGTTCAGATGTGTTTCAGAAGTCAGCCGCTTGATGATTAAAATGCACACCATTGTCCATGTTTTAGCTGTGGCATCTTCCTGCCTTCTTTCAGAAAACATGGTTACCCTTTTTGATTGACATTCAGCACTCTCATAAAATCCTCCCTCTTTAGCCTAAAATTTGCTGTTACATGTATGTATCTTGCTTGTCACAGTTGTTCATTTCTTAGAAGAACACTCTGAATCCAGCTATGGACTAAGGACTCTTTGGATATTGAAGACTATGGTTAAGAGTCTTGTCTTTCAAGAGATGCAAGCTTTGATTTGAGAGATGTACCAGCACCTTCATTAGGAAAGAAGTGGTGTAAAATGTCAGCATTCAGTTCTCCTACTTCACCACAGAGGTTGCATTTTGAAGGAGAATATTCTCATTGAATTTCAATCTGAACTCTTTGACTGTGATGCAGTGGAATTTTTTTAAACTTTTTTTTATTAACTCATCGAGTTCATCATGTCTGTAACTAATTTTTATGGTAGTGACTCTTTCTCCTCCATGTAACTTCCCACATGACAACAACATTGGTTTTACGTCCATCACGGCTTTACTAACACTTGAGTCATGTAGAAATGACTTAGACTCGCTGCTTCAATGGGTATAGTTAGTCTTTGTGTCTTGATCTTTTTTCACCAACCAGTTATGGTCCTGTTTTTTTTAAAAAGCTGTAATGAGGTTAATAATACTCATAATGCAAGAGTAACAAGCGTTTAAGGCAGGGATAGACATGGTTCATGTTTTTTTAATAGTTTCTTTTTCGCCGATGCAATTTATGGCAGTTTAAATGTTGGAATAGTAGCCAGCTCACCCGGGGGGCATTCTCTGTATTGCATGTTTTCTGTCCTCAACGTCTCTGCTGTCTCTTGAGCAAGCCATTTGTTTTTTTCTGGCATCAGTGTTAGGTATACCATGTCAAAAAAAAACACCACTTCCAATTAAGATATTTTTTGAGTAGGTTGTATTTTATTTCGCTCTGCTGCTAAGTTCTCATAGCCATGCAGTGAACCACATAAAAAAATGTCATGTAACTGGGCATGTTGCTCTGTACATGTAAGGATTTGGAGAAGGAATACAAAGTATTCTGATTTTTTTCCATATTTATTTCATGACTTCACATAATCCACTGTGAAAATCTTTGCCTAGTTTCTTTAAAGAGGGGGTTTCATTTTAGTACATGAGAGTGACCCTGCATACCATGCCATCCTGCTGGTGGCTACCAGGAAAATAACCAATGCGTTGATAAAGCAATCCTTTTTTTTTTTTTAATATATCTGTTTCTGTATTTACTGACTTAAGAATATTTCACTTTTCTTCCAGAAAGGGCCGAGGACGAAAAGGTGAAGATTTTGTGGATGAAGACGACATGTTGAGAGCTGCTGCTGAAGAGAGGAGTGAAAGATCATCTTGATGCACAAAAAGTGACTGGTGTAGAAAACGTTTTCCCTTCAATTCACCTGGTTCTCATCGGGAATGGAAATCGCCTATCGCTAGAAGCTGGGAATTTATTGAGTCAATTTTCCCAAAGCTTTGTAAGCATTATAGGTGGTCATTCGTAGTTTTTGAAGGGCAGTTTGCTCAAATGCAATCATACCATATTTGCATCAGTGTTTTCAGTGGTGCATTGTGAAGTTTTTGTGTTTCACTGACCGAATCATCTGTGGAAGTTATTTATTTTTGTTGTGAAATTTTGTGTGAAATGCTTTAGAGTAAAGATGAAACATATCTTTCTCTTTGTCAGTTGGTAGTCTTATTCTGAGCAGATGTTTGCTTTTTTTACCAGTAGCTAGCTGTATTCATTGCTATAAAGTTGGGATGAGTTGATTCCACTTTTTTTCGATTCTGATTCCAAATCAGATTCTTTCAAATCGATTCTCGATTCCGATTCCATTGATTCTTATTCCTAACAACAGGTGGGGTATTGATATACCAGTAGCGTACGACTATTATTTAAATTCAAGTATTGGTTAAAATAAAATAACAAAGACAATTAATTTTCAAACAATGCATTTAACAATGCCCATGTGCACCCGTGCGAGTGACTACGTACCACATCATTTTTTAAATGAAATGTTTGGAAATTTGTCAATTTCGTCGTTTAAATAACGACAATGTTGGGTTTATCCACCGCGACAGTGGCTTTGTAAGCACGCCTTCGTCTCATGTGCTACAATGTAGACTTGAGGCTGAACATATAAATTCAAACATGGCGGGTGAAATTTTCCGAAGAAATAGCCATGAGAAAAATTTGCCTTTGCCTTGTATCCACCAAAAATTGCCATGGGAATCAGGAAGCCTGGATAACGTAGTGGTCTGCACATTGGCCCGGCAAATCAAAGGTCCGTGGTTCCATTCCCGGTCCAGGTCAAAATTTTTCTCATGGCAATTTCTTCACTGAACATCTAGTTTGCATCAACCCCCCTCGAAATTCGTCTTGAAGGAAGATGGCTTGGTTGTGTGACTGGCTAACACACCTGACCGACAATTGGGAGATTCGGGTTCGAATCCCGGTCAAGTCAAATGATTTTTTCAAAGCGAATTTCAACCCTGGTGTGTAAAGACAATTAAGTTGCTCAATAAGTATGTTTATCAACAATTAGCAAATATGTCCTCAGCTTATGGAGGTTGATAAAAAGTACAAATCGATAGCCTACACTTAAAAATTTCTGAGACACACATGATGTGATAAATGAAATTGGATTTGAATATTTATCTATCTGGAATCGATGGAATCGGAATTGATTTTAGGCAATCGATTCTCGATACCGATTCTAACCCTGAGAATCGGTTGAATCGAGAACCGACATTTGGATTCGACTCATCCTTACTATAAATAATACAGAGCTGAAAAGTCATTTGGTTTCATGGCTTGCCAACGTAGGAAATTCTTTCAGAAGTATGCAGTAAACGCTTCTTCTGATTACTGTTTACTGTAGAAAAACAATTCCCTTCAACTGTGCTCCATTGAAGATCTGTGTCTTTGTGACTGGGATTCGTGTGCTTGTGCCATGGTATGGGTGGGAGACTTGGTCATTGCGAAAGTGGGGTACAGCAGGTAGACTTGAGGCGTTTGAGATTTGGGTGTGGATATGGTTGGAGAGGAGAGGAAGCTAGTGGCAGAGATATGGAGGAGGCAGAAGGGGTGAATGGAGGACGTTTTGAAAGGATAGGGAATGGTAAAGAGGTAATAGAGGGGATAACACTGGGCAAGCGTGGAAGAGGGTAGGAATTATGGATGAAATAAGAATAGAATGACGATGCAATGAATCCAAGAGGTGTCCAATGGCAGGTGACCCATAGTAGTGAAAATGGATTAGGATAAGTGCTGTCCAGAAACCTACCAATCAGCTGGTAAAATACTTAAATGAACATTCTGTGTTTTCTTCACTTGCTTCATCTCCATTGCACGTATTTCATGACTACCATGACCTTGCTCCCATTGCGGCTGAGCACAGAGACTTCAGGGATAGAAGATTTATCATTGCAAATCCACGTGGTATTAGATTTATTGACACGACTGGTTTTGCCACAGAGCAGCATCATCAGGTGCACTTAAATGTTTTCCACTCTATATATACATACATGAATACAAACTCAAATATAGTGATTCTGAGGTGACGTATGGAGGACAAACAGGCAGGAAATTTGAAACGAGTGAAAGAACATAGAGCCTGCTACCCAAATAATAACAATCACTCTCAGTTTGCAATACATTTACGAATTTATGACAAAATGGACGCTTAAGCAATTTTATGCCTAATATCCTACACATTCAAGGAATAGGACGGAAGTTGGACGCCTTGGAGGAATTAGAAATTTTTACAGTTTATTTGTACAGTGGATTTAATATTGAAGAAAGATCCTACACTTTCCCGGTGAATAAATTTGGTAAATTTTTCTCGGGCTTCACACCGGTTTTTTGCTTACGTTTTGGACATTCTTGCCTTTAGGATGGGTGACAAGTCATTGCCCGAAACCTCGGCAGTACTAACTAATCAAAACGGGTGTGAAGCCCGAGAAAAATTTACTGGATTTAATATTGTCATCAAACTTTTGCATCCCTCTCGTTCTCTCCTCCTACACTTCCTGACTCCTTCCAACAACACCTTTACTCGTACTAAGATACACAACTTTTTCGTACCTGCGGTTGTGGGTTGTGTGTGTTAGTACGATTTTATTTGTGCTGTAGGATTTTAGGTGTACTGTAGGCTGCCGCCGCCATTACCTCCCTCCATGACACCCTAACCAGTGTTCTCTTCCTGGATTATCTCCAAGGCCCTCGCTCTCCTTCCCTCCCCCAATCCAAACACCTTTCCTGCCATAGCCTGTGACTCAGCCACTTCCATCTCCCTCACCCCGTACAATTTAATTGTGCATATAGAGTGGATAATATTGTAAGTAGACATGATGCTACTGCTCTGGGGTGGAATGGGTCATGTCAATAAATCTAATGCCATGTGGAATTGCAGCGTTAATTCTTCTATACCTGATATCAAGGAATTCCTCCAAGTAAGGTCTGAAACTGTCATCTAGACAGAGGGTGTATCTTAGTTACCAAATTCCATAGTGGCCAGGATTATTTTCCACTAAAGGACCTTTAATTTCAGATTGCAGATTAATGAGGAAGTTTTCGTGACACCCATCACTTGAGTGTCTGCCTCAAAGGGGTTCAAATCAATTTGCAGCTACCTCTCCTAGGCACAGACACTGGGTGACCCACCAGTTGTCTATTTTTCTTACATTTTTAGCTAGCAGTCATTGGTGCCCAGATAAAAATATTTGGTCTGTACCCGGTAATTCTGGTCCCCAGATGGGAGCGTGGTTCGAACCCCACACCTGACACCATGTATCGTGGTTCGGAAATAACGCACCGTAACTTTCCGGTAAAGGAGGTTTTATTTAGGGACCAGCCCAAACAACTATACAGGTCGGCTTGCACCGTATAACTCCCCGTTCACATCCTGGCCCCCGCCTCTTATAGGAGCCTTCCTGCCGCTTCACCGCTGTCAGGCGACCTCAGTGCCGCCGTCTCTCAGGCGTTGAAGTCAATTGGGCCGCGTGAACCCGCCACACTGGTCTGGATGTTAAACATCAAGGTTTGAAATTCGCCATGAAAAAATCATTTCAATTTACCGGGATTTGCACTCACATCTCCCAATTGCTGGTCAGGTGTATTAGCTAGTCACGCTGTCAAGCCATTTTCCTTCAAGGCGAATTTCGAGGGGGTTTATGCAAAATAGATGTTCATGCCTCTGGGTTCGAATCACGGTCAAGTCAAATGATTTTTTCATGGCGAATTTCAACCCTTTGTGTACATGCACCAGTGCGAGTGACATTGAACCACATCATTTTTCAATGCAATGATTAGAATTTTGTCATCTTGAAATGTCTTTAAAATCCAGGCCTATTCGGTCCAGTAACAGACCACTATCAGATCAGATATTAATCTTTCAGTGCAGTTACAGACCAACTATTTTCACCCGAGTGGTCTTACCAGGAGTTACTATCAGTATCTTCTACCAGTCCAACTCTGGATCATCAGAGGGTGTGAACGAGAGCCATTCCAAGCCATTTAGTTTCTGACGTAGATTTTCGTGGCGTTCAGGTTGGCAGTTAGGCAGGTTTCTGAGTTTTGTCTGCATTGTCATCATTCTTGATGGCGACGTTTCACCTCCTATGCTGTAGACATCCACAAGCCAGGCTGAGGTGGAGAATGCTTCTAAGACGCCGGTATTCATATGGTTCTGCTGGGGTGTCTGTGTTTGTGGTGTTTGGGTCTTGGAGGACACGTTTCCAAGTATAGGAAAGGGTGTAGCCATCTTCCCTATTCATGTTGTTTGGCCTTTTGATTATTTCCACAGCTTCTCTGATGACTCTTGGGAAATATCGCTTTTCTTTGGCCTGGATATTTGGTTTTTCGAAGTTGTTTTTTTGACCTGGCTCTGACAAGACAGACATCATGTAGATCAGTCGCCAATTTCTCTTCCTGTCTGTTCTTCAGTGCCCATTAGACTTCAGCCCATTAGCTTCATGGCTTCAGTGCCCCTGCAAAACGGCTTCCGTACACGCCCGCAATCGGTCGGCTGATTATGATACGTTTCCCATGCCACCTTTTTGACGTAGAACTGGGTGGAGAGCCTGCACTCTAGCGGAGGTGTCGGAAACCTGTGGCCGAGTACAGCTACACTCGACAACGTTCACCGAGTACAGTCATACTCAGCCGGCCGTACGAGTAATCGTGCCTCACTTCCCATTGCTGCTCATAACGCTCTACTGAGAGAGGGGATGTACCCACGCTTTGACCAGAATTGGTCCGATTTGACCCTTCATGGGTCCGGTGGCCCCCGACTCGAGGACGTACTCCGGCAGAGCGCACGGCGTCAACCCTGAAAGGGAGATACCTAATCCCAATCTTTTGGTCAACGGACTCTTCCGGTTCTCAAAGATGTGCGGTAGGTTTTTCGCGAAAGCGAAACCGACGGCTACTCGTCTCAGTTGTTTGGGTAACCAAACTAATACGAGCACTTCGGGGAGGTGGGGGCCCAATTGAGGTCCTTTTGACCTCAGTCCGCCTCATGGTGTCGGCCTGGAAGGGGCTGTGGCTCGCTTACTCTCCCTTCCCATCCCTTTCCCGTTTTCCCACTACCATCCACGCTTGGGTATAAGCGAGAGCTTCCTGCCGAGCCGGAGGTAGTTACCCCGCGGCTGTAGATACCCGAATCCGCTGCTAATAGCGCTCCCAGCTATATATTTGAATGAAGCTCGCTCCCGTTTGCAGGCTTAGGCAGTACTCCGGCATGTGTGCAAGACGCAAAAAAACAAATCCTCGATAAAATTTCAGACGGAAGGTGTATAGTGCAATCTTAAGCAGGGTCTAACAAAGTATGGGAAAACTTTACATTAAAAAATGGGCGATTGCAGATCCCTGCCTTTTCCATCGCTTTCGACGACGACAAACAAATTGGCACAGCCAATGGATACTTGAACTATCTATCAAAGGTCATTGAGATCCGGCTGAGAAAATGAAACTTAAACAGAGAGTAACTAGAATACGTATTTATCGATGCCCATAAATCAGTTATAAACATAATCATGAGGACTAGGGAAAATGTAAGTAATAATTCCCTCCAAACAGCCAATCTGTAATATTCTGACCTGTAATTCTCTTTTAAACGATGGGGGAGTTGGCATTCGAAGGGTAAGAACCCGAAATTTTGTTCCGGTTGAAAAGCCGTGAACAATTCACTCCATAAGCTGGCCGGGAAAGCACTATTTTTCGACGAATGTTAAAGCAGAATGAATGACATTACTAGATATTTTAATCAACTATGTAATGTTTAAATGATGGGTTCAATGTTATGCGTGATATTTCCACCACACAAAAGCCTTCAGTATTGCTCATAATACTGCACGAAGTTGAGTCACTGCACTCCGGCTAACCTGCAACGCGCAAGCGAACTTGTAGGCGGATTCCCAAGCAGCTGTCGCATCTGTTCACACTCGTCGGTTGATCACGAACTCAGGGCGAGTGAGCGGCTGAGTTGGTCTGGTTGAGACTCAGTTGCTTAGGGACTCGAGTGTAGACATTCGATTCCCCCGGCAACTGAGCGAAAGTCTACGAGCGTGGAAAGCGTTTTGCAGGGCTCTAGTGCCCATGCATGTTCAAAGTAGAAAGAGAGCAATGGGGAAATAACCAATCAGACAAGAACGCGCGTGCAGACACCCCAGCTGAACCATATAAATACCGGTGTCTTTGAAGCATTCTCCACTTCAGCCTGGCCTGATTACTGAAAATCAACCATAAAATCCCTCAACTGCATGGTACAGTTCTATTGAAAACGAATGGTTTAGTTGGAAGGATTGGACCTTTTCTGGTCATTATATTAATAATGGCTTGATTCCTGGTTATTTGATTATTGACCTCTGAAACCATGACTAATTCTGTAACCAGTCTGTGTGCTGCGAGCCCTTGGTAAATTAGATGTGACTGGAATGGTCCTGTCCTCTTGCAAAATCTGTGCAATTTTTTCTTTGTACCAAAGTAGTGAATCGCGCCTTTTTGTCCAGCTGCCTGATTGCTTGCAGTGTAGACATTTCTTTTAGGAAATTTGATCCAGGGGTTCTGTTCCCCCTCCAAAACCATAGGGCAAAGTCCCCTCATATTCCTATTTCCCCTCCCCCTATAAAATTTGGCTGCTCCTTCTAGCTTCCTTGTTTTAAATATGAATAATAAATAAATTCAAATAATTGTATCGTTAATAGGTGATAATAAAAACTAGAAAAGGATTTTAAGTTGGAACAAAAATCTTCATTTTTATCGTAAAAATCCTATCTGATATCTTTTTATGCTTAATATTTTATTTATTTCCTTCTTTCATTAAAAATTTTTTCAATTCTCACCCCCTCCCCTGCCCCAAAGATGAAATTTAGGAGAGTTAGAATGCCTCAGATTTCGTTAGTCACTCTCGTCGTCCAGGTTTTTATTTTTCTGCCTTAGTTATTAAAATAATTTTTCAAAAATGTCCCCTACAAACATTTCAATAGCGCAACTTGTGCCGTATACCCCCGCGTAGGCACCCCCAGTTTGAGCAAGATAGTCACTAGTCACAATCGAGGCCATTTTCAAAGTGTAGGTTTTTATTTAAGCAGCTGTTGGAAGTGTGTAGTGAGTATTCCACTATTACGAGTACCTAATCAAATAAAAATATCTAAGTTAGTCTTCAGCTTGTCTCATTTTTCAAGCAGTACATTTAATACCCCCTCAGAATGGAAGGTTTTTCTTGTGATCCTGAAGAAATTACTGAAGTGACAATATGATTCATTTTCAAAAATCGTTGAGAAAAAACACAAACTAAACTCTTAATTTTTTGATGAGATCAGGTGTTATAAATTCCTGTTTTTTTTGAATGTGGCGCCTCTGGAGTGTATTTACGTACCATTTCCCGTGTAAAAGTCTGGTATCTTCCGTCCAAAATCTAGGCAAGGAATTCGGTAAGGGGCTGATATTTTGATATCTTTGGAAGGGTGAGATATTTTTCTCTGAAATGAGACCCAATTAATATATTTATTGGTGAAATGATTTTTCACTCATACAATTTTAATATCCCAAGGAGGGATGCAAATAGGTAGTAAATTCGATGAGGTGTGGTAAAGTAAGGTATCATTTTACCATAAGGTGTGGGGGTGCTGACGTATTATTTTAATTGATAATGTCTCTGGGTTTTAGGGAGTAGTGGAAGACATTTTTCTTGTTTCATCATCTCTTTCATAATAGCTACATAGCTGTTCACCACAGAAAACAATCACATCGGTACCTACTATCATAAGTTTTTATTAAGTGAATATGCACAAAAAATGGAAATGAAAGAATTTCACAGAACGAATGGGAATTAAATACGTTATTTAATCATGAATATTTACAATACAAAACTGTCACAACATAAGTTTGCACTTACATTTACTTTACAATCTAATAGGGCCTTATACATTGAATAGGACTTACCTCTACATTCGAGCATTGAAAATCTCACATTTTGCAACCAGTCCTTGATAGCTGGTATCTAAATTGATATGATTTCTTTTGTCGGCCTCATTTGTTTGCTATTGGCAATTTCTTTCCAAGGTGAATCGATTTACATTTGAATGCTGCTGCTCTCTGGATGAAAAACGAGCCCAGTCAGTAGTTATCACGCACTTGATGAGTTCAAATTAATCATGCCTATAAATATGTATGAGATCAGTTTGAAGTTGTGTGAGGGGGCAACTCGAGACAGCCAGGTGCCATATTCATTAAGCTTCGAGCCAAGACAATGGGGGAAATTCGACGTCACAATCTCGACAATTAGAACAATGAGGGTGGCCGGAGTGATTTTTGTCAATCTACAAATTTTCGTGAAACTTAGCCTTCGTGTTATTATTATATTGATATCTATCGGTAAAATTGGAAAAAATAACTGCATTTTCCAGATTTAAAAAAGTTCATTGTCATCAAACGCGTAGCCTTGTGGCATATAACGTGATAAAGTGGTTACGTATATGTGCAGATTTTATTCTGAACGCAGAGTAATAATTTAATGTTATCAAAATGGATGCCAACAAATAGGTATCAAGATGTCACGTCAAGTGAAAGATTAGGAGAAACATTTTATGTATAATGTTTGCAAGTTCAATACTTTCAGCCTTGACTTTGTCAAACTTTTCCATAATATTCAGGAATTTACAAAAACTTCATGTTTTCTGTAGAATATCTATTGGACTACCGATTTCGTCGAATAGTCAACATCATCATATCGATGATGTCAACTATTCGACGAAACTGGTCGAACAATAAATATTTTACAGAAAACATGAAGTTTTTGTAAATTCCTGAACATTATTATGTTTGCCAAAATTTCAAATGCCGCGCCGAAAACTATCAATAACTCAAGTCATAATATGTTTTAATTTAGCCATAAGTGTGTAACGTCATTCTTGTATTATTTGCATTCCTTCATGTGGCTACGATGAGTTTAACCGCATTCGTATTTGTACTTAAAGGAAAATTGGTTCTAGTATTTGTTTCGATGAGAAAGTGCCCTCAATGACTAACGATTACTCCTCTAGTCACTTTTAAACGTTAAGACTAAGGGAGTACAGAAAGGAGCGTTTTAATCCGTGATTAGATAATGCGCTTCCTTACAAATTGACTTATTTTTTGCCGTTACGTGAAGCGTAGTTAAAACTGGCGTAGTTTCTCCACTAGTTTTTAGCCCAATGTTTTTCCCTCCCTTAGCGCCTTAGCATGTTTTAAATCGTTGAATCCTGTGGAATTGTCTATCCGTAGTAAAATCGATCTTCTGCTAACATGTAATAGGGTATTCCCGCCGTAGATTTGCTTCATAGGTTATAGCATACGATAGATTTATTGTGAAATATGAGGTAGAAATCAAGAGTGGGGGGATTGCGGCATGTGTACTGTGTAACGGCGTCCGTATATCTCATCTGCGATGAGGTAAAATCATCCCATGTAGCTCGTCCAAGTTAATGCCACAGTAGACAGTAATGCTGCTAATTAGTAAACACGTCCAATGCCAGCGGAGAATGAAAACGTCAGAAAAATGCCTTTTATTTGAATCCTGCGATCATGGAAAATATTGTTTGCTTTTCTTTAAAAATACTTTTCATTTCTGTTTAAGCCAAATCTATTTATTTCAATAAATATTTCGACTGCGTTAATATCTTAGGCGGACGGTGCGGCAATTATAATTTCCGCAGTCTTTATCGCGTTCGGAACATGGTCGTCGCGCGCATTCCACTTTACAAAAATTGACGTCCATTGTTGGTGATCCCTCTGTATATATATATAATCTGCCGTTGAGACTCGTCTAGGCTGTGACGTCACCTCCTCGGCATTGTAGAGGCTGATAGGTCTCTCTGAACAAGGCACCAGGTGTATTGGTTTCGTCTCACTGGGAGAGCATCATTTAGGGAGGGTGTGGTGGCGACAGAGGGCCCATCGCCGCTGCACCACTTGGGTCTACAATGGCATGTGCACCACCGCTCCAATGGTCCACGGCCACGCGTTGATCTGGATGCCCTAAGAGATCCGCCTCCGGGCTGTACTGTGGCTCCCTGACGTGGTGATATTGGGCTGGTGGATTCCCAGGGGGCGGCAGGATCGGGTGATGCGGCCCAGGGTGCACCCTGGGGACGTGAAACGGCGGGTGGGGGTAGTCGGGGCCTCCCCATGAGGGCGCCGAACTGAAACCACCCTGGCAGTCGAAAAACCTGAGGGAAGAAATTGATAAAATTAACCAATGCATCCCATTTCCAGCATTTATTGAAGTGGAATTTCTTTACTGCCGTCGTGTATTTTACGCTCGTTCAGCGCCCAATGTAAACACGTTCGTTTTATGAGACAGTATATGGTGGGGCTTGTGTTTGAACCATTGAGGTAGTGGGAGAGGGCGCTGACTATGGTGGCAAAGGTTAGAATCTGTAAAGGTGGGCGTTGCCTGTCCGCCATATTTGTTCACCAGCGTTCACGGGATGACGTACTAATTTAGCAATTTTACGATGTTTTCCATCGATAACTTACAAGTATTCAGTGTGAATTTCATTGTGAATTAATATGCATTCTCCTCACACATATGTTTATATTCATTCAAATTATAATATTCCGCATTCCTGCAGAAAACTACGGTAGAATTGAGTAGAATCCACTGCACTAAGTAGCCAATGTATGTTGCACGAGTAATTTGCCTTAAATTTCAAAGAGATGGTTGATATTCTTGTTCTGCATCCGCTAATTCGTCCATTCCGTCGTGCTATTCTTAGGAAAGTAAGGAAAGAGGAGGAATAACCAATGTGTTTATTATTTCGGTCGAGAGGCTCCAGTTTGATGACGTAATTCCCTGACCAACTACCTGTCGATCCCTACTTGTGGGTCTTGTGGAGGGAACTTCAAGTACAGTTCTCCGTCTGTCCGATGAGACGTTAAACCTTGGTCCCCTTCGCGCCTTTCGTTAAGAGCAGGCTAATGCCAACGCCGGCTTCTATCCACCCTTCCTCCCTCACTTATCCTCTATGGCGCAAATGACCTAAGCTCTCGGTCGCCTCCCCAAAAATCCAACCCAAACTATAATAAAATAGCAAGAGATTTAACTCACCAGAGGCGGTCTCCAAGGAATATTGGCCTCGGTGCGAGGATGCCCATGGAGCTGTAATACTGCTGTGCCAGGACCTCGAGGTCATTGGTGTATTTTCTTTTCCATTTGGTTCTTCGGTTTTGAAACCAAATTTTTATCTGCTTTCCGCACATGAAAAGAGAAAATTAGATTTGCGAAGAAGATTAGTTTTGCGAAACGCGGAAAAAATGATTATGTCATACAAATATTATAACACTGTGCTGCGCTTTAATTGAAGGTCCTCTCAGAAAACCTGGATTGTGAAAGAAGGCTCTCTTAAGGGACAATGAACTTTTATCCACCATAGAAATTTATTTTGGCACTCTTTGGTCATGTAAATATGTATATATGTCTACCAGAATGATTGCAGCCATACCAATACGTTCAGCTGCCATGCAATAATGATATTCTTTGGACGTCGTAGAACGTCCATCGTCCTTCTCGTTATAAAGGAGGACGTACGATTACGTCCATAGCATTCAAATTGTTAAAGAAATCATTATGACGAACTTTAAATTATTCTATTTATTATAGATATAATTTTTGTTATTTATTTTGAAGTTTTGAATATTTCTAGAGTAAAATTGTATTGATGACTTAAAAGTGTGTATTATTGGGCAGCTTCCCGTATTTATAATAAATAAACGATAAATAATTGAAAATTGGCACATTTTCAGTTGGGTGTTGTACCAATACTTTTTTTAAATCGTGCAACCGGCAGTTCACATTGCTACGTGCGTGGGTGCAAAAATAATTATTCTTTTTGCGGAACACTCTTAACGCATATATTTTACCAAAAGTGTACGCACCGTAACATGTCACACGCAAAAAGACTCTCTTTTTCGTATCATCCCTTATTGATTCCTCTCGAACATTACTCCTCTACAATATAATAAGTGTATTCCTGTTCTTTCCCCCAGAGTTAGCGTCTCTTCTGCACTTTATAGCGCCACACTCCACGTGGACTCTCGCCAATATCCATTTCGCCTAAAGAAATTACAGAAATAATGAGCTATTTTCACTAATATCTTCCCACCATCACGCCATACCCTTCCGGAGTGGGCGAAATCAACGAAATTCCATCATTGCCGTTAACCCATGAAAACTGTCCTAAATTTCCTAAACAGGTCTTTTTTCTTACGAGCGATTTTTGCTTCTCTTACAATCATGCATGCATTAGCCCAAGGTAAGAAGGTGTTCATGGGAAAAAGACAACTGCTTTTCTCAAAGAAGATAGGACTTCATCGCAGGAAACAGTGTGCGTAGACATTCGTGTGGAACGTAGCACTCGTATGCATCGGAGGCATGGACCTTTGGAAAAGCTGACCACAACAGACTAGAAGAATTCGAAACCTGGTGTTGGAGGAGGATGCTGTAGATAAAATGGAGGGAAAATATAAGAAATGGTGAAGTGTGCGGAAGAGTAGAAGAGGAAAGGACCATACGGAACACCATAGAGAAAAGAAGAACCAGATGGATTGGGCACACCCTGCAACACAATGGGTATGTGAAGAATATGATTGATGGTAAAATAGAGGGAAAAGTTCCCAGAAGAAGACCCAGGCATAAGTTCATGGACGAAATAAAGAGGAAAGTACATAGAAAGAGATACCAAGAGGTAAGTGAAATTGTATTAGATAGGGAAGGGTGGAGAGCTACAGACAACCATTCTTAGGATTGAACGACCAATGAATGAACGATCATGCATTACTTTATACATGTCATGGCGACATGACTTCTTGTTTTATGCTTTAAAGTTTAGTTTACTAACGATTAAGCCTCGAGTTAGTCAGTGGTGATGTATTTTATTCGTAATTTATATGAATTCTGGGCGAATCCCGTATCGCACAATTCTTGATCCAACGCAGGTTTCGGCATTCTTACTAGTATGACAGCTTTCCAGTATCTTGTGATAAACCAGCGAGCTGGCGATGATCGCTATGAGATTCGTTAGGCTAAATAATTTCAGAATTGATGTGGCAATGGTTAATTGATGTCCCGAATATTGGTTTTCTTGCCTGCTGCCATAGATTACTTGATTTTAAATTATATTAGGTATGCTCAATAAAATGAAATAGTTTCCGCACCAGTAGTTTTATGATCGTGTTAAACCCTGTTGGACTAATCAAATCAACTCGTTCTGGCCTCCGTATTCAATATGAAGCATTGGCAACGTCCTGTGCTGGATGAAGCACCTTGCGATACGGAATGAAATGTCTCGTTCAGGGGTGGGCAGCTAACCCCCTCTGCCTACCACTGGCTAAGTCCATGACATACACACTTAGTTTTTCCAGATCATTAGCCATTTCGTTGGATAATTTCCTCCTTTCCATATATGTGAAAAATATGTATTAATAAAGGAACGCAATGATAAGCGGCCCCCGACTTTCTTTTACTCAGGGCACATTTATCTCCAACGATAACCTTGCCTATGTTCCGAAAGATTTCTTTTGTTTTCTCCCTATTGGTGTACCCGAGATACTCAGTGTTTCGCGATTGACCACGGGAATGTATATAGCTATTGGTTTCAGTTTTATATTTTTATTGGAATCCAAGTGTTATTCGAAACGTAAAATTTTCGGCAAGGTTTCAGTCGGACTGTTGTTCATTCATTGGTCGTTCAATCCTAAGATTGGTTGACTGCAGCCGTCCACCCTTCCCTATGGAATGCTAGCTCCCGTACCTCCTAGTATCTCTTCCTATGTACTTTCCTCTTTATTTGGTCCATGAGCATATTCCTGGGTCTTCCTCTGGAGGCTTTTCCCTCTATTTTACCTACAATTATGTTCTCCGCAGACCCAATGTGCCTCAGGCTGAGTCCAATCCATCTGGTTCATCTTTTATCTATGGTGTTTCATATGGGCCTCTCCTCTTCAATTCTTCTGTTCACTTTATCATCTATTATTTTGTCCATCCATTTTATCTTCAGCATCCTCCTCCAGCACCCGATTTCGAAGGCTTTTAGCCTTTTCTAGTCATTTTCCAGTGGTCAATTCTTCCGATCCATAGCGTGCCACGCTCCACACTAATGTTTTCACACCGGACTGTTGTATATTCATGTTAATGCGGTAAACACCGCCACGACGGAAGACACCAGCGGACGAGGCCGAAACTAGACGGCATGAGGCAAGCCGGGCGCCTTCAGTACACTATCCCACTCGGCTACTCTCTTGGCGCTACTACGCAAGTCAAACAGGCTGTCAGGAAAGAAAGGCTTGAGGAACGGCGAGGCTTGATCGTGAAGAATTTTTATATTTTTTTCACGCCTTTTTTGTAATTGTGATAGTCATACATTTAAACTTCGCGGAAGAATTTTCAATGATTTCCCGCGAATAGTTTTCGCGGGTGGTGTGTGATATGTAGGTCTGTATTGAATGGAGATCCTTGCGTTACTCCTAGTGGACTTCCGTTCGATCTACAGTTGTGTTGTTTCTCCGCCCGGAACGTCCGGAACGTTTAACTAACTGCGGAAAGACTGCATGATGTCTTTTCGTTCGTGTGTGTGCATATCTATTCTAATCGTATCGCCGCTACAGACATCTCGCCATTGACTGGTAAGGTGTGACAGGGCAGTTACGCCATTCTTGGTTGAATGCACAACTCTCTTCCAAATGGCTGCGTTCTATCTTCATGAAACTCGACGCCACAAGACTGTTCTTCCCAAAACGCGTGCAGTGCGTGAGTTTATCAAGAAGAAGAATGTGATGAAGGCTTCCGTGGAGTGGTCTATGTGAAGCAGCTTGGTTGTCGGGATCTTTTTAGTGGCTATTAGCTCACTGACGACTGTTTCGCCGGCGTAGATTGGCATCTTTAGGCTTCTCATATTTTGCCCGTGATATATGGAACTCCGGTGTATCCCTCGATGCTTACCGAAGAAAGTGTTTACTGTTGCTACCCTGGTTGACTCGCCATGTCTTGGACTCGTGAGGGGATGAAGATTCCTCATCACAGCGAAGCCCGGTAAGGGATCACGAATTTTAACTATTATCGAGAATACTATTTGGTGAGGGGCCATTCAAGTATGAAGCCCGTTTTACAAGGGCTCGAAATTGCACAATTTGGGGTTGCATTTTTTTCTCAGTCCACCGTGCAATAATTATTGAATTAGAGCAGAGGCTATTTTGCCATCTCGCTTTCATGTATTCACGCATGTTTTCTCGCAATTCACCTATTTATACGATGCAATTTAGAATGCACGTTCGTTAACATATCAGATTGTGCAATTACGTGCCCCGTGTAAAACGGGCTTCATTAAGTCTTACAGAATTCACTGTATTTACTGTTTTCCAAATGAAAGTGAAGTAATAATGAATACAGCTTGAAGTGATATGATTTGAATTTTTTTTTTAAATAAGCCACCTATTATCTCATCCATTTTGTTTAGTGGCTAATGAATTGCTTATGGTTACCATGGCTCTGAGGACTTGTTTATAGCACAGAGACTCCATAGTTACCACTGCAAAGCTACCAACGCAGCTCTTCATTCTCAAAATATCTGTTCTAACGATGTAAAATGGGCTTTGTATATCGTAAAGCCAGTTTCACACGGGGCACGAAGTTGCACAATTTTAAACTGATTTTTTTCCCAATCTGGCGTGCTATAAAAATTGAGTTAGAGCAGTGGCTGTTTTGCCGTCACGCGTTCATGCATTCGCGCATGTATTCTTGCAGTTCATCTCTTTAGACGACGCTGTTTGAAATGCATGTTCGTTCGTACTTCAGATTGTGCATTTACGTGCCCCGAGTAAAACGAGCTGAAGATGTTTTTGGATATGTACAGTGTTATGTTTCCTGACGATGTCTCACGTTGTGTTGGGGTGAGGGGAGCCCTAGACAACCTTACGTAAAATTCGAGTCGATTCGGGAACGTATTTTGTCACCTTTTTAATTCATACTCGGTCGATAAATCTTACTTAGCAGGATTAACCGGCAGTGCTCCTAAATTTGATTTGAACTGCAGAATGATATGTGATCGATTCCTTGTGTTCATGAGTTTGAAAATATCGCATTTTTTAAAGGATCATTTGTTCGCGGTATCTCGTGAGTCAGTTTTTGACATTCGCACAAGAAATTTCATTTCTACTGGTTTCTCTATCGGGCTCATGTGGAAAAATGAAAATAAACGGGCTAATAAGACAAATTTATCGTCAACATCATCAACAGTTCTACAGCTGAGTGTGGGCCTTGGCTCCTTCTGTTATATGCCTCCAGACCAATCTTCTTCTTGCCTTTCCCTTCCACTTTGATACTCATATTGCCCTCAAATCTTCCTCAACTTCCTGCAGCCTCCGTTTCCACGGTCTTCCTCACTTCTTAACCCCTTCCATCGCGGTATACTGCAGTCGTTTGGGAATTCTGTGTTCACCCATTCTTTCTACTTGGCTCATCCATGCTCGCCGCATTCACTTGGAGAACCTTACTGTATCTTTACTTGCAAAATACCTGTCTCTCCCAGTTCATTCTGGTTCTCTATCTCTGTCCCCCTCTAGACTTATCTATACAAATGATTATAACTTTACGTTCTTCACCATTACACGTAGAGGCGGGACTCCGAGGGCCGATAAGTGAAGGGGGCGTGGCGGGGACCCATGTACTCGCGCTGGCGCCTCTTCACGCGCTCACCTCTTACTCCAATATCTTTAGGACTGCTAAATATAGATCAGATCCATTTATATTGATGCGCAATGGAACGTAATAACCACACTTTCATTACAATGGGAGCTATTTTGGCACTAAAATTCCTATCTAGTAGGGGAAATTGCACTCCTTTCTGGCACGGGTTAATGTCATCGCGCACAGACCAGCATTAATTAACACATGTATTTTCTCATCAAAATGAATGTTTTTGCCGATGAAACTCTTCTATATTCAGATTTTCGAAAAATAAGACCCACCCTAAGTAACAGGCACGTTCTTGAACCGCTAGGCAGTCATAATTATTGCGATTCGCAGATTACTATAGTCGTCATTCTTTCCATTTCTTCTGTCGGGATTCGGCCGCTTCGTTGTTTTTCCGAAAACGTTTCTCCTCCTCTCATGGAGGCGTCTTCAGGTTGAAGATGGAAAGAACACCTGTTCTTCGTGGAAACCTTAAATGGTACTTTAGTCGTTATTTGTACATTGCTTGATGGTGTGGGTTGAAATTTTGTCTCGACAGTTAGAAAATTGGGGGGAGAGATTGGGAGGGGGACAGATGCTTGACAAATTTTATCGATGGCTGCGGGTCCACGAATATAATATTGAATAGGTGGTTAAGTTAAGGTTCATGTCACCATTTTAGATACTCTCTTTACGCCAATGAATGAAAATATTCTCAATTGCGTCAAGTTCTTGTTTGAATTTTTTTTTATAACTAAGGATTTTCCATTTTAATTTTTCATGCCCAGTTTCTAAAATAATAAAACTAATTATATATTATTTATAATATAAATATATATTTATACTAATATATACATATGTATATCTATATATAATATACTATAATTGTTATACTACCTAATATTTTTTTACTGAGTCCATTCGCCAGGCTAGCTAAATGTTCCGGGTACATGCAGCGGTTTTGCATTGGAATTTTAATTTTGCCAGTGTACAGATGGCATGATTCATACATTAGTTCACGTTCGCTGGATTTTTCTTTGACCTTAGTGTTGTCTCTATATTATTATAGCGCGTGATTCAATAGTAGTTGGAAAAAGCTGAAGTCACATTTATTTCGCCACATGTTTTCTCCAAATTTTTGTTCAAACTGTAAACCAAACGATGCTAAATTATATTTCCTCTTTCGTTATTTATATCAGATGGATGCTCCTATCGTTCGAAGATTATTTACATCCAGTTCCAATTTTGATGATATTGTTTCACCAGCGTCAACATGATCGCCATGAATGGTAGCGAATTGCCTCGTATGTATGTGTTTTTTGGTCTTCTAAATGTTGTGTGGAACATTAAATACTCTACTCAACAATATATGTTTAATGGGCAGTTTTGGCTATTCAGTTGATGTGAGGAAAACTTGGATCGTCGTCTGCCTGCATTGGTTTACGATAAAGCTCGAAAGATAATATCATCATCTTAAGATTATTAGCGATTCTCGTGTTGCAGATTAGGCTCAAATCCGCTCTCTCGGAAATTGAAGACCTGCAATGCAATATTCAGAAATGACAGGACCCACCCTACTTTACATTTTAAGGAAAACACTTTTTGGGCGTGTAATAACGACAAATGGACACTATTTTCTTCCTTGGCGTTATATTAAACTCCTCTCCAGGTGATTAACTGGCGATTATCGCAGGTTAGATGCTCGTCCGTTTTATGAGCATATTCGCTCCCGATTTCCGAGGGCAGGTAGATTTTATTATTCTTTTTCCAAAGTCGGCCATGTATTGACGATCGCCATATTAAATTCTGTTTGTTTGGTCTTGTTGTTGTCGTAGTTCAGTTCATTTGTCATCGGATGATGGTTATGGGCAGTTGCGACCCAAAGTTGTTCAATATCGATTGTATTCGTCCTTCGATATAGGTCTTCGAAACCATTTCCACCATATGTCCGCCATTAATGTACTATTTGAGTATTTACTGCCGTAACAAACCCAAGGAAATCTGCGTATATGCGGCACAAGTTGCAATTTCCAATACAAATGCACTGCCATATCAACAATAACGTAAAACAACGTGTACTATGCTAGAGAATACAGAAAAATAAGCCCATTAATGGCGGAGTTATGTACGTTGCGAAGACCTATATCGAAGGAAGAAAACAATCGATATGGAACGACCTTGGTACAGATCGTAAGATACCACTGATCGTAAAGGATTATGTTCACATCATGCACACGTACCGATCACGCCATTTTCTATTGGGTTAAGTAAAGTTTGAGAACCTCAAGCCAAAGGCTGGAAATCGTCCATGTTGGATGGCTGGCTCTGAGTATAAAATTTGTTACTTATCAGATATTTAATTTATGAGGAATTCAAGAGGGATATATTTGTGTGCCATTCATGGGGGCAAAACGGATTAGGATAAGTACTGTCCAAATACCTACCAATCAAATGGTAGAATACGTAAATGAATATACTTTTATAACTATGATTTAATTTATTTAATGTATCTAATTATTAAATGTTTAAGTTGTATGTATGCATGAAATTCAAACATGGCGGGTGAATTTTTTGAAGAAATTGCCACGAGGAAAAAAAAATTGTAAAATGTATGTATGCATGTATTTATGTAAAAGTTGAGATTTCATGTTAACTGTTGCTTCGAAGATATGTTTACAATTTGTGCCTTTTTCGTTCTAACTTTGTCAATTGCATAAGTTCCGCCATATTCCGTGACCCACCAAGTCAAATTAGAACAGAGGTTTCCAGTCTCCGATTTTAGGGTCTCTAGGTAAAGTCAAAGAATTTCATTATTACTGGGACCCTCACTAATTGCCTCCATTGTGCCATATCCTTAGAGATCACTGTCGCTTCCCTTCCTCTCAGGCACTGATCCATACACACTCTCCTGTTCTTAAGGCTCTTAATTTTCCCCCTCCTTCTACCACGACTCTAGAGCTGTATCCCTTCCTCTCTTACCTCCTTTCACTATCCTCTCATATATCTGTTTCGCTATTCGAATCTCTCCCATCTATCTTCTTCTATATATATTAATTTTGTATCGTGTCAGTCATTCTGTATCCGCTCGTAGGCTTCCGCGGATGCAGTGTTGACTGTTCCTTTTTTCGGGATTCATTCCGCGATGTATGTTTTTTTAAAACAACAATATTTCGCTGGTCCTCCTGCCAGCTTCATCAGGTTAACTGAACTGATTTCTTTGTCTCGCTCGTCTTTATATTGCGAAGAGACCGGAGAACGTCAACCGAGAAGACGGTTACAAGTTGAGTAGCAGTCGAAAACGAATTGTTTCAAATTTAAATTCCGGCAACAATGGGAGCCCAGACTCATATAAATAAAGACGAGCGAGACAAAAAAAATCAGGTCAGTTAACCTGATGAAGCTGGCAGGAGGACCAGCGAAATATTGTTGTTTTAAAAAACATACATCGCGGTTTGAATCCCGAAAAAAGGAACAGTCAATTCTGTATCCGTTTTGTTTCTTTCTCCGTCAATTTTTGAGCTAAAAGAGTGAGGTTTGGTGCGTTGAATGTGGAATCTCTGCCTTCATGATTTGGTGGTAGTTTTTGATTTTTATAGCTTTGGCGTGTGGCAGGGGGTGTTAGGTCACCATCCGTGCAAAGGTGTAAGATATTTGGAGATGAAACAAGTGCAGAGGTTTCTCTTTTTGCATATTTTTATTAGTTCTACTTAGTTAGTTAGTTACTACTAGATAGAAGGCTATAGTTTTCGCCATTAGACGGATAAAATATTGCAGTTTCTTATTTTTTCATTCAATTTTCTTATACGAATAAAAATTTCCCTAGAAATCGCGTTTTTAATGTCAAAATCGTGAATTTTACTTCCGTCAACTATAGGATATTTCCTTGGTAACCGTTGAACTGGCATTAGCTTTAGGAGGGAAATGGGACCTTTACAATGGCGGCTGGGTTTTATATCTAGAGATAGGTATTACAGTGGAAATCTAGGCCTTATATTGAAATGTTGCTGATTACGATATTTAAGGGATATTTTTGCCTAAAATTGGCAAAATTCATTTCAAGTGGACTAATTTAAGTTGGACCCATGTAAGACGGGAGTATTCTACGCTGTTATATTAATGCGGAAATGCAAATGGCCTGCAGTTTATTTTCCTTATGTTACTGCGAAAGATTGTCGAAACTCGGTACACATAATGTAATGCGGTTTTCATCTGCCGAGTTAAAAAATAAAACTAACATTATAGCTGAGTAAAACAGGAGAAAGCCACGATGTTATATATTAATTTTGTAGCGTGTCAGTCATTCTGTATCCGTTTTGTTTCTTTCTCTTGAGCTAGGAGAGTGAGGTTTGGTGCGTTGAATGTGGAAGCTCTGTCTTCATGATTTGGTAGCAGTTTTGGATTTTTATTGGGCGTGTGGCAGGGGGTGTTAGGTCACCAGCCGTGCAAAGCTGTAAGATATTTGGAGATGAAATGGAGACATGAATTAAAAGGAGTGTGTGTAGTTAGTTTAAGTAAGATCCAAAAGAGCGGCTGCTTGGGCGCGTGGCAGGAGGGTGTTAGGTTACCAGCCGTGCAAAGGTGTAAGTTATTTGGAGATAAAATGGATCATTTTTGGGTTGTGGTCGCCACAACCAGATGCTGAGAAACGCAGTGACAAGGGAGAAAGGCCAAAAGGGAGAGTGGAAGAGTGTAAAGGTTGAAACAAAAGAAACCCACAGTGCTCTCCTGTTCTGTTGACTTTAAAAACAACAAAGGAGAACAGTGAATGAAAAACAAAAACATTTTCACGTAGGAGCTATTTTTAGACTGGTACATTTGTCCCTAGAGCCCTAGAGCTGATATCGCTGAGGCGGGTACACACCCCTGCTCACGGATTAATTCTGTTTGCCCACTTCTGTAGTTAAAAATTCGTTCAGATTTAGGGTACTTTCCCCATGCCACAATACCATATTTCATTCTGCTGTAAACGTGCGCATAATATAAGCTAATGGCTGTGTCCGTATTTGTTAGCTTGATCATCCGTCTGATCAAGTTACACCCTGAGGCTATTGATGAGGCAAGGTAATCAAGTGATTGTCCCAGCTTAGAGATTCATTTAGATACAAGCCAATCTTAAGGTGGTTGGAGCAATTTTCGTTTACATACAGATTTGCGTGAAACTTTGCATCGGTGTACTTATAACTACATTATTAATTAATAAATGATTTATTATTAATAAAGTGTGGGACTAGATAATGTTAAAACATTTTCGTTCATTAACAACAAAATATGCGTCATAAAAATTTGCGCTTGCCATTTTATGTATCTCCAATAATTCTTGCAACTTTTCGTCGAAAGTCAATGCTGTAGATCACATAGTTTTCCCTAGGCTGAGTTACAAAGTTCATTAAGTTGACAAAACTGCTAAATTTAGTGTGCGCGGTGTCGATTATGGGATTAATGTGTTTCCATTTTTTGTTTTATCATACAATAAAAAATACTGTTGAAATTGCAATAAAATTATCTTTAAATTGGTGTATAAAGCATTGCACTAGCTGTTACAGGGACCAAGATATAAATTTTCAAAGTACAGCGGCATATCATTTTGACGCCGACAGTAGTAATGTGTAATGATGAAACTAAAAAAGTTGCATGTAACCGATTTGGTTTATTGACTATTAAATGCTGTTTTAACTCGTGGCCTTATGAAACTAGACATGTCATCATCATCTGGTGTTCTGCCTGCTGGCAGGTCCCGTACACCACTGCTGTCTCCATCCGCTTCTGTCCCGAGCTTCCTTCTTTGCTTCATCATAGCTGATGTTCTTCACCTGATCCACTTCCAATTTAATTCTTCTCCTTCCTCTCTTTTTCTTTCCTTCAATTGAACCCTCAAGTGCCACAGTTATTATACTTTTCCCTCTCATCACATGGCCCAACCAGTTTCCTTTCCTTTTCCTTATTTCCTTTAGGAGCGATCTTCCTTCTTTTACTTTGCTCAAAACCTCTTCATTTCTCATCTTATCTACCCATCTTACTTTTTCCATCCTTCTCCACATCCACATTTCATAAGCTTCTATTCTATTCCTTTCCCTCTTACCTCATGTCCACGCTTCACATCCATACATGAAAACGCTCCACGAATAACATTTAGCTAGTCTCTTTCTCAGCTCCAGATCTAGGCTTTTATTGTATAGCAAGTTTTTCTTCTGGCTGAAGGCCTCTTTTGCCATTGCTAGACTAGACATGTATTTCGAAATAATTCGATGACATACGTACGAATTTTCTTCAGATCACAAAAAAGCACGTTTCACACCGTCATAATGGTCTTCACCCTCAATCCCGCAAGCATACCTGTGTCTCAGTGAGTTTGAGCGTCTTGGAGAGGTGAAGCCGCTTGGACACGGATAAGTACTTGCTCCGCTCGAACTCCGCCTCCAAGGCTTTGACCTGCGCGGCCGTGAACGCCGTCCTCGGCCGCTTCTTCCGCTCCTCCGTGCTCGCCGCACCCGAGGCGCAGGAACCGCTCCCCTGGCTGCCGCTGCCACTCCCACCATCTTCTGAGAATAGAGAAAAAATCATCAAAATTTTGTTATTTTTTTGTTTTCATTATGCAAAAGGCATATGCATACTTGGTTTCTTCAATGGGTGTTGGGCATGAACTTCATGATGTACAACAGAGTTGCTGCAGCAGTATTGGTCGTTCAATCCTAAGATTTATTGATTGTTGAAACTACCATTTCAATACCTGTTAGAAGAATACCAATACTGTTAGAAGAATTAGGATGGGAATCGCTATCACAGCGTAGACCAAATTATAGGCTTAACCTTCTAACTAAATGTCAGGAAAATCATTTCTCTGACGACGTAAAAAACATACTATAAACCCCCTCGTACTACGGCAGATTAGATCGCGCCAATAAAATTAGAGAGAAAGATTGTAGAACCGATAGGTATAAAATGTCATTTTTTCCACGTACCATTCGGGACCATAACAGCTGTGATCGTCGTCATGAATAGTTCGAGTGGTGACAATAGGCAGACAGTAAATATTTCTCATTATATTCTCTACTTTCTTATTTATGCATGATGTAAATATTGATGTTCTTATTTATGCATGATATTTTGAATATGTAGTAGTAGTCTTTGTATCCCTTGCATGTTGGAACGATTGACGATAGAATGTTTCTTGGTTAGCAGATTTTTGATTGGCGCTTTGCATGTGTGGTACGCGGGTTTCAGTGTAATTTCGGTGTTCTACCGTATCATTCATGCGTGCCTGGTGTGGAAGCACCCCCTGCCACACACCCTTTTGGTGGCATGCAGGGTATGTCGTAGATGTAGATGTAGATGAATACATCTGTTAACGTCAAACCTGCGTACAAGCAACAATACCGCCAGTATAAGTTACAGTTTCAGGATTAACTTTGCGGAAACGCGACACATCAAATAATTTCTCGTTTAACCTCTAAAAATTCTAATTCCTAATTTAACCTTGATACTGACATTGTATATCAAGACCATGGTCGGTGAATTGAAAAAAGTGTGGAATGTACATACAATGCGCGAAATTATTTCAAGCCACTATAATAGTTTCCACCCCTTCCACATCAAAAGATCCCTTCCCTACTTCCTCTCCATATAGGGCCACGGCATCTGTAATAACCCTCACTCCATTGGCACTTTTTAAACTAGCCTACACCAACCCCTTCTCCAAGGCTATCCCGAAGCTCTCTTCTACAACGATATCCTTAAAAACACCAATTCCCCCGAATCACCTCCGAACCATTTCAACCTCTCTTTCTATACTACCAACTTCCCAGGCGTCCATTCCCTAAAAAAAAAGTCGTTAATCTCTTTTTCCTCTCCTCCCCAATGTGCCGAATTTTCGGCACAAATTTGGCCATAATTTCGCCGCGGACATTTTCGCTCGCGGACTTCGTCGCGAGCCGGACATAACGCGAGATGTTCTAAGTGCGGTAGGGAGATTTCAAAGTGCGCACTGTCGGCGATATTGCGCGTTGTCGGCGATATTGCGCGACAAGAACAAGGTGCCCTACTTTTATAGTGAACTCGCATCTTGCGGCCTCTTTTCGGAACTTTGTGGCAAGAGTGCTCCTCTACGCCGCCGTCTCAACCAATGGCTGGACGAACAGTTCCCCTACTTCCCCCTTCTCCACTGGTCCAGAGCTACCTCCCCTCCTTTTGACTGCGCTGACCGGATGTTTCATCGCAGCGGCTCTCTCTTCTGCCAGCCACCGAAGTGTGTACCTCGTCAGCAGGCATCGTTCGTCAAGTTTCGGCAGCTAGCCTGCGGGCCTCATTGTCGTGTAATCATAATTGTAATTTAGTATATTAAATATAGTGTGACTGTTGGAAATCATTCCGTATTGGTCATTTTTGACTCCTTTCCCACTGTGTCAATTCGTTTTTCCGCGACGTTCGTCGCACCAACAGTCTCGCCAACACCTTTAAATCGCCTGATTGGTTCACTGCAGCCCTCCACACTTACCAATCAAATGCAAGTTCCCTTACTTCCTGGCATCTCTACCTATGTCTATACTTTCCTCTTTATTTGGTTCCTGAACATTTTCATGGAACTTCTCCGTGGACTTTTCCATCGTTTTTTTCCTTCACTTATGTTCTTCACGAACCCATTGTGTCTCAAGGTGTGTCCAATCCGTTTGGTTCTCCTTTTCTGTATGGTTTTCCTTATGGTCCTTTCCTCTTCTACTCGTCTGTACACTTAAATCACTTCTTATTTTGTCCGCCAATTTTGTCTTCCGTAACCTACTCCAGCACCAGATTTCGAAAGCATATGGTCAGTTTTGGTTTGGTTTTCCAAAGGCCCATGCTTCCGATCCATGGAGTGCTATAGACATGCTTGGTTAATGTAAGTATAACATGCGTCTCATTAGAGCCAGAATGCAACACTTATGTAAGTAAAATTACAAACTGACCAGAGAATTTCGTAAGTAGAGACTGTTTTACACAAAATATATAAATCTTAAAATATATAAGTTAAATAATATTTTATCGTCACGAAACAATACATAAATTCTAATTAGAATGTAGAATTTCGAGGATGATGATATATGCAGTTGTGGCTCGCTTTATTATGCGATTGTTAAATTTTTGGCGCAGATTTTCCCTCGCGTTGCAGCGAGAGTCATCGGGAAAGACGTGAAAACTTCGGCTTCGCTCCTGAAGACGCATGCTGCAACGCGAGAGGAGCTCTGGGGGTCTATTCTGTATATCCTCGGAATTTCCGAGTCTCGACAGTGACGAAATTTTGACGTCAGAGCCACGTAAAATTCAAAGGGGAGCATTCGAAAGTTGAGATTTTTTTGGAGAATCCGACGTCACATCCACGGATTTACCGAGGTTCGACCGCGTCGATCCCTTACTGAATAAGGCCCCTGATCGCGAAACGTGAGAGAACCGCTCTGAACGCGATACGTGGCCGCGGACTTGGTAGATTCTTGTGTTGGCCCGACCCGCTACTTGGGTGTTAAGGTGGTTTTACACGCAGAAGTTGACTATAGTGCTCGCAGAGTTTCTGTGCACTGGAGAGTTGCTCCAAGCATAGCTGCCCATGGTAGATGAGCAGCGATTGGCTGCCGATCAGTCCCAAAAGAATCGGCGAAAACTAACGCTATGCCTCGCCGACGCGAGGGCCTATAGAATAGAAATACTCTGGACGAGAAACTACCATAGATATCGAGTCAAAACTTGCAGTGATTGCAATAGTCATCGCAGTGAGGTAAGAAAGTAATCCCCATCAGCGAAGGTCACCGTGGTTACACGATAAATAAACAAAACTTAAATCCTCTTCACCAACATTTTGAAAAATACAAATACGAAAATACTAATTATCATAACAACATTTTTATCGCCGGGAAAGATATCAGAATTTATCAAACCATATTTAATTCAGTTAAGAAAGCCTGGCACCCGCTGCAGGATAATTTAAAGTGAGCTAAGACTAGACTCTTTTTGGGTCGCCACTTACGGTATTCGTACGCGGCGCGCACTGAGCTAAGAACCGGTTTACGGGATTGGACGCCGGCAGCCAATCGCTGCTCATCTACCATGGGCAGCTAGGCTAGGAGAAATTCTCCAGTGCACAGAAACTCTGCGAGCACTATAGAGGCTCTCTATTAGGAGAGGTTGGCCGAGAGAATGGCAGGCGCCGTGTTTCGCCAGACGGGGCACCGCTACGTTACCGCTTAAGGGCGGCGTACGGCGCAAGGGCAACAATAATAATTTCTTTAACAGTTACAGGTATTCCCCAATTACAAGTGTTTTAATATATCTATGACGTACACAAATACCCACGTCCTGTGCAGTGAATAATCCAACCAGGCGGGACTCGAACCCGCGACCCTTGGGTTAGCAGGCGAGGACTTTACCCCGCCGCCACCGGGGCCGAAGTTATGTATCACTGTTATATAACAATATAACACTGCCTCTACAGTCGACTGCGACAGTTTGAGCGATTTGAGCGAGATATTTCCTTGGTCATAACGGACATTACGTTCGACTTTTACGATTCAATTTCAGCAACTGTAGGAACCGTGGATTAAATTGTGCAGTATTAATAGTGATAAACTGATACTTTCTCATGACTGAAGTCCTCAGTAGTTAAATGAAAATATCATCTATGTAAGTATTTAACTTGACTCATTTTCTCGCGTTTAAAACACTCTCAAAACGGAAGTTTTTTTTGTTGTGATTCTGAAAAAAATTGTTGCGGTGAATTTTCGATTTATTAAAAAAAATAGTTAAGGAAACATACATAGTGCACGGAATTAACTTTCTTTGACGAGATCTAGGTGTTAGAAGTATCACATTTTTTTTACATAATATCTCTCCGGAGTACACGTACCATTTCCCATGTAAAAGGGCTGGTATTTTTTGGCTAAAATCCCATCGAGGGCTATTGTTAGATTAGTAGCATTGGACGGTTTTTTCATCATGGCAATGTGTATGTTTTAAAGTGCACGTAATCAACTGTTTAACTAAACTCGGATAAAAATGGGTCTTTAGTTATTCATATCATCTCGTTCACCTTTATGCTTGACTGCAGGAATGATCTCTTGGTATCTTTAAGGGATCTGGATCAATACGTTCGAATTTTAGGAGGAATTTTAAGATTTAAAGAGGATCCCGAGTGGAGCTCGTCGCCTTAAGGCAGGGACACAATCAACGTGTACGTGTGACGCGAGACGTGAACGGGACAACGGGAGACGGGGAACGCAAGTCAGCGGACACAATCGACGTTAACGCGGCCCGGAGTAACAATTGACTAACGCAGGCGCAGCTAAGAGATCAGGTGTAAACAAGTGTGAAAGTAAATAAGTTGTCTTCGCCAAGAGCTATCTTCAGCAGTTGGATGAATCTGCCGACAGATGGCTCCCATTCCCGGATTCTCAGGACTATTCTGATTGGTTTTCCGTGTACGGGACACGCGAAGAGATGGAAGTTGCCCATCTCTCGCGTACACGTACTCCCCGTACACGTTGATTGTGTCCGTTCGCTATACTTTCCCGTCAGCCATCTTTTCGCGTATTCCCGTTAACGGCTCACGTTACACGTACACGTTGATTGTGTCCCAGCCTTTAGCTGCACAAGAGAAGCTATTTTGAAGTGTCAACTGCTGGCGATACGCTGCGATATCTGTAATCTGTAAACACTTCGCAAGGCAGCAGCGAGGTATCGCGGATCGAACGAGTTCTATAACAATATTTTCATTTTTATTCCACTTATATCATTCCTAAATGCTTAATCCCTATATGCTTCTATAATTCTGAGGAGATATCCTGGCAGAAAGGTCGTCGGCAATTTCTTCAAACTACAGGTCACTTCCACGGCGATCATTGCGATAGTTGCGATTAACTGCACTTTATTGCGATGAAACATAATAAAGGCGGCTATACACGTGGAAGGGGACTTCTATGGAAGTAGCGAGTGTAGCGATATCTCGAATCGTATCGCCTCTTGCAGGGTATCGTTCTGCTTGCATACAAAATTTGACGTTACCCAACGAAATGGATGATAAAATAAAGCAATGAAGGTGATATTTACGAATATTGCCTAAATTTGGAAATATGTAATGGCGTTTGTATATTGCTGTTTGAGTTCCATAGTCATTCGTGGGTTAAATAAATGTGAATGAATTACAATAAATATGCATTATTACGTCGAATCAAGTGTGTCAGTTGTGTCTATAACTATTTTTATCTATTAAGAGGTAAGTTCTAAAGATAAGCTTAGGAGTTCTTTAACATTTAAAATATTTTCAAGTAGCACTAACCGCCGTATTCATAGATTCCTTAGTGAGCTACTATCGGCTTAGTAGCGCACTAACTAGTCGCCAACTAACAAAATCGTATTCATAGACAGCTACTAAGCTCCACAGCGCCAAGTGAGCCACTATTTCAGTAACTGATTCTTAAACACTCTCTCGCCTTGTTTAGAGGCGCTACTAAATATGGCGGTCTGCCACAAGTGGCTCACCTCGGGTGATAACCTGAAGCCATAACGGAGATTTGAGGCGAAAATAACTAAGATAGTTGTGGAATTGCTTTTCTCAAGGCTGGCGGATGCGACGTGTAGTACTGTTGCTGGATCAAACTGAGCATTTTAATTATTTGCTCTTAGTCTACGACACCGTGTTGTGGTACTCCATTGTGCTTCATGAGTGTTTTATTCAACGAAAAAGGAGGAGTTAGTGAGATGATTACTGTGGTTTCGAGCGTCGTAAGGGGGTTATCATCTCTTCTTCATCTCGTTTCATCAGTGCTACGCCTCACAGCTTTATAAAGTGCATAAATCATTGTGTGTATATTGACTTTTTAGGGTAACAATTGCATTTTTAGATTCTTCTGATCTTAGTACTGTTGATTTGTGGTTTTAGATGATTACTGTACGAGAATAAGGCCCATTTAAAAAAAATGTGTCCAGGAGGAAGCCTCGTCAACAATTAACAAGTGCATATTAGTTTTCGTGACTACTGCATCAAGTGAGGTGCTTCAGAGTAATTAACTCGAGCATATTACGATTGTGTTGTCGTAGAAATATGTCTTACATTGATATAAAGACGTACAATTGTTATCTTAATGAATTATAATGATTTCGCACAAGTAACAATTGTAATTGTGAGTCTGTTTACATCATAGCGCTGGTCTGTTTACATTCTGCCGTAAATTCGATATTTCGTATCGTTTTTGTTTTGGTAGCAGAACGTTGTTATGGTTCACAGAGTGATGGAAACTTCTTCCAGTGCTCCAGCAGTACATCGCATCATATTTTATGTTCTATCTTCTAAGTGGATAAGTGAAATCAGTTTCATTTAATTTAATGCTGAGAAAGGATTCGTGAAGGGGCAAATAGGTATTCAGATTAAATAGTGACAATGTCCGCTGTACCGTGTGCTTGTTCGTTTTTCGTTTACAAAATGACGGTTAGTGTGTGAATGTGAGTACTGTTACATTTTCTATGTAAATACCAGCTCTTATCCATCAACTAAAGACAAACATTTTCTATTTGGAGTGTTTTGATGTTGATCGAACAGTGGATACCTCATGAAAGTCCCGTGTTTGTTTGAATATAACTGATACCTTAATTTGGAGCGATTGGATGGAGTTCAATTTTGATGTGGCGAAGCTCCAGTGTGTCCAAATGATTTTATGAACGGTCTGTCTGTGCAAGTTTGTGTTGTATTTCTACGTGTGGCAAAAAATAATGTTTATGACAAGCATGTATACCCGATTTTTCTATACAATAACAATAAAATTTTATGGAAGATTTGTCGGAATTATGATGGTAATGCTAAAATATGGGGAAATTAGAGTATTTAACGATGGCCTCATTGTAGCAATATTGAGGTATGGCGTACGAATTCACGTACGATGTAGCCAGTGGCAGTGTTGCCAAGCGTTGCTTCATTGTTTCTAGGACAGTCGCTACCGACAATTATGTACTCCGCTACGATAGTGGCATACTAGGTTAGTAGCTCCTAGTAGCCCACTGGAAAGGTTCTATGAATACCTACCATTTTTTAGTATGCGACTAAATGATCTTAGTAGCTGACTAAGTTAGTCGCCTGCTAGCGCCTTTTAACTGAAATCTATTAATACAGCCGTAAATGTTTACATGTGCAACAATGAGTCTTCCTCATACTAAGGTATTCGATGTTTACATATTTAATCCCCGCTTGCAGTCATGTGACCAATGTATCACTGGACGCGATGCGATTCAATCGCATAATCGATATGCTACTTGTATGGAGTGTAGAAGCCAATCTATTTTCCCTGCAAGTACGAACTTCGGTCTAACTACTACTATCGACCCCTACTCCTATAGAAATCCGTGCGTATTATAACCTAAGATCAACAGAAAATTGGTTGTCCTGACTAGTTTAACAACAATTCTGCCTTAAAAGTGGACATATTAACATGGTTTCTTATGGAGTTGGGTCAGATTACGCCTTAAAAATATCAATTTGAACGAAAGTATGTTTTAAGGTTTGAATTAAAACTGTTTTTAAGAAGCGAAAAGTCCTGGTAGATTGAAAAAAAAATGAAATATAGGATTTTACTACCTACTTTTTACAAACTATTATCGAATCACTGCCGTAAATGAAGTCAAATGCGGTAGTTCCATGCAAATGGCGCTGCAGTCGGCTCCTATGACTGGACAAATGTGATCATTAAAAATATATCCGTGGAATAATCTGAAAATTTTGGTACCTTAAAGTTGGTTTTCAATAGTTTACCCATTTCATCAGTGAATGAGGGTTTATTTATCAATAATTTCATCGCTGAGTGAGAGTTTATTTATTAATAAAATAAAAAACGTGTCGTTTAGTATTCGCCTCGACTCACATAGTCAAGCCAGGGTACACCATAATGGGCTGAGCGCACCTTCAGTGTCTCGGGTGACACACCAGCCAAGCTGAGGAACTTTGGAACTCTGGCCTTTGAAAAAAGAAATAAAACCCCCTATCCATCTCCCTGGTGTCGAACTATATACTACTCCGTCTCAGTATCGCAGCATCTCTGTCCTCGCCCGTTTCCCCTCCTGTAATCCCTGCCATACCTCTCACTCTCCGCCTCATCCTATCCGACTAATCAGAGTGGGGAGGGTGGTGGGGTCGTCATGACCTTTCACTTAAAATAAACGGGAGGGGGAGGGAAATCCAGCCCCAGGCAACCCTCAGTCCTCTTGAGGCATTCCTCTGTACTAGCTTCTTCCACCCTTTCTGCTCTCGTTGAAATCCTGCGCAGTTGGTAGGCAGTCAGGGGGTGAGGCGTGGCAAAAGGGTCGAATGGGACGCGAGGACGAATTTGTTCGGCACGCAGGGCCCAGGGGGAGCACTCGACAACAATGCGGGCGATGCCGAAGTCTCAAGAATGGGGGTCGGGCCGGTTGCTAGGGCATTCCAACTCGCACTTCGCAGTGTTTCCCAACCATTTATCGGTCGCTCATGAGGTCTTCAGTATAGGAGCACTCGAACTAAAGCTCATGTGGTAAATGTTCGTTGAACAGGGCCATCGATTTTTCTTCATAACTCGCTTCTCAGGCATTCTACATGCGTCATTTTATACCTAAATTTAAAACCTTAAACTTTCCATTTTTTAAAAATACATCCTTTCTTGTCGTATTTCCACATTTATAGCGTTCCAACCAGTTTGAAATTCCCGTTTTTGCATATATTTCAAGTGCGCTTCGATGCCATGTTGCCGAGTTTCTACACTCCTCCTGACGGATACTTCATATTCAGCTGTAATGTATTCCCCACCTATAATAATAGTGAAAGAATAACTATCAGTGGGGTGGGTTGGGTAATGGGTGGGGTGGAATTGTTTTTTTCTTGCAAAAATATCTAATCGCGCGCGCAATAACAGCATCTGGAAATTGAAAAATTACTCTCGCGTGTTCATGGTATTTCCCTCTAACGTTCATGAAATTCCAACTACAACTACGCCATCTGGGGTCCATTTTCATGAAATCCACATTGTTAAGATGGTTTAGAATTTGGCTCACCAAAAAATTTCATCTTGTGCACATTAGCTCCTCCATTGTAGCTGAAAAACAGAGATGTTTGGGGTAGAAAAATGCTTCACGATGGACCGGTTTCTCGAACATTTAGCAGCTCATGTGAATGTGCTCGGCATAGAGTCTGTCCGGGATGATAGCATAGTTGATATACGAGGTCTTTAAAAAAATTACGGGACTTTTTATATCAAGTAAATTTTATGGTACGAGTGCTTATAACGTATTCTACATCTACATCTGCATCTACATACTACCCCGCAAGCCGCCTCAAAAGGCGTGTGTTAGGACACCAGCCGTCAAAAAAAAAAATCAAAGTTCCGCCTAGCATTTATTAAAGTCCTTAATTGTTCGGGGGAAAAACGAATTCCCATACCTATCCGTTTGGCAAAATATCTCTCTTAATTTATCGATTCTGTCGGACCTGGAAATATAATGTGGTTCTAATATGATGTTCTCCATGTCGCTCTGAAAGATATTCATTCTCAATTGCTCAAGCAATCTAAGCCTAGCGCGTAGCCTCCGAGTCTCTAGCGGCTCCCACCCTAAATCGTTCAAAATCTGTGTAGCGCTTTCTGTTTGGCCGTAGAAGTTTTTGACGAATCGCGCAGCTTTCCTTTGTATTTTATTAAGTTCATGGACTAGGTCTTTCTCCGCCGGATCCCATATGCTCGCTGCATATTCAAGGTGTGGCCGGACGAGTGCGAAATAGCACCTCTCCTTCACTTTCTCATCCGAAGATCTTCCCACAACACGCTTGACAAATCCTAGCATCTTCAGGGCTCTGCCACAAATATTTCTTATATGTGTCCCCCACGGTAGGTTCGAAGTTATCGTAACTCCCAGGTATTTCACTTCATCTGTCGCATTTATGCTAACGCCATCCACAACATATACATGGGGATAGTTGGACGACCTACGCAAGAAATGCAGCGCCGTGCATTTGCTCAGATTAAGTTCTAGTCCCCACTCTTTGCTCCACGCATGAACGTTGTTTTAGTCCGATGACAGAATTTCAAAGTCAGAGTGATCACTAATTTCGCGGTATATGACAGCGTCGTCGGAAAATTAACGTATTTGACTGCTAATTCGGGAGCAGAGGTCGTTTATATATGTAATGAACAAAAGTGGGCCAATAACGCTTCCTTGCGGGACACCTGATGTCACTTTAACTATACCAGAGCTAATTCCGTCAAGAACTACTTTTTGCTTACGATCACTCAGAAAGTCACGTATCCAGTTTACTACTTGTTCGTTTAACCCGCATGACTGTAATTTGTATAATAGTTTTCTGTGAAGTACCGTGTCGAAAGCTTTCTTAAAGTCTAGAAATAGTGCGTCAACTTGTCTTTTCGATTCACCAGATTTGAGAACGTCGTGAAGAAAGAGCGCGAGCTGTGTTTCGCATGATCTACCTTTCCGGAATCCGTGCCGTATTGGTCCTTATATCCTTCAAAGTACCCTCCTTGTCTGAGATACACTTATTCCGACGGTGTTTCCACTTCACCATAAGGTTCTGAAACGCTTCTCTGGGTAGAACCCACATTATCCCTGACGTATTCCCTTCAGTGTCGTAATTTGTGTCGAAATGATATCCTTGAAGCACTGATTTGAATTTGGGAAATAAAAAGAAGTCGGACGGGGACATCTCAGGTGAGTGCGGAGGCTGAAGGTGAACAGTAATTTGATTTTTTGTAAAAAAATGCACGAATTGATGAGTATGATAAATATATAACTATATGAGATAAGTACATATGAGATAAGTATGAGTGGCGGGTCGGGCATTGTCGTGGGTGTCGAGGGTGGTAGTTCTGCTCGGCTGTTTTCAAACGAAGGGCAAAGTTTACTGCAACCCGATGCATGTTCAATTTTTTTACCAAAACGTGACGATGTAAACTCAATGGAGATTTCAACCTCTCTAGTAGGTATTATGACAGTCCGACGACAGTTGGCGCGCAACAAATCCTCGATTTTCTGGGTTATACCATCAGTTGTCTGAGTTATACCATCAGTTTCTGAGTTTTTCCATCACTTGACTTCCTGAAGGCCATCCTGATCAGGGATCGTCTAGAACTGACTGACGACAAATTTTGAATCGGGTAAACCATTTATAACACTGCATAAGAATAAGAACATTTCCTCGGTAAGCTTCCATAAAAGTTTTCGTAAGTGAATTCCAAAGGATCACGCAAAGTTTCACGTTGCAGTGTTGGTCCTGAAACTCGGACATTGCAAAAATCGCCATGGTGACTAAAACACCTTCCTCTTATACAGGTAAATTACGAAAACTAAACAAGCTTTTAATACATGTAAAACCATAGTTACTCTAGTGGTAGTGAAGAATGTAGCGCTTCCAAACAGACATTGCAAGGACTATCCATTACTGTGCACTCGTATCCTGATATATAAAAAAGCTTGAGAGCAAATGAGGCGTTACTTCGTGGAAATATTCCTTATCCATAATGAATAGAATAAAAACTATGAAGTAATGTACACACACTTTTTTATTAATAAGCGACCCTAGTTTCGACACGTTGTGTCGTTGTCAAGGTATAAGCCATAACCATCATATCTATCCCCAAAGAGGGAGGTGGAAACCTACAGGCTGTCGTCTGTCGTTTATCGGCGAAACAGGTCGAAAATTTAAGGACAGAGTTTGAGATCACGGAAGAAGTTTTATGAATTGGGATACGGATCTTATTTTTCCAAACGTTTGTGCAGTTTTTGTTATTTCAGCAATTTTGACTTCGTTATTTTACATTGTACTGACCATTGTGGTAGATGGAGAGAGAATACTTTCCATTAAAAACTTTTTCTACATGCATATACTGCCCTGCGAACCGCCACATGGGCGTTTGGCAGGGGTCACCAGCCGTGTAAAGATGTAAGTTTTGGGTGGTGAAATTGTGGCATGTATTATGGGAGTGTGTTTAATGGCGCTCAGTTTTCATTGTGGCCGCTTATTGTGCGCGGAAAGAACAAGTTTTTGGGCCAATCTGTTCGGCAATGTATCTCTCTTTTATCGCTTCTGTCAGACCTACAGAAGTAGTGAGGCGTCATGATAATATTCTCTGTGTCGCTCTGAATAACACGAGTTGTGAATTTCTCAAGCAATCCAAGCCTATCGTGTAGCCTCTGATTCTCTAGGGGCTCCTACCTTAATCCCTCTAAAAGTTGTGAAACACTACATGTTCGCTCGTACCAGTTTTTAACGAAGCGTGCAGCTTTTCTTTGTATTTTATTATTATTTTTTGGTTTAATCTTTATGACCAGGGTCCCAAATGCTCGCTGTGTATTCGAGGTGTGGTCTTACCAGAGCTAAGTAGCATCTCTCTTTTACTATTTCATCGAAGGACCTTCCTATTATTCGCTTAACAAAACCTAGTTTCTTTAATGCTGTGCCGCATATGTTTTGTATGTGTGTTCCCCACGATACATCAGAAGGTAAGGTAATTCCAAGATATTTTAATGTTTCCGAAGATTTAATGTTTACTCCACCCACAGTATAGGTATGGCATTTGTGTGATGACTTTCACAGGAAGTGAACTGTGGTGCATTTGCTGATATTTAATTCTAACCCTCCACTCCTGGCACCACGAATGAACGTTGTTAAGGTCTGATGACAGATCTTCAAAGTCCGCGTCTTCGCTTACTTGACGGTAGATAACTGTATCGTCAGCGAATAATCTTAATGTACTGCTGGTTCGAGAACTTAGGTCATTAATATAAATAATGAATTGTTGATATTTCTTTGTGACGAATGTGTGACTAAGTGCCGCAGCTTAAAAATGTTTTTTTACTCATTTTAAGCCTCTTTCCACCATTTCCGTACACACACAAAGAAAATTTTTGCGTATTTCTATATATTTACCATTCTTCCGAGAGCATTATTATGAAGGGGTATGTAACTTGCCAAACTAGGAAAGAACATTTTCCGGTTACAGCCATCTTGCAAAAGTGGCACTTATATCTACCGTTGCCGATGGATGGCGCAGTGGATGACGCAGTGGACGACGCAGTGGGTGTCGTAGTGGATGGCGCAGTGGATGGCGCAGTGGATGGCGCAGTGGATGGCGCAGTGGATGGCGCAGTGGATGGCGCAGCGGTTGGTGCAGCGGATGGTGCAGCAGTTAGAATAGTCCTTCAAAATTGTACATTCTTAGGAATTTCATTCAAAGCCATCAATATTGTAGATTGATTCCACCTGTACAGTAGTCACCTATTTACGCAGTCATTATCACGTATGTTCAGTGATATCCGCAGGTTTCTTTAAATATAAAAAAAGCTTTTCATGGATTTCGTGCACTCTTTGTAAGGTTGCCTGGCACTCCGGAGTAGAATACATTTTTTATATCGTTTATTTATAAGATACTTGTTTTGCCATGGCACTAAAGGACAAAGGCCCGCGGATCATAGCGGTCAACACAACATTGAGATATTTTCCACCTCTATTCCCTTCCATCATTCTACGTTCCATGCTAGAAATGGAAGACAGGTGACAGAAAGTAGATTTTAGGCCGTTTTCCGTGGTGATTTATACTGTGTTCAGACCAACTGAAATCAATCTCAGATTTGCTGGATCAAGAGTGAGAGAAATGTTTGTATTGCGTGAACGAATGCCATCCACTACACAGAATATACATTAGCGCGCCACTATCCTTGAAGCTTCAACCGCAGAAATTGGGTGGGAAGTTCCCGCTCAATTACTGCGGAGAAGCTCCTAGGGAACGGCGATTGTTCTGTAACTACGGAGATAGGTAACGATGTGCAGCCACAGCCTAGTATTATACCGTCGCAACAACAATTGTAGCAAACTTGGAGCTCGGAGTTCAGTGGTGCCGTGCGTTCAGTGGCCAGCAAGTAAATGCATATTTGAAGTAGTTAGTTACTCAGAACTACGACTGAACAGTCTTTCCGAGAAGTATTAAGAGGTAGGTCAGAAAAAGCTCAGTTTACTGTGAATTTCGTCGCTTTATGCAGAGCAAATTTTCTTGCGTTGAAATCTATGCTAGTTAAGCAATACTTAACTTCCGTGTAGTACATCTCGCGCATCCGATGTGCTAGCGGGCTGACTTAGGTCCCGTAGATGCATAAGATCTCGACTAAATCCGGCCAATTAAGTCAGAAAAAGCTAAATTTACTGTGAAATTCGTCGCTGTATACACAGTTTAATTTTTTGGCCATAGCCCACTGATGTGATTGTGCTTGACCTTAATGCCCCGTGGTACATACATCTCGATCATCCAGTGTGCTGGCGCATTGATTTTGTTGCGGTACAAAAGATCTCGCCAAAATCTGTATCGGGAAGTCAAAACCGCAGCATTTTCCGTGCCATCACCTATGCTTCTTATCCTTTTGGTGCCTCTCCTATCGGAGACGGGAATTCACCGTGGCACTCTCATTTGTCCCTCCTCCAAATCTAAAAAGTTCATTAGAGCTGCGGATAAACCACTTTTGTAAATTGTCCATCCAGGGAATTCATCTTCTTCCTCTGCTTTGCTTCGTGTCTGATTCTCCTTGAACGGTGTACTTTTATATTTATCATCCATGCGGTGGCTCCATACGGTCGCCATTACGTGAAGCGGAAGAAGTGCAGCGTACTTCAAGCGGAGAATAGCCCAAGCTAACAAGGCATTCATGGGAATAAGATAACTGCTGTGCTCAAAGATGATAGGACTAGAAACCAGGAAACAGTATGTGAAAACATTCGTTTGGGGCATAGAACTCTATGGATCGGAAGCATGGACCATTGGAAAAGCTGACCAGAACAGACACATAGCCTTCGAAACCTGGTGCTGTAGAAGGTGACAGAAGATAAAATGGAGGTGGTTACTTAAAATAAAAAAAACGAACAAAATAAGAAATGATGAAGTGTACAGAAGAGTAGAAGGGCAGAGGACCATAAGGAACACAGTAGAGAAAAGAAGAACAAAGTGGATTGGGCACACCCTGAGACAATGGGTTTGTGAGGAACATAATTGAAGGTAAAATAGGGGGGAAAAGTCCTGAGAGGAAGACTCGGGAACAAGTTCGTGGACCAAATGAAGAGGAAAGTACATATGAAGAGATACCAGGAGGTGAGGGAAGCAGTATTCGATAGTGAAGGGTGGAGGGCTGCAGTCAAACAATCTTAGGATTGAAAAACAGATGATGATGAATGATGCGATTACTGGATTTTCTGTGCCACTCGTCGCTTTACACGGAGAAGAGTTTCTTGCGCCGAAAAAGTCCATTCTAGTGCTTGCGCAGTATCTGTTTATCACCGCGTAAAAAGGCTTTTGAAGGCGAATTGATAGTGGGTTTGAGGGAATGAGTTTGGGAGGAACATTATTGGAGGCAAAATAGAGGGAAAAGTCCCCAGAGGAAGACCCGGGAATAAGTCCATGGACCAAATAAAAAGGAAAGTACATCGGAAGAGATATCAGGAGGTAAGTGAACAAACATTAGATAGGGAAGGCCAGAGGGTTGCAGTGAACAAATCTTAGAATTGCACTACGAATATTGATGAATTATGCGGTTGCTCAAAATTCTGTGCCATTTGTCGCTCTACGTGGGGAAGAATTTCTTGCGCCAAAAAAATCCATGCCAGTTCTTGCGCAATATCTGTTTATCACCGCGTAAAAATGCCTCTGAAGACGAATTGATTATGGGTACAAGGGGAGCAAGATTGTGCCTTTGAACATTGTGGATTGGGGGCCTCCTGGTTCTGTGTACCTTTTTCTCATCTTCGCATGCGTGCTTGCGTACATGCCACGCCCCCTTTCTCGGAAAAGAGACCGGAGGTGTCTGAGCATGAAAAGGAGTGGGGAAGGGGGCGGTGGAGGGGGCGGTCCGGTCTTTAAAAGATTGCGAAGAGCCGTTTTAAGCACAGAGAAAGAGAGGAGGTGGAGGTGTCGCCTGCTTTACAGCGCGGAGGGGTAAATTAGAGACGAAGAAATGGGGGTTGCCAGGGGGGGGGGGGAGGCAGGAAGGAATGGGGTGGGGGTTTTCCTCGACTGAGAAGAAGAAGGAGAAGAGGGAGAGAAGGTGAATTTATTCAGGAGAGCCCTTAATTAGGGAGGCAGGCCCTTTCGGTGACAAACAACCCGCTAAGTGCCGTCTAATTGCGGCCCCAGGGCATTTGTCAGTGCCACGAGAGGCGCTAAAGGGGGCGTCGGGTGAATGTTGGGGAGATGGCGGTGGCTGGAGTGCAGCCAGAACGCGAGTGACTGGCCGCCGCAAAGGATGCCGGGAATGAATGCCGTCTTCTTAGGGAGATGGGGGTGGGTGGGGGGTGATCTTAGGTAGGTGAGGTCTCTGCGTTGAAGCTAGCGTCTCCTACGGGACGTTAGCTTTTATTAATTTGGGGTCCTCTTTCAAGTAAGCCAGTCAATTGGGGGTACCAAAATGCTAACGGTGATGTTAAGTTTGCAGAGTTACCAATTCCGACGTTACCTATATCATCGCGGGTGGAATGATTGTGGTGTCATTCGATTGGGTAGAGGACTGTAATGCGTGCTTATCATATCAAAGTGTTGTCATAGATGGTATCATGTCAAACACAGCGTCACATAGGGTGTTCCTCAGAGAAGTGTCATTGGTCCACTTTTATATCTCTTATACATACATGATATTAGCAGCGTCGTTAAATGCAAGCTTAGACTCTTCGCAGACGACGCGGATGTTTATAGGGATATTACCATTTCCGAAGATAGCGACTCGTAAACAGTCGACCTCCTTGCTATTCATGCATTGTGCGAAAAGTGGCAGATGGGACTGAACATAAAAAAGTACGTAGCAGTCAGTTTTTGGAAAAAGAAAAATAGGCCAGGTAGGACTTACCGAATTAATAATACGGAAATTATTCACGCCGAGTCTGTTAAGTACTTAGGGGTCACAATCACTCACGGCATATCATGGGGAAAACATTCGGGAAATATGCGGTCAAGCGTTCAGGAAGCTAGGCTTTATCAAGAGAATACTCGGAAAATGTGATGAGAAAGTGAAAGAACGTTATTTTTCAATCGTTAGGCCTCATCTGGAATATGTGCCAGTGTATGGGATCCATATAAAGCGGGGTAGATATCGTAATTAGATTGCGCGCAGCGAAGAGAAGCTAGGTTTGTAAAACGATGCTACGATAAGTTTGCTAGTGTGTCTGGATCGTTAGAAGAATTGGGATGGGAATCGCTATCACAGCGTAGATTAAATTATAGGCTTAACCTCCGAACTAAATTTCAGGAAAAACATTTATCTGACTACGTAAAAAACATACTATAAACCCACTCGTACTACGGCAGATTAGATCGCGCCTATAAAGTTAGAGAGATAGATTGTAGAACCGATTGGTATAAAATGTCATTTTTTCCGCGTACCATTCGGGACCATAACAGCTTTGATCGTCGTCATGAGTAGTGCGAATAGTGAGATAAGCTAGATTGTAGATCTTTCTCTGTATATTCTCTAAGTTCTTATTTATGCATGACATTTTGACTGGTTTCTATTTTGCCTGCTAGTAGCATATCGACTCTGAGATAAAATCCGGTGGAATCTTGGTCACATGACAGCAAATGGAGATTAAACGTGTAAAAAATGAGTAACTTCGTAGGGGGATGACTCATTACTGCTTATGTAAATATTGATTTGTTCTTGAAAATATTTTAAATGCTAAAGAACCCCTAAGGTAGGCATTATGACTTATTATCTACTAACGCATTATGACTTATATGACTGCATTATGACTTACCTCACATTCGAATACACTGATTTTTGCAAATATTCTCATACTTGGTACAACGTAATAGTGCTCAATTAATGTAATCCATACAAATTTATTAGATGAACAAAAAGGCCAGGAAAATAACACAAATTTTTAGTCAAAACTTGAAGAAATTCTTACCCGCGATTTCATCGCGAAAAACTGAAGGGGGTCGTATTGGAAGAGTCCTCTCGTCTCTTGATTCAAAAAATTATTGATTCACGTTTTATTTGAACAATTAGATGATAAAATCAGTTTCTCCAGTGTAGGTACTCGGAAGACTATGCATCGTAGAGGAATGCGATGCGCAGAAGAATCGTACGAAATAAAATTATCTACAGAATGGGATTGGTTAAACTAAAATCGGTTTATAAATGAAGGTATTGGAAAAAACATGAAAAATGGCTATTTGAAAAAAATGTTTATAATTTTAACATTTTTTGTTGAAATCGTATGAAACCTACAAAAAGGTAAGGGTAATGTCGTACTTAAAAAAGTGCGTAAAGATGGGCCCTGTAGGTGCAATAATGTTTTGCACAAATCCATTAATTACTCCGAAAATCTAAAAGGTTATTAAATTTAACCATCTCTAGCAGTGTCAATTTCCAACGTTGGATGAATCAGTAACCGCCATTTTAATCTTAAAGACTTAATTAAACAGTCAATAAAAAAAATTATTTGACCTTTTAAAAATAAATTGTCGCAAATATTAATGCCATCATTTTGATTGATTGCCGTATTGTCACCGGAAATGCATTCATGGACAAAATTTCATGTCAGTAGTAGTCATAGTTCAAATTGATGCCAACAGAAAAATTAAATTCTTATTAATATTTTGGACGAGAGCGTATGACAGGGTATTACCTCCAATTGCCGCACAGTCATGAGATAGTCTTCATGGTCAAATTCGTAATGATTTACAACAATTTGTATTTTTCATACTTTTTACTTCATTCAACTTCTACCGGTTACGAAGTTCTACGTAATTTGTATTTTTCATACTTTTTACTTCATTCAACTTCTACCGGTTACGAAGTTCTACGTAATTTGTATTTTTCATACTTTTTACTTCATTCAACTTCTACCGGTTACGAAGTTCTACGTAATTTGTATTTTTCATACTTTTTACTTCATTTAACTTCTACCGGTTACGAAGTTCTACGTAATTTTGGCCAATTCCAAGCAGAAAAAATTCGACTGGACCGGGAATCGAACCACGGACCTTTGGATTTTGCGTCCAATGCTCAGACCACCAAGCTACCCAGTCTACTAATAATCCATTGGAATCGGCGGGGGTTTATAGTGACAAACACTCCCCCAAGGCATGACCCATCATTACATCTTCACACCACCACTGTGTTTGTTAATTTAATGTGTTCCTATCCACTTTCTTTCTACCTTTCTGTATAAACATTTATATGTGTGGAAAGAAAGTGGATAGGAACACATAAAATTAACGAACATGGGAAGGGAATCGAACCACGGACCTTTGGATTTCGCGTCCAATGCTCAGACCACCAAGCTACCCAGTCTACTAAGAATCCATTGGAATCGGCGGGGGGTTAATATGAACAAACACTCCCCAAGGCATGACCCACGAGAGCGGCCAGCAGATGGCGCCAGGGCTGCTTTTCACCCACCGGTAGAAAGAGAATTACACTCACAGAAGGCGAAATGAAATAATAATTTACATCTTCACACCACCGTTGTGGATTGTGCCTGGATCATTGAGGTAGATGGAGAGGGCATTACGTCTCCAAACGGTAGCCTGACAACCGAAATAACAACCATATTGTTTAAGCCTGCTCTCTCCTTTCTTTCCTATAGATTGCACGGCGGAATGGACGAATTAACGGATGTAAAACATAAAATAAACCATCTGTTTTAAATTTGCGGTAATTAACTCTTGTAAATATATATTGGCTACTTGTTACTGCTCCGTCGGACTGGCCTGCGGTTCAAGTTGTATCCAATGCCGGTCGCCTCTCACGCAATATCACGTAGGGAGCACTGGGAGTTTACATCCGGGCTGAAGAAGATAGCTTTGAGGCAGTGACTCCTTGGAAGACGAAGGGAAGAGTCCCTCAAGAACTGATCATGTGTTTGTGTTCCCATCCATATATATATATTCAATAGTATATCATATATCCAATTTGTAGTGCTTCTAAAGAAAAAAATTAGTAAATCGTACAAACTTATCCACTGGCTGTAGTTTCATTGCTATGTATTCCGCTCAACTTTACCGTAGTTTTTCTCCGGGAATTGCGGATATTATTAATTTAAATAAATAAATAATATATGAAAGAAAATGCGCCTTTAATAATTAAGTGGGTGCTGATTTATAGTATATTACCATAGGAAAACATAGCAAATTTGAAAAATTAGTGCATCAGCCAGTCAGCCTTAAAGGAAAATCGGGGTTAACAAAGATGGCGTACAGGCCACGCCCACGCAACTGTTTTTAACTTTGGCCACTATAGCAACCTCCCTCTCCATCTGCCTACAGCGGCCTGGATGAACCACCATTCATGAAGTATTCCAAGCCACGGGTGCTAGCAAGAGAACATTTTGTCGTGCATCATCACCCAAATTATCTCTTGGACGACAGTTGGGCCATTGAATGAAATAGCCTCGTTTTGGCTCGCTCGAAATATAACGCGCAACAGTGCAGGGCTGCAAATCACGCCATTAGTGCGCGCTAAACTCTAGCATTTGCTTTTTCGAAGAAATGGTCAATGAAGCGAGTGACTTGGCTGGAAACAGCCCAGCCGGAGAACCTCTGAAATCCTGGGCACTGGGCGGCAGGAAAATGTCACCAGTTCGCCCAGTAATTATGGCAATAGTGCCGTTTTAACTGTGGAGTGACGAAAAAAATGAATAAAATATGCAGTGGCGGTAGGATTTGTACCACCACCTGAGGGTTGAGTTCCGAAAACAAAACATCGGCCGCCCGTAATTCGACGGCTTATAGCCAGTTGTTGTTGTTCTACAGTTATTACTTATTATGTAATTCTATGTATCTATGGGACCCATAGGCCATAGCAACCATTCAGTAAGTGTTGCAGAAACATTCGATAAATGTACTAGTTTCATAACTTATGGCATGGAGTGATGAGATCCATAAGTAGCCAAGTTGGCGGATACGCAATGAACCGTTTGGAGACTTAATCCTTACTAATATGTAAAAATGTAATGGTTTATGTCTACCTGTCTGCTGCTCCATCACGCAAAAACTACTGGACAGATTGAGCTGAAATCTGGCATGTAGATGGAAAATATATCTGATTGTAACGTAGATTACATTAAAAAGCCCTCAGGGCCCCTAAAGACCCCCCCCCCCCTGATGGTCCATGCTAAGCGTTGGGATCGGTGCAGTGGTTTCATTTTTTGCTTTTTAAAAGTTCTTTCACTCAAGATAGAGGACTGGGATTTTTTTTATCGGATGGCTGAATAAATGAAGTTTCTAATTCTTTCAAACGATTTTCTTCTACAATTCGTATTTGTCTGAAAATCATACCTTTAGCTGAAAGATCTCACATTTTTCTCTGAGATCAACAATAGCATATTTCCTCGACAACCATAGATTTGATTTTCAAAGGATATTCACGCCTACAGCATTTCAATGTCACGTTTTCCTGCAGGCCCACGATCGCACGTAGAAAGAAGACCTGTATAAGAAGGGCCCAGAGTACCAAGGGCTCCATGATAGATCACTTCTGGGGGCAATCGACAAATTCGATGCATATTTACTATAAGTATACTCTTCAGTGTCTATTCTCAAAGTAGCTCTCACACGGGCACTGCATGTATACGAGAGACCAAGAAAACCTCTGAGACGAGGTGACCAACTATCAACCTGGGTGTTATTTAAGAAGTAATGAGTCTGCGTGGCCCATTTTTGGGTTTCCCGTGCATGAAAGAGTCACTCATCTCTCCGTGCACCCGGAAAACGGTCAGCATGTCTACTACCACGAACACAACGCACAAGATAGGTTACGAACTTATTACGAAAGAACAGTATTTTTCAGGCTTTGTGATTTTCTTCTGAAGTCAGTTAAATGTTTATCACACCCGTTGAATTTCAACGGGTACCTTCGGCTATAAATTGTTTTTTTAAAATTTATTTTATTTTTTAAATTAATTTTATTTTTTTTTTAATTTTTTAAATTTTTATTTTAATTTTTTTATTATTTTTTATTATTATTATATATTATAGATTAAAAAATTAAAAAAAAAATAAAAAAAAATTAATAGATATAAGACTTGTTTTGAGACAAATGACCAGTTTGTTTACTCTTACTGACCAATCATTATGTGCATAAACCATCATTCGTGGACTAAACATTCTTAAATTTTATCCGGAGGTAGGAGATAAAAAATATTCGAAGCTATTAACTATTGGAAAAAAAAGGTTATGTAACTAGTAGATGTGTTCCTGCAACCTGAATATTTTTATGAGATCTATTGCTTCATGAATCTCATAACTATTGTTCCCACAGCTATATGTTGTTGCAACCGGCCATTAATGGTATGAAAACGCTGCTCACGAGAGATGAAAGGACAGATTTTGACCGGCAGGCTATCACCACTTGAGAAGCGGAACATTTTCCGGACGGAGGCAGGACCGGGGTAACTAAAAGTGGAAATTAAGGCAACACGTTGCCTAGGCAATGATTCCAAACATTTGAATCCATTATGTATATTCATGGCATAGGACTCGAATGACGACGTTTTTATGTTCCTCTGAACCATAGTCGCCCTTGGTCACACAGATAATCGTTTCCCGGGGCCGCGCAAACCCTTGGGGGCGGCCCTGTGACATAGATAACACATTTTATGCACGCTTACCGTTGAATTCACTTAACCGTTTTGTTCATCCGACCAGATCCATTCAATCGAATCAAAACTTGGCTTCTACATCAAACAACCGCGGAGGGGAGTTGTGGGGGGGGTAAGGGGTGCTTAGACCAATGTTTTGACACTCGCCCGTGTGTGGTTTTCATAGCGAGGGGATAAACTCGTCGCTTGGGGCGGGATATCTGTCTTGGTTTCGCGCTGGCGAGCTATTTTAGAATGAAAGTCTTGGGTGGGGAGAATGGGTCGAGTCGGGCGTTTGAGGAAGGAATGAAGTGCCTCTCCATAAAACCTTAGGCAGAAGACTTCCAAAAGCGAAGGAAGGGGGGGGGGGGAAAGGCAATGAAATCGCCCGTTTAATGCGACTCCAGCCTAACTGCGCGCGTCAAAATAATACATAGTAATAAAGTCAGACTTTTTTTGAGGAAGAAGTTTTATTGTTTAATAAAATGCTCTTTCCTTGTAATGATATTCATTGACTTTGTAATTTACATCCGTGATTTATGTAATGAATCAAGCCCCAACGCTTGTAAATTGTTTACTTAGTGTTCGGAAGTGTTAATAACGCTACGCCTTTTATTGAGCGGATCTTCGAACGGATCAGCCCGTTAACGAGAGCAACAATCGGGGAGATCGACTCCTTCATGGAAAACAGGGGCGCCATAATTGTCGGTTAATACTTTGAATGTAAACACTCTGTTAATTAGCTATGATCGATATTAATTGATTAATGTTTTGTCACCGGAAGTGGGTTTCTGTTAATAAAATGTTAATAAAAGTTTCGGAGCTCTGTGTCGTCGGTAAGTTTGCTAAAAATTGGGTTACCAGATTTGACGTAGACAAACTGCTCTTTCTCTAGAAAATCTTTTAATAAAGGAGTAATTAATAGGGTAAATAGTAGCATTTTTCTATCTTATATAAATGCCATTTTCATGGAAAGGTGTTTTTTAAGAACTTAAAACCTCGGTAAATTGATTAAAACTAAAATAGATTCACCTTTCCGTCTTAACTTTTGATTTATTTGCAAATTACTGCGAATATTGAAGTGAAAAAATGTTGATTCCTTAGAAATGGCGCATCTGCCGGCATCTTTGGCTATAAAAATGCTTGTATTAAAGCTATACTCGCGGGATATTAAACATATTTAAGCCATAATTTTGGTCTCCATTATGCAACGCATTTCATAGGGAAACAGGACTTTTGAAACCCTTTCGAAAAGAAGTTGAAACTTAGTATTTGTTTTGATAATACACCCACATCTACACAATACCCTGCGAGCCGCCTCACGGGCGTGTGGCAGTGGGTGTTAGGTCACCAACCATGTGAAGATGTAAGGTTTTGGAGGTAAAATGGTGACGCGTATTATGGGAGTGTATTTAGTGGAGCTCAGTTTTTTTGTGGTTGCATATTGTGCGCGGAAAGAACGAGTGTTTGTACCTACCTGTTCGGCAGTGTATCTCTCTATTATTTTATCGCTTCTGTCGGACCTGGAGATGTAGTGAGGAGTCATGATAATATTCTCTGTGTTGCTCTGAAACACACCAGTTCTGAAAACCTCCAGTGATCTAAGCCTAGCAAAGTAGCCTCCGAGTCTCTAGGGGCTCCCACCTTAATCCCTCTAAAAGTGGTGAAAGACTAAATGTTCGCTCGTAGCAGTTTGTAAGGAGTTTTTATAAAGTCACGTTGGGATATCCTTAATTCTTTCCTTGCACAATTTCCCAAATCCCACGTTCTTTCCGTCGTCAACTTCTCGTGAATCGCTGATTCCTTCACGGATGCTTTGATAAAGGCTTTCGCGGGACTGTGATGGAGGTTTATTCTTCCGTTTTTCCTCATTTCTGGCCCGTCCGCTCCGTTTTGGAGCCAACGTTTTGTCAGCTATACTGCGGTCTTCTTCCGGCAAAAATGACGTGACTTACACGTGAGGAAGTCTATGGGAATGGTGGTGAGATGGTCGTCAAGATGTGATAGATGCGACGGAAATCTCGAAAAACGGAAGAATCAACCTGCTTAACGAATGATCATCTGCGGGGAAGTGTAGCCGTGTCGGAAAAAAGAATAAAAGACTGTCATTTTCCTTTTTCTTACCGGAATCTTTTAATTCTAATTGGAAAGGAAGAAATTCACTTAGCAATTCCCCAAATCCCACGGTAATTTGTTGCTAGCGTCTCACACATCGTTGATTTCCTGACGGATGTATTTATTATGATATCCGCTGGACTTAGTTGGATGTTGAATATTACGTTTTTCAGGATTTCTGCCCCGCCCATTTCGTGTTGAGTACAACATTTCGCCCGCTATCTTGCTATTTTCCTCCGGTCAAAATGACGTGACACGGACCTGAGGAAGTCTACGGATTGCGTGAGAAACGTTGTTCTCAAGACGTGACGACGCGGCGGAGATCCCGAAAAAGCGGAAGAATCAGACTGATTAACGGATGATCATCCGCGGGCAAGTGTCGCCGTGTCGGAAAATAAGAGGAAAATCATCATTTTCATTTTTTTCCAGAATATTTCAACTGACCTAAGAAAAAAATCACATATCTATACCCCACCCCAATTCCACGTTAATACAGTCGCCAGCATGTAGTGAATCGCTGATTCCATAACGGATGTTGTCGTAATGGCTTTCACGGGGCTTTGATGGAGGTTTATTCTTCCATTTCTCGGGATTTCTGATCCATCCGTTCCGTCTTGGAGACAACGTTTCCCCCTATATCCTGCAGTCTTCTTCAGGTCAAAATGAGGTCACTTGGATCCAAGGAAGTCTGCGGTTTAGCCAGCGAAACGTTACCCTCAAGATGTGATGATGCGGCCGAAATCCCGAAAACGGAAGAATCAAACTGCTGAATGGATGATGCTCCGCGGTCAAGTGTCGCCGTGTCGGTAAAAAAAGATAATTTCCCTTTTTACCCGGAATATTTTAATTGACCGATGAATATTAAAAAATCACTTATCAATTCCCCAAATCCCACGTTAATTCCGTCGTTAGCTTCTCAAAAATCGCTGATTCCTATACGGATTTTGCGATACGGATGTTCCGCAGGACTTGGATAAGGCATTATTCATCAGTTTTTCGGGATTTCGGCCACGTCCGTTCCGCCTTGTGGACAACATTTCGCATGCTATTAATTATGTCACTTGGACCTGAGGAAGTCTGCGGGATAGCGAGCGAAACGTTACCCTCAAGACGTGACGACGCGGTGGATATCCCGAAAACTGTAAGAATCAACCTGCTTCACGGATGATCATCGCAGGCCAAGTGTCGCCGTGTCGGCAAAAAGAAAAAAAATAAAATCATAATTTTCCTTTTTTCCGGAATCCTTTAATTGGCCGATGGAAAGGAAAAAAAAATCACTCATCGAGGCGAGTGTACAGTGGCGATGTGTCACCCTTAGCGGTAGGAGGACGAGGAGGAGGAAGAAAAAAAAAAACGGTCACAGGGCGACAATTAAAAAAAGGAAAAAAAAAAAGAAAGTCCGAATCCGCATTTAGACTCGCTCGTTTCTAAGCCTTTGAGGGTGGATTTTGAGAGGAGTATGGGGAGGAGAGCGGTGAGAAACGGCGGGGAGAAAGGGGGGTTGGAACTGGGTGGGGGATGGGGTGAAATAGCAATCTGGCGGAGTGAAGGGGGGGGGGAAAGAGAGGGGGGGTGGAAAGGGGGTGGGGAGTTAAAGAAGTGAAGACGAATGGGCATAGACTACCGGAAGCTAATTTTAAGAAATTTACGGCGGCGTTAAAGAGGGGACGACGAGTGTCGGGATTGTGGAGAGGAAGGGATACCAAGTGGAGGGGTTAGGGGAAGGGTGAGAGTTGGGGTTAGTTTTAAGGGGCGAGGGGGTAGGAGCGACTGTTAGGGAGGTGGTAAGGATACACACACTCGAGGGAAATTGTTGCGGAGGGGAAAAATCATTGAGGTGGACGTAGAGGTCGCTTGCAATGCTGGACAATGCTATGGAAGCTGAAGCCAGTCCGCCATCTTCGTTAACCCCTTATTTCCCCGTAGCGCTAATTCCCCACGATAATCAGGTTATGAGATATTTTTATTTTTACTTAGTTACTCAGGTTATGAGATTTTATTTCTATGAGGAATTATATCTTGAAGATAGTCCGAGCGAGATAGTTATCTTGTCATAATAGAGACCATATTCGAATTATACGTTTTAATTTCACCAGCTGTGAGAGACACGAATTTAATATTGCGTTATTAAAGGTGCAATAATATAGTTTTATACGACAGATATGTTACGTAGTTACATGAAAATGTCGAAATATTTAACTTGACTCATTTTTTTCGTGCGGTGCGTTTGAAACTCCTTCAAAACGGAAGGTTTTTTGTGATACCAAAGAACCTGTTGCGGTGACAATATTGTTAATTTTCAAAAGTAGTTGAGAAAACATACAAACTACTCGCAGTTACTTTTGTACGATATCTAAGTGTCAGAAATTCCTCATTTTGTAAATAGTATCTCTCTGGAGTGCATGCACGTACCATTTCCCATGTAAAAGGGCCGGTATTTTTTTGGCAAATATCTCCGAAAGTAACGCGGTGAGGAGTTGAATTTTAGGTGTCATTAGAAGAGAGATATTTTTCTTTAAAATGAGACCAAATTCATTGATTTCTAGTTAAAACGACATTTCGCTCAGACTACTTTCAATGTTAACAGCCTTGCAACCCGTTGTACTTGATTATTTATTTGACACGGGTTTAAAATTTCGTGGAGAAGGGAGAGGATGACAGTAATGTTTAAAAAAAACGCAACGCCTATTCACTTCACACCACCGTTTCTCTTCCTACGCTTTAACCGCGCTTAATGACCTCTCTTATTTTTCCCATTGAGGCTGATGGAGAGGGCGTTGCGTCATCAAACTGAAGCTTGACAACATAAATAATAGCCATATTGTTTAACCCACTGAGGTAGATGGGCGCTTGCTACGCTGGCCAATGCTAAAAGCTGAAGCCAGTCCGCCATCTTAGTTTACACTCATTTCCTTATCACGCTTGCGGGCTAACGCTCTAATTTTGTTTTTATTATTTGTTAATTGATAACTTACTAGAAATCAGCGTGCACTTCTTAATGTGCAATCTCCTTATATTAAAAAAATAGAAAAAGTAAAAAAGATAAAAATCATCATTTTCATTTTTTTCCAGAATATTTCAACTGACCTAAGAAAAAAATCACATATCAATACCCCACCCCAATTCCACGTTAATACAGTCGCCAGCATGTAGTGAATCGCTGATTCCATAACGGATGTTGTCGTAAAGGCTTTCACGGGGCTTTGATGGAAGTTTATTCTTCAATTTCTCGGGATTTCTGATCCATCCGTTCCGTCATGGAGACAACGTTTCGCCCGCTAATCCGCAGTATTACTCAGGTCAAAATGAGGTCCCTTGGACCCAAGGAAGTCTGCGGTATAGCTAGCGAGACGTTACTATTTGTTAATCGATAAGTAACTAGAAATCAGCGTGCACTTCTTTATCTCTTATTATTACTCTTTATTTATTCAAATGAGTGATCGTCCGCATTCCGGATGAAAAATACTGCAAAACACTATAGAATCCATAGCACTAAAGTGCACAGTGTATGTTTCAAGATTTACTTGCCTTAAATTTGAAACACATGCTGATTATTCTTGCTTTGTATCTTCTAATTCGTCCATTCCGTCGTGGCATCCAGAGGAGAGTAATGTGAGAGTAAAATAAACCACTTGAGGTCAATTTAGAGGGCACTAGGTCATCACACTGAAGCCTGACAACCCAAATAACAACCATATTATTCAACCCTTCTCTCTCCTTACTATTCTTTAAATAGCACGACGGAATGGACGAATTAGCGGATGTAAATCAGGAATATCCACCATCTTTTTGAAATTTCAGGCAAGGAACTGTTGAAACATATATTGGCAGCTTTGATCTATGGATTCTACTCGAATTAACAGTAATTTTCACCGGAAATGCGGACAATCATTAATTGAAATAAATAAACCAAATACTTACAGAGATTCCACATAGAAGTAATAAATGCATGCTAATTTCTGGTAAGTTATCCATGGAAAACGTGGTAAAATTGCAAAATTAGCGTGTCAGCCCTCAAGCGCTATAGGACAATAAGAGTAAATGGTAAGATAAGGGCAACGATGATGGCGGACTGGCTTCAGCTTCCAGCATTGGCCAGCATAGCAAGTGCCCTCTCCATATACCTCGATGGGTTAAACAATATGATTGTTATTTCGGTTGTCAGGCTTTAAGAGGGATCTAATGGTGGATCACGTAGAAGAGAGACAGCAAAGCATAAATTAAGAATTCAGAATAAGTACCATCAAAAAGCCCAACATTGCCCTCTTTATCTACGTCAATGGGAAAAATAATAGGTCATGAGAGCGGTGAAAGCGTAAAATGTGGAATGGTGGGGTAAAGTGAAATTGCATTGTGATTTTTCAACACAAATGCCATCATCTCCCGTATTCATGAAATTTTAATTTCACCCAAGCGAAATATTTAAGTGTAACGGGATGCAAGATTGTTTGCATTGAAAATGTCTTGATTTTGCTTTGAATTTATAATGACTTTAGCACCTAACTATTATTAACCCTTAAGAGTGCCGGGGAGAGCTATCGCGCTCCTCCTGTCTCTCGCGAAAAGTGCCAGGAGCACGATAGCGCTCCTCCTGCAATGTCACTCTTAGATGCTGGTATTTCGCTGATTGTTCACAGATGGCACCTAAATGCAGATTACTGATGAAGCTTAACCCTTGTAGTTTCTAAATTGACCACTGGCGTTTATCTTCCTTTTGTTTTAAATGTGCTACGTTTTTATAAAATTTACTTAGATTTTGCTACCCCAATACGTCAAAATGGCGTAAATTCTTACTGAACTCACAGTTTGCAAAAAAATCGTCAAATAATATATTAAAAAGGTGAAACCACATGTAATAAAGTTTTCCTTGAGTTTTTGAATATTTACCTTCACTTATATTTGAGACATAATTTTTTCCTAAACTACTGCAAAATCAGCAAAAATGCCTCGGCAATTTTAGCATAGTACCTAGAAAATCGGTTGGCCCTCAAAGGGTTAAATTTCTCTCTGAATCTTAAAATGATAATTGCGCTCATAATCTGTGACTTCAGCCCTGATGGAGTGGAAACGGAACATAACTGCACTTTGAAAAATGAGTAACTTCTACTGTGATAGGAATTATCCTATCACAGGTTATCACAGGATAGGAAATAATTAACTGAGTGTAGTTTGTATGCTTTCTCAGTTATTTTAAAAAATAAATCCTATTGTCTCTGCAGTGAATTTTTGAGAATAACAAAAACCTTCGCTAGTGAAGGAGTATTAAACGAATCGCGTGAGAAAATGAGTAAAGTTCAAGACTTAGGTGGACATTTTAATTTGATTAGGGAGAATTTTGGTCACATAAAATTATATTTTTGCACTATTAATAGTGTAATATTTAATTCATGTATCCTGAAGTTGATGAAATTAAAACGTTTAATTCGTATATGGTCTCCATTATGACCAGGAAACCATCTTTTTTTATATTATTTTTCATAAGAAAAAATTCAATTTCTTTAATTGTAAGTTCATACAATTAAAGAAATTGAAGTTCATTCATATACCGTATTTTACTGACTATAAGACGCACCTTAATTTTTAAGCAAGTTTAAAAAAAAATAACATTTCTACCATTTTCATTATTAGACTAGCTGCGCTATTCCGTTTATGAAACGGAAATTTAAATTGGTGACAATTCAATAAAATTTATTTTTCTTATTTAATTTCTTTCCACTCCGGCAATTTTTACCCAGTTTTCATTTTTCAGTAGGGGTTAAATAATTTACATTAAATTGAATTAAAAGGGGTTATATAGGTTTCCCGCGGCATCGAATATATGGCCATTTTTAAGACGTGCGAGAATTTCAAATCAAACACTGGACATTTTTATATTAATTTCGAGTATAAGACGCACCTGAATTTTGGAGGCAATTTTTTGAAGAAAAAAGTGCGTCTTATAGTCCGTAATATACGGTACACATAATCATAACGTATAAAAATCGTCTTTGTGAATTATGTTGTATCTCATTATTACAATTTATCAGATTATCAACCACAAAAACATATAAACCTGTAATAACACCACATATCAGGTCCTGCAAACTGTATAGGTCTGTAAAACCTGTATAGGTCCTGCAAAATTAATTGTATAGCTCGCCAGCAGGTTCTTATTTTCAACTCATATATCTTAATTCTTTTCAAAGTCATGTCTATATAACTTTATACGGTAGATAAAATTTGGAACATAACCTCTAAATCCATATCATTTAACATTCTAAGAGCTCTCTTTCAAAGAGTTCAATATCGCTAAAAACTAGCTTAAAATGAGGCAATTGGAACAATGTGGCATGCTTAAATACTTGAGGGAAAAAAACAGTGAATTTCCATCATGGCCTCGCTGCCGAAGGATCACTCGTAGAAACACCAAAGGGAAGGAGATGAAAGTATTCGGGGAAAGGCTCGAATGGGTGTGGGGGAAGTACTTCCTTCCATCTAGCACCCTTATCTCTCCCCACCCTCGTTCCCTTACATTCTAGCCAGGATTGAGGGCGACAGACAAACTCAAACACACACACACCCTACCCAACCTTTAATCTTCGGAGGAGGACAGGTGTTGGGGGTGAGATACGTCCCTTTCCTTAATTTACTCGCCCCCGTAGGAGGAATGTCAAACTCCTAATTGGTCCGTATTAATTTACAGGGTCCGATTAAAATTTTAAAGCCCTGTTCGCGTGCATAAACGTTAATTGCGTCTTGCTTTTTGATTTCGTTTACGACCGCGATTACTGGCTGGTTTTCGGTCGGGAAGGCAAATGATTTACCGTTCGTGATTTATGTCTCGATCCTAGGCGTCTCGGATTCTTTCGTGGTCGTCGCGCGTCTCAACCGGTGAGTTGGATGGAGAGGGCATTCCGTCTTCGCACTGAAGCCTCACAACCAAAATAACCACCATATTGGTTATCCCTGATATTTCCTTACTTTTCTTTGGATAGCACATTGGAATGTACGAATTACATAATGAAGACTAAGAATATCCACCATCTGTTTGAAATTGAAGACCAGTAACTCTTGAAACACATATTCACTACGTTTACCAATCGATCTAAGATCGATCTGAACTCCGACCGATCTGAAAATTCCGAGCGAGCCGACTCAGATCGCCTGGTTTACCAAATCGGACTGAAAATATCGATTCATATCGATCGAAAATTTCGATCGCTGTAAAATATCGATCGAAAAACCGACCATCGAATCTATCAGTTGAAGCACGATTGGCCAGGTATGTAAACAAGTGCAGAGTTATAAATTGTCAGTCGCATTCCGAGTGAACGAAATTGTCCAATTGGAGTTAGTATTGCGATGTGCTACGATATCATCAATGTCACGTCTCACGCCATGACTGCACTATTGTTACAACTCTTTGCAACACTCGCTTTGAATAATAACGATTATATTTTGTTTCCGAATGACGACCAAAAGAATAAAGTGGAGCGCCACAGACCCGCTGGTTTAGATCGATCTGAAATCTCAGATCAATCCCTCTAGTCCGTTGCGTTTACCAGTCCGAGCTGATCCGTTCAGATCGATCTGAGATCGATTGGTAAACGTGGTGATTGGCTTTTTAGTGCGATGGATTACACTCGATTTATCATAGTTTTCTTCTGGGAATGCGGGCTATTATTAATTCAAATATATTAATTGATATATGTTTAAAAAAATGCATGCTAAAAGGGCAAGTACATGCTGTTTTCTCTCGAGTTATCGATGGGAAACATCGTAAAATTTCAAAATTAGTGCGTCAGCCCGAGAGCGGTAAACGAAAATCGGGGTGAACAATGATGGTGGTGAGGCCGCGCCTTCGTTACTGCTTTTAGCGTTAGCCACAACTGCAAACGCCTTATCCGTCTACCTCAATGGTGTCATCATTATATACGACTTTTTATACGGTGGGTTGGGCGAGTTGGCTACATTACATCATAGCGTAGGTTAGGTGGGTTTGAAGTGATTTTCTATTGTGAAATATTGTATTGGAAGGTCCAAAACTCGAATATTTTTACAATTTTATCCTTCCTGCTACTTTTCGAAGCATAAATTCGCTACTCATGTTATGAGCTCACTCGAAATTACTTCCAGCCTCTCTGCACATGTTGATGATTGCTCCTTCACCTAGCAACGCGTGAGAGGTCGTGAGACCCGTGACGTTGTACTTCAAACCATCCATTAAGAATACAGTAATACCTTGGATTACGAATAACTTGGCCTGATAGAGTTTAGTAATACGAGCAAAAGTGTGTCATAAAACTTTGTATGCGAACAAGGCTTTCTAATTCGAGTGAATGCAATACGCCATGTTCGACGAGAGTCAAGAGATGACGTCTGAGATGATAAATGGGGAGGCACCATCTGCATTTACGTCTATGAAATAGCGTGCAAGCTGCCTCAAGGGTGTGTGGCACAGGGTGATTCCACACCAGGCACAAAGCACACATCCCAGTTCAAATCAGAACCTCGCTCGTTCCCCCGGAAGTTAGGTGCAGACCAAAATGTAGTTAGTGTAACAATCCACGGTCAGACCTGAAACTAAGGGAATGCTACGCAAACGAATTGGCTATCACGGAGTACACTAGTTAAGATACTAAACAATACAGGAAACAAAATTGAGGCAGAAACTCGTAGTCGCGGTATCCTCAAAATTCAGAGAAACTTAGTAGTAAATCAGTATTGAAGGAAAAAGACTTCGAATAGCAAAAAACCCCTAAACATTTTTTTTCAGTAATTTAATATTGATATTGTACTTCGGTTAAGGAACAAGTCTCCCGAGTTTCCATCATTTCTTATGGGAAATCTCGCTTTTACAAACTAGTGTATGTAATTACGAGCAGCATGTTTCCGAAACGAATTATGCTCGCAACTACATTTACCAATCAATATCAGATTGATCTGAATCTGATATTGGCTGACGAGCGACTCAGACCGATCTGACTCAGACCGCCTGGTTTACCGGCACGGACTGAAAATATCGATAGTGAACAATCGAATCTGTGAGTTGAAGCTCGATTGACCCGGTGTGTAAAGAAGTGCAGAGTTAAAAATTTTCATTTGCATTCCGAGTGAATATAATTGCCCAATTGGAAGTAGAATTGCGGTATGCTACGATGTCATCAACGTCGCTTCAGTTGCCATGACTGCACTCTTGTCACAACTGGTTACAACACACACCTTGAATAATAACGGTTATATTATGTTTTCATATGACTGTCGACAGAATAGGGAGTAATTCCACAGACCAGATTCAGATCGATCTGAAATATCTCAGACTGGATGAGCAAGCGGGCTTCTCAGATCGATTCCACTAGCCTGTTGCGTTTACCATACGTTCGTCTATTGTTAATTGTTAATCACCCGATGTAAGAGGCCTTTATTGTGCTGTTTTCGGGAGTGTGAGTATACATAAATAAAATAAAAAGAATACCGTCCGGTCAGATCGATCTGAGATCGATTGGTAAACGAAGTGGTTGTCAATTTAGGTATTTTTTTGTAACCGTTGTGTGAGTCTCATGTACACTTCGTGCCCGATATATATTTTGTCGTTTTTTTAAATTTTCTTTTATTCGGATGTGTAAAACCATGGGATGATAAGTATATGAATTTTTATGTTTATCCTAGTCTTCCTCAGCCGTAAAATTCACGGGAGAACGGGACCTAAATCGCTCGTATGTGGTTATTTTGTTGATTGTTTCTTCCCCTAGCAACGCGTGCGGTCACGAGACCGAGATGCTTCAGATACGAATTATCCTCGTATATATATATATATATATATATATATAAGGTTTCACTATAATTTAAAAGATCAGAATCTCCACGATTTCATGATGGCAACTGACGCCGTCCAAGACAACATTGTCAACTTAGGTATTTATTTTTACGCGTTAGTATGACCCTCGTACTTATTTCATGCCGCACATATATTTTATTATCTCTTTAAAATATCCCATATTCTGATGTGTACAGCCATAAGGTGAATAAATAGGTGAATTTTTATATTTATTCCCAGTCTTCCTCAGTCGTAAAATTCACGGGAAAACGGGACGCAAATCGCTCGGATGTTGTCTTCGGCCATTTTAGCGTCTTCTCCACCGTCGCGAGCGATTAGGGGAATCCAAGAGAGTCAACGAGATTTGACGGGGACACACGCGTCTTTATTTTAACAACTTAACCACGTCATCTCCCGCTTCCGATTCGATTAACTCGTCCCGTATCGCGGGGATTGTGTGACGCCGGGCGGCGGGAGTGGCAGCGGTCGGGTGCCGGGAACGTCTAGAAGAGAGAGGCGGGGAACTCAAGCAGACCGTGTCCCCCGGCAATGTGTCACGCGCGATGTGCGTTCACGTATTCCGATGCCAAAGCTTTTTCGGAACTCCCCGACTCAGTTCATCCGATTCAAATTTATAAATACTCTTGAATACGGAAGATGGCGGCGATTTCAAAACCTTCGTGCCTCTCGTTATTATAATCACGGCCGTCCAACGTTGTCACTGGCAGGTCGGCCAGTATTCTTCGTATTAGCTATATCCCATTCCTTTTTTTTCCGACGTGTTCTATTAACTTCTACATCTACATACAGAATTGTTGTATACGATATATATATATATATATATATATATATATATATATATATATATATATATATATATAGTGTGACTGAAGAAGGGCTAACACCCGAAACGTCTCTAAGTAAGACTCTCTCTTTACTTTCGTCTTTTTACCCCCTGTAAGTTTCCTCTTTAATTGTGTATATATATATATATATATATATATATATATATATATATATATATATATATATATATATATATATATATATATATATATATATATATATTACCTTTTTACCTCCTGTAAGTTTCCTCTTTAATTGTGTATATATATATATATATATATATATATATATGAGATGTTAAATTGGTTAAAAATTGAAGATAGACGCATGCTGCAAAATATTTATTTTTAAATTATTAAATGTAAAGATTCCATTGTATTTATATGGCCAATATGTATATAATAAGGACAAAAAAGGCGAATGACTAGAAATAGTTTGAGCTTAATAATACCATGCCGTAGAACAACTACTTATAATAAATCATTTTATGTATCATCGTGTAAATTGTGGAATTCTCTTCCTCAGAATATAGAGACGTTGAAATCAGTGTATGCATTCAAGAGAGCTCTGAAAGAGTATTTATGTTCTAAATATTAGTATATAAAATGTAACATTTACTTATTTCTTTATTTTATTTTTTGTAAATTGTGTAATATTAGTGGCTGTTTATACAAAGCATTGTAAGTGTTATGCCTTGAATCTTTTTATGTAATTTTTCCAGAGACAATACCAACCTCTAATATTCTCCTCTAATAATGTCTCCTGCATGTCATGATGTAGCTATTACTTTATTACTTTACGTTGTTTGTAAATCTTATGAGCAGCTTAAAATATAAACAAATGTAAATGCCATGTACTTGTGCTCCATGGGATTATATGGTCCCAGAGTAAATAAACTTTCTCTTATCTTATCTTACATTCTACACTTCGAGCCGCCGCATGGGCGTGTGGCAGGGGGTGTTAGTACACCAGCCGTGTGAAGATGTAAAGAAGTAAGGTTTTGGGAAGTGAAATGGTGACGTGCATTATGGGAGTGCATTAAGTGGAGCTTAGTTTTTATTGTGATCGCTTAGTGTGAGCGGAAGGAACGAGTTTTTTTACCAATCTGTTCGGCAGAGTATATCTCTTATTTTATCGCATCTGTCAGACCTAGAAATGTAGTGAGGCGTCATGATAATAATCTCTGTGTCGCTCTGAAACTCACCAGTTCTAAATGTCTCAAGCAACGTAAGCTTAGCGTGTAGCCTCCGAGTCTCTAGGGGCTCCCACCTTAACCCCTCTAAAAGGTGTGAGAGACTATATGGTGGCTGTTCTTAACGAAACGCGCAGATTTTCTTGTTATTTTATTAATTTTTTTGGTTAAATATTTATGACCAGCGTCCCGAATGCTCGCGGTGTAGTTGAGGCGTGGCCTTAACAGGACGATGTGGCATCTCTCTTTTACTGTTTGTATTAGTATTATGGGAGTATATTTAGTGGAATTCAGTTTTTATTGTGGTCGCTTATTGTGCGCGGAAAGAACGATTTTTCTCACCTATCCTTTTTTTCCGAGCCGTTCAATTAGCGTCTACATCTACATACTGCACTGCGAGCCGCTTCATGGGTATGTGGGAGGGGGTGAAAAGACACCAGCTGTGTATGTGCGTGAAGATTTTGGGTGGTGAAATAGTGAAGTGTATTATGGGAGCGTTTTGATTGGAGCTCAGTTTTTTGCGAATAATCACTTAGTGTGCGTGGAAAGAACGTATTTGTGCCCCTATCTGTCCGGGAATGTGTCTCTCCTCTTTTATCGCTTTTGTCTTACCAAATATGTGGTGTGGCGTCAAAATAATATTCTCTGTGTCGCTTTGAAACTCAAACTGTTCTTAATTTCTCAAGCAAAATGAGCCTTGCGTGAAGCCTTCGAGTCTCCAGCGGCTCTTAACTTAATCTCTCTAAAAGTTGTGAAACACTGACACCAGACGTGCAAAGGATATGGATTTTGGAAATGAAATTTTGAAGTGTATTATGGGAGTATATTGAGTGGAGCTCAGTTTTTACTGTGGTCGCTAATTGTGCGTGGAAAGATCGAATTTTTAAATCTATCTGTCCGGAAAAAGTATCTCTCTTATTTTATCGCTTCTGTCGGGTATAGAAATGTACTGTGGCATCGAAATGATATTCACTGTGTCGCTTTGAAGCACGCATCTCCTGAAATGGTATCTTAAGGAAGTCTTTTTCTCTGAGTAAAATAGATGTGTTGCACTGGATGGTGGAAGCGTATTATCATGGTAAAGGTGGTGAGCATTTCGAATGGCAGGGTTTTCCAGATTAGTGAAAATCTCATTTGGAGACCCTAATTGATGAGTTGCGCATTTTTTATATCTTTTCCCCAACCATGTGAAGAGTCTTCATCTTGAAGGAAGAGAGCGCATATGTTCCCGCACATGTTACTCCGTTGAAGATGGATCGAGGAAAATTTTTATGAAATCCCCAAAATCCCCTTCGCCCTGCCTTTAGCTCACTCTTCCTGCGAAATCTTGAAATTGAACTAGCTGAGTTCTCTTACCACGATCATCATCACCATCACTTGAAACTGGAATTACTCAAAGTTTCGATTCTTGGATAGTTTATTGCATAGTTTTTCTATTTTGGGTGAGGTGAAACTTTCCCTACGTATAGTTTAATCTATTTTATACCCATTACATCACCCTTTAGTTTTCTTTCCGTCATATCGTTCTAAAATTCCTAATCTCTTTCCGCCAAGATAATTCAATACTGCTACCACTCTACAATGACCGTTATCTTAACACGCAGCCCACACACATTTGTCAATGGAAGCATTGAACAGCCACGGTGACATTATGCGTCCCTGCTGTACACTCGGTTTTATTTCAAGCCGGTCAATTAAGACCACGCTATATTTCACTCTTGACTCAATATTATAATACATTGCATGGCTGTTTTAACATTCAATAATTACTCATCACCACGCATAAATTCTAAACCATTCACTGCGTATTTCCATATATCCTGTCTACATCCATCTGCTGGCAGCTGATCAGTACTACCCTCCCAGGCATGAAGCATACCACTTATCACATGAAGTATCTCCCACTGTTTACATCTTTTCGATGAAAAAGTCCATTGCTTATGTATACACTTCATCATTTCTTATTTTTAACTTCCATTTTATCTTCAGCTATCGGAGGCTTATAGTCTTTTCTTGTCAGCTTTTCTAATGGTCCATGCTTTTGATCCATAGAGTGCCACACTCCGAAGCATGGACCATTGGAAAAGCTGATATTTTATCTAATCACTCTATATTTCCACATAATATCCTTCAAGTTCTATTAACCTTCCTTCAGCGATTCACTATGGCGAGTATGCTCTGTCGGTACCAGTCCTCACTCTGGTTAAGGAGTCAAGTTTTCTCTGCGTTTATCTCCTCTTCGTCAACCGAAGTAGCAGTGAGGTAAAGTACTTCGTATCGTTACTCAAAATGAATTTGAAAAAAAAGATAAATCATTAAGGAGTGTACATTCTTTATCGTCTTTAGTTTGTTCCAGACTGGTATTTGCGAGCCTAATCCTGCAGAAAAACCTCCGCAGAGTCCATCAAATTGTTCATAGTACAGGGTCGTGATCACCAGATAAGGCTTTGCGACCAACGGGTTTGCATCCCTCGATGACCGTTTTAACGCTCTGATTTTTTTTATTTGAGAGTAAAAAGATAAAAATGTGAGGCGTTACTTTTAGGGCAACCCTTGTAAATATGTACCCGTGCATTTCTGAAGCTCTTTTATTTCAAATTTTGAGGAAATATCCTCATTCTACGGTATCCTTTTTTACCTTCTCACATCGTCCCCCTTCAATTTCCTGCCACCTCTAGGAAATGAAAAAAAAGAGAAATTAGTAACCTCTCCTCTCACTTATATATTTCTCTACCCTTTCATCGTTTTCATCTCCTCCTTCCTCTTCCTCTCCATCTTTCTTTCCCTCATTTCCTTCGGCCACGTTCACGTACAAACACACCCTCTCCGTTTCCACTTCTCACCCGAAATCTGTCTCGCTTGTTTGTGGTTCGCCTGTCTCTATGTTTATACGTTCCGGGAGGTTAAAGCTTGTCCCCGGGAAATTAGTTTTGAGTGCTTGCCAAAGCGACTCCCCCCCCATTTCTGTCACGGCCAGCCCTCTTCGGTCCGTTCCCCTCTTCCGAAAAATCTCCTCCTATTCCCCTCCTCTCGAAACAACCCGCTTCTACCTACCCCTCTTTTTTTTACCTCCAATCATCTCCGTTTCGACGCGAATGCGTCTTTCAAGTTGGACTCGGGGCCATTTACGCGATGTTTAATTCGGTGTCCATGATGGTAAGAATATTAATTTCTTAATAAATAATACTAAAAAAACAAGAGTAATTGAATACCTATCAAAAACCAATATTTAGTCACAGAACGACTTGAATACAGTTGTAAAAAATAGCAAGCTCCGTCTTTTTGCCGATGATGCAGTAGTGTATAAGGAAATTAGAAATGAAGAGGACAGACAGTTTTTAGCTAAGGATTTAGATGCGATTGATGATTGGTGTGATAGATGGCAACTAGAAATAAATTTGAAGAAATGCGCGATTATGAATTTTTGGAAAAAGAATGGCTTTCCCCGGAATAATTATTGCATCAAAGAAAACAAAATATGTAACGTAGAATCTATTAAATACTTAGGCGTCACCATCACTGAAGACATGTCATGGGGGAAACACATCAGGGAAATAACTAGTGTAGCAAACCGTAGATTAGGATTCGTAAAAAGGGTTCTAGGCAAATGCGATGAGAGAGTACGAGAAAGAAGCTATTTTACATTTGTCAGGCCTCATTTAGAATATGCCGCTAGTATATGGGATCCGTTCGAGGAAGGTATGATAAAAGAATTAGAGCGCGTGCTAAGGAGATCTGCTAGGTTTGTTAAAGGCCGTTATGATAATTGTATAAGTGTTACGAGTTTAATAGAAGAACTAGGATGGGAATTACTATCAGAACGCAGGTTAAAATTTAGGTTAAACCTTTTAAGTAAATTCGAAACAGAGTTGTTCACAGATGACGTTAGATATATATTGAGAACCCCTGCGTATTATGCTAGGTTTGATCATATTAACAAGATTAGTGAGATAGATTGTCGTACCGATGGATTTAAAATGTAATTTTTCCCTCGTACTATAAGAGAGAACAATAGGCAGCGTAGCAAAGGGATAGGTAGGTGTAATATAGTTAGAGTAGTCTGTAGTGCATGATGCATGTAATAACAACCAATAATCCCTTCCTTATTATGTAGATACTAACCATCTAGCTGCATGTGACCCTATTATCTATCATATCCCCCTTAAATATCCTACTTGCATGTCAATAATGCATGTTAGGTGATCTTCACCCCCTACCACACACCCTCGTGGTGGCTTGCAGGGTATCACGTAGATGTAGATGAATATGCAGATTCATATTATTTCGTTTATCCCGTTGCGATGTTTTCGTCATTCATCGATATATAATGTTTTATCTCTAGAATGCCCAAATTTCTAACCTACTTAAACTTTTAAACTTAAAACTTAAAAAGACTGGTATCCATTCTTACCAGATACCAGCCTGACGTTATCCGGAAGATAACGAGAAAAATGGAAGACGCTATGGACCTGAAAAGGGCCTCCGAAGATAAGCCAAAACCTGCAGCCTTCGCTGTCATTCCATATGTTGCCGGCACATGTGAGAAGATAGCCAGAGTACTTGCAAAACACAACGCCGTCACCCGTTTCAACTGCGTCCAGAAACCTCAGGCATCCTCTGCAAGGCCAAGGACCGCCTACCAGATAATACAAAAGGTGTCTACCAGGTGAAGTGCGAATGCGGGAAATCCTACATCGGACAGACATTGAGAGCTCTCAAATGCCGCCTGAGAGAGCACCAAAGAGATGTAAAGAATAGGCAGCTATGCAAATCAGCTCTGGCCGAACACACCTGGAGTGGACCTTGTCACAATATGAATTTCGAAGAACCAAAATGAATAGCAAAAGAGAACAGCTACTTCCCCAGACTCATCAGGGAGGCCATCAAAATTGTAAAAACACCCGAAAACATCAACAGAGAAGATGGCTACACTCTCTCTCCTACGCCTGTAAGAGAATTTTCGTTAAGGAAAAGAAAGCGACCAATGACAGCGCACCAGACTGAATTGGCGGGAAAACGACCGGCTATGTAAGACGGTCAAATTCATATTGTAAATGTCTAATCTAATCGGGACAGAAATTTCACAAAATGCATTGGACGAGGCCATAAAATGGTACGAAAAATGGCGAATAAAAATAAACCCAGACAAAACCAAAACCGTAACATTCACGAGGCCGAAAACACAAAAACCGACGTGCCCTGGACTCACTGTCAAAGGCAAACAAATAGAATGGACAGAAGAAGCCAAATACCTTGGGGTCACCATAGACCAAAAATTAACATTTAAGAAACATATCGAAAATATTATTAAAAAGACAATCGGCATTAGAGCAGGATTATCGCCCGTATTAAAAAATAACACTGTGCCAGAAAAGATAAAGAGATATATTTATGAGACATACATAAGGCCAACTACGCTCTATGCAACTCCGGCATGGGTAGGCCTTATAATTAAAGGGAATTTTAATAAAATAGAGAGAATGGAAAGAGATTGCCTGAGGTCAATTTTCAAAATAAAATGGTCGACCGATACAGACTTATATAAAGTCACGAAAATAGAACCAATAAGGGATGTGATTAAGAAACAGGCCAAAGATTACTATGACAATTTGAAAACAAATGACAATAGATTAATTAATGACCTGGCGACAGATAAGACAAGTACCTGGGACAGATATGTCAGGACTAATAAGGTCCTGACATTGTAAAACGGCTGGGAAAGCCAAAAGACGTGGACCCAGAGCACAAGTCCTACACTATGAGGACACACACTGAGTAAAAGCTGCTTACGCAGCAGGTCACGAGATGTAAATGTCTACTTGGCTAAATAAACATATTTGAATTGAATTGACACGCATCGTCACATCTGACCTGCAGAAGACAGCTGCAACGCTGTCGAAACTGTCGTCTTCGACAATGGAAACACGCGGAAGAGGACCCGAAAAGTCTTCAATATCATGTGTATATATCTCCTTGCCATATGATCCAGAATGTCTATTCCATATTTTGTCTCAATTTACTTCGTGACTGTAAAAGGGTTTTTTCTCGCTATCAGTGACATTCACTACTCTCGCGTGGCCTCTCACTATTTTATCGCACGGCAGCCGCGTTATGAAGAAACAGAATCGCGCCCCTGGAAGCCATAGTTTACGCTTGAATGACGAGTCAGTATTGACGAATCTTTGACTTATCTCCTTCATCGCTTGTACATGTCGAGGCATCAAGATTTCGAGGGATTATTCTCGATCGCCGAAAGAAAGGACCTGGGGCCTTATTCAGTAAGGAATCGACGCGGTCGAACCTCTGAAAATCCGTGGATGTGACGTCGAATTCTCAGAAAAATCTCAACTTTCGAATGGTCCCCTTTGAATTTCACGCGGTTCTGACGTCAAAATTTCGTCACTGTCGAGACTCGGAACTTCCGAGGTTATATAGAATAGACCCCCTGGAACCCTATACAGTAAGGACTCGGAGCGGTGGAACCTCGGAAAATCCGTGGATGTGACGCAAAAACCCTCGATGAAGCACAACTTTTTAATGGCCCTATTTGATATTTTCGTGGTTCTGACGTCAAATTTTCGTCACAGTCGTAACTCGAGTATTCCGAGACCTTACAGAATAACCCTCCTGGTCATCCGTGAAAATCCTTCGGCTTTTGCCTGTCCAGTCCTCAAGGCCAAAGGAAGCGGTATGCGCGTGGAATATTTGAGGTCTTTCGCGCATTAAGCCGTTTCCTAGTTTCAGAGTGGTGTGCCTCTGTTCTTTGAGCCTCTTAGTTCTCCGGCACATTTGCTTAAATCCTTGCCTGCCAATCCTGTGTTTGCCACTGGTTTTTTCTCGTTATCAATGATGTTCACGTCGGTTTGTTAAAAGTCAAGAATAAACACGGTATTATTTCGATTACCGACATACGCTGTAAGCGTAATGTCATTTTCATTTGTAAATATGTAGTCGTATGTAATTTTTCTTTCATGTATTTTACTTCTGTTGGAACTTCTTATTATGCTCACAGTTCCCAACGACGTAGTGTTAACGTGCGTCAGTTGATTTGCAAGCGTTATACATGTGATAAAATTGCCTGTGGTTATGCTGTGACTTTTTTTTCGGTAGGGCTTCATTAGCATCATCACCACATGATCGGCGGGACGTTCCTTCTCAGTATGATTAGAGTCTTTGCCTGCGTTAGTGAAATCATTTACCACATACTTCATATCTTTGTCTACAGATATACAAAACTTTCCAACAAACTCATCAAGTTTTTACGCCATTAATTGAGTAAATGGACTTCTGGCTAGGAAACAGCTTCATCAACAGCTATTAAAGACTGTGGTGGCCTGCTGCGTGAAATGTAGTTGTCAACAAATCTAATCTATACTGTTGTAAAGAAATGAAATTTGTTAGTCTCCACATGGACCGAGGAGTTAGATATCTCAACAAATCGCAAGTATCGTACATTTTCGGAGAATTTATTTTTAGAAATGATTCTCTAAAATAAAGGCACACTCCAGTTTTCATTCCACGAACTGTGTGAAGGCCTGTCATTTGCTCATGAACCCCTCTGCCGTACGAAACAGCGATCAATGCGTCCGGTTCCTTAGCGCGAATTTGTTCCACGGTTCCTTAGCTCGTACGATTAGTTTCCATTTCGCCTGTTCGCTTCGGCAATGTACATTTTTGACGTATTTTAGGGTCTTAGGTTAGTAGAAAGAAACATAATGCATAATTGTTCCGGCCCATCTAAACATTACTACAGAAATAACACAGCACATAGATCTGGAGCTAAACAACTTCGCAAGTGACAATATAGTGCTAATAAAACCAGAGGTAACTTTGTCTGATACTAAATGTTTAAAGGAAAATTTAAAATGCTGCGTCAAGTGTTAAGCTAGAAAATAAAAGTCTAAAACTTTCAAGAGTATACTTAAAACATTATTTATGAAACGTTTATAACCCACGATAGCGGAGGTAGTCAAAAAATGATCTCAGGGATTCGGGTAATTTTTATTTTAATGGGAAGAAAAATTAAACGAAGGTCCGCAGTGACCACGCTTACTTAAAGTGCATGATAAATTAATAAAGTTCACGAAACATTTGTTTTCTGTGATGATAAATGGTCACATGAGAGAAAAAAAATCATAAGTCGTCAAAAAGATTCCTTGGGCATTCTACTTTTAAACTGTGGTATTTAGAATTTTTACAGGAAATGTAAGGCTAATTTTGTCTGCTTCCCGCTATATGACTGCGTATTCGAAAAACTGTCTTCTTTTAATTGGGCCTAATTTTGCTTAAAAGGCTAGATTTATGAAATGATTAGTTCGGTAATCCTCAATATTTTGCTTATTCTTCATATTTAAAAAAAATTATCTTGCGAAAGAAAGTCATGATAATTCATCTCGCCACAATAAGTGGCAAGTAGATAGATTATTTCATCACTCTCCGGACTCGACAGGAATTCGACCGGGGCGCGGAAGCCGAGAATCCCCCGTCGACACCCCGCCGTCACCCGACAAAAGCGCGGAACGAGGTGCGGTGAATGTTTAACCAAGAATAGTACCAGAAATGCAACCACGTCTTCGTTGATGAAATACCGTGCTAGCCCCCTTCTGGGTGTGTGGTGTTGGGTGATTCCGCTCCAGGTGTACAATCCTCGATCTAGTCCAATTTAGAACATCGCACGGCCCCTCGGCTCATGAGGGGATGACCGGAAGCAGTCAGGAGGACAATGTCCGGTCAAACCAGAAACCAAGGGAATTCTACGTTTACAAACATACTGACCCGAAGTGCACGGGTGAAGATACATATAGCGATTGTCACTTAGTTTAATTCATGGATTAGTGGATTAATGAATACTACAAGATATTAATCAATTCAGAAAATAAAATAATGAAGTTTCTACTGAATGAGGTGAATTTAATAATGAATAGATTTTAAGGTGTAAGGCTCAGCAATTTTTTTCTATGCAGAGACTTGCGTGAAACTTTGTACGCGGTCCCATGCTTGCGGCATCTAAAAAATTACATTGAAGTGAAAAAATCACTTTTTTCCGATTTGGATTCTCGGCAATTAATTCTATTTTCTCTCATAGGCAGACTTATGTCACATGATATATATTTCATAACGATTCGATTACATAGGTACATATTTAGGCATAATTATGCGTATCATACCATTATTATGGTTCATTAGAAAGATCAAGTTGGCGTTCAGAGACAAGAAATTTATTAAGTTAAATCTCCGCCTTATTTTCGATAACCGCTGCGAAAACCCTAGTCATCATCGAGGTGATTGAAGGATTAGATTGGGAGCCGCTATGCAGACTTTGAAGCTACACGCTTCGCTAGTTGCTTGATGAGCCCAGATTACGCGTTTCATGATGACATGAAATATATTATTCTAACTCTGCAACATTCATCTGCAGCTGATGTAAGCGATATAAAAGATAGGTGCATTGCCGAAATTTTAGGTATAGCTCTCGTATGCGATAGAATAAGAGAGATACACTGCCGAACAGATAGGTACAAAAACTCGTTCTTTCCGTGCACAATAAGCGACCACAGTAGAAATTGAGCTCCACTAAATACACTACAAAATGCATGTCACCATTTCAACTCCCAAAAACTTACATCTTTACACGGCTGGTGACCTAACACCCCCTGCCAAACGCCCATGCGGCGGCTCGCGGGGTAGTATGTAGATGTATGTAGATGTATGCGTTCATGGCGTAGCGGAGTGGTTTACTTAGGGGCTACTTAAGGTAGTTTGAGCGAAATATCATTTTACCTAGAAATCAATGAATTTAGTCTCAGTTCAAAGAATAGTATATCACCCTTCCATTGACACCAAAAATTCAACCCCTTATCACATCACTTTCCGAAATATTTGCCGTAAAATGCCAGCCCTTTTAAATGGGAAATGGACGTATATGCACTCCAGAGAGACCTTATTTAACAAATGAGGAATTCTAACATCTAGATCTCTCCAAAAAATCAAGTGTGTAGTTTTTGTGTTTTTTCACCTATTTAGAAAATTAATCATACTGTCACCGCAGTAAATTCTTCGGGATCACAATAAACCTTCCGTTTTAATGGAGTTTCAAACGTACCGCGTGAAAAAAGTGAGTCACGTTAAAGAATTATTTAGATATTTTTATTTGATTACTTACAATTTATGTCGAGTGAAACTATATCATTGCACCAATAATAATGCAATATTTAATTCGTGTGTCTCACAGCTGGTGACATTAAAACTTATACTTTGAATATGGTCTCTATTATAACTAGGGAACTATCTCGCTCGCACTACCTTAAGGAATTCTATGAATCGGGGGAGAAAGGTTGTTCAGTGTCGAGAGTCAGGAAACATACCTTTTTGCTTCCAACACAAGCGCTTCGAGAAGTGTGATGACTCACCCACTACCAGGACATTTCATTTCAACTCGTCATTAGCAGAAGCCTCAAGGTAAAGTCTGTGCTAAAGTCAAAGAATTTGGTGATTTTTAACCTCTTGCCTTGCGATCCTTGTGTGTACATATATCCTTTGAAAGCCGGCTTACGATTGGAGTCAGCAAGAACTTTTATCGCAAGCTTGGTGCATTGGAGGAAAATTTCTTTGGGTAAATTATTGTTCAACTCAAAGGACGAAGTGACACCTATGAACAGAAATGGTGTATATAACTCAAATGTGCTACTCCCAATTGTACTTGGATATACATTGGACAAAGTGATCGAGCCATCTCTGTAAGGGCTCGAGAACACAAAAGGTGTTGGGTGAAAGGAGATATCTCATCAGCCTTTGCCAAACATTCAATCGAAGAGGACCATTCAAGTGAGTTTTTGCCGGAAGTGCTACATATTGAGAGGAAAGGGGCCTAATTAGACTACTTAGAGCATTTTGAAATTTTGAGTGCATCCAAAAAAATAAGTGTGAATCTCCTAAATGAATGTGTTTTTCCCTCCCACTCTCCCCTATTATCCATGCCTTTCCCCCCACCACCTCCCACTGACCGTGACGCACGTCCCTCATGTCAACCAACCACTTCTCCCCCCCCCCTCATGCCTCCCCCCCCCCAGGTCTCTATATATTAACTCGCATAGCATAATGTACCTTTGAAAATGATTGCAAGGCAATCGAAACCTAGGTCGGGAATAAAAGTTTTAAGTGTGGAATAACTAAGAGATTTTTCTTTTTCTTCATGTCTGCGGTAAAATTCCACAAAGTTATGCCTTCAACCATTAAGTTTAGTCGGAACATTCTCGGTACTCGGTTAACTCCACGGCACGTTCATTTAATGTGGTCGTTCATGTGTCAGACTTAAAATGAATCGCGATCTCACGGCTGAAAAGACTGTAATTATCGGCTGCTATTACATCACTCCCGGTGACCATCCTCATCCCAGCATCTGTAGTGTCATTCTGTTTCTTCTTAACGCCATAGCGCCGCGGCCATTCGGTAAAATAGTAAATAGCTTCGCAACAGTGCAATACCGTTTTTCAAATCTCACGCCGTTTTATCGTCCACGACACTTATTGATGGTATTGTCGTAACCATATCGTAAGATGCTACTTCGCTCTAGATAGGCCACATCTCAATTACGCCGCGAGCATTTGGGACCCTGGTCACATAGATTTAACCAAAAAATAATAAAGAAAATACCAAGAAAAGCAGCACGCTTCGTTAAGAGCTGCTACGAGCGAACATAAAAACATACCTACTATTAACCCCCTTGTAATACGGCAGATTAGATCGCGCCAATAAAATTAGAGAGCTAGATTGGAGAACCGATAGGTATAAAATGTAATTTTTTCCGCGAACCATTCGGGATCATAGCAGCTGTGATCGTCGTCATGAATAGTTCGAATTGTGACAATAGGCAGACAGTAAATCTTTTTCTTTATATTCTCTACGTTCTTATTTATGCATGATGTTCTTATTTATGCATGATATTTTGAATATGTAGTAGTAGTCATTGTACCCCTTGCACGTTGGAACGATTGACGATAGAATGTTTCTTGGTTAGTAGATTGTTAATTGGCGCGTTGCATGTGTGATACGCTGGTTTCAATGTAGTATCGGTGTTCTACCGTATCATTCATGCATGCCTGGTGCGGAAGCACCCCCTGCCACAAACCCTTTGGGTGGCTTGCAGGGTATGACGTAGATGTAGATGTAGATGAACATATAGTATCTCACAAATTTTATTTAAGGATTAAGGTAGGAGCCCATAGAGACAAGGAGGCTACACGCTAGGCTTAGGTTGCTTGAGAAATTCTGAACTGGTTTGTTTCAGAGCGACACAGAGAATATTATCATGAAGCCTCACTACATCTCTAGGTCTGACAGAAACGATAAAATAAAAGAGATACATTGCCGAATTGATAGATACAAAAAGTCGTTCTTTCCGCGCAAAGTAAGTGACTAAAATAAAAAATTAGCTCCACTCAATACACTCCCATACTACAAGTCACCATTTCATCCTACAAAAACTTCCATATTTACACGGCTAGTGACCTAATACCCCCTGCCACACGCCCATGCGGCGTCTCGTAAATTCTACTCTAAATCTGTATGAGCAGTCGCAACGTGAGAAGAAAGAGAATCGCTCGCGGTGCTTTCATAGCGTTAGCAAACGCTATTATGTCACCGCGTTATGATAGTTTATGTAGAAACGGGAATAGCCCTCCAGGGTATGAAATAGTGCCAAAGTTGCTTATTTTGTATGAACTCTTATCTCTCGCTTTCACTCGAATGAGTCGTGTACACCCGAAGTCCTAACTGAAAATGAATCGTAAACACCCTCTCCTTCTGCCCCTCAAATTCATGTATATGAGGAGGACGAGTCAAGTGGGAAAGTTACTTAAATGATGGAATGACGTGCCGAAACCATGATCGGTTGAATATGAAAGCGTGGAAGTGTTCAAGTGTTTTTTTTCTCTCTTTTAGAGATGGAGCTAACATAAGAAGTTGGAGACGACCAATGTCCCCGGCGAATAGTTGACGATCGAGTATTTCGAGGAGAGAATCGCAGTGTTACTTCGGTGGGATCATACATTGCAGCCAACCATCCAACGGGAGCCGCTCGGGCCAATCGGCTGATTGTCGCAGCTGGGGAGGAATTCCACTGTCGAGCCACAAGACTTGGGTAAGAGTTGACTATGGGTCTTATTTTGCGGAGCCCGCTAAGCATTTCATTTAGTGATGGCATCCTTGTTCACTGAACGATACAACGATTAAACGAGGTTGTCATAATTTGAGTGCATACCCATAATCGCCGTATTTTTGATGTGAGATTTTGGAAATAATGTGCTCTTCGAATTAAATAACCATCGCGGTAATTTCAGCGAGGGGTTTGAATCTGCTAAATGGGTAATTATTGGGAGGTTATTGGCTAATTTAAAAAAATCGAATTCATACAAAAATCGATTCATTCAATTTGCATTACATACCTCCACCTGATATGAATAATCCTTTCGAGAGCTTTTCGTACTGAGATCTTAAATAGAAGGAATGGTTGTGCAGGTTACGCACCAAGGCGTAGTAGTCACATTTTATAGGACGCAGAGACCAACAGGGAATCATTTTACTTTCGATACTGCGTTTTGCACTAGTTTAGGAAAACCGTCTCACGCTCAGAGGAAAATAACTCCTTATTATGCGAGAAATTCTATTCTTAATCCGTATGCAGCTCTGATTGGAGATCGTTTAAAGGGACATATACCGGCGGAATTCACTTGAAATGGTCGTGTCTCCGGGGAAAAGTGTCGTGTGATACTAAAAAACTTCACTTCCTTTCAAGTTGCGATTTTTTTCGTGGATGTCGAAGTTTCCTGATGATAGCCGTCTCGATAAATGGGTGAAAGATTATCGTAGGTTTCTACGAATGTGCTGTCCTTTGTCTGCTGATAGCATGGTTATATTCCTTTCTTGTGAATTAATCCCAGCTTGTGAAGTATGGAACAGATTAGACCGTTTATGTGCCATCCGTGCTTATTTTACGAGTCATTTTTGACCTCTAAGTGGCCATCAAGTAAAAACGCCATGTAAAAATCTCCAAATATTTTCAATACTACTGTAAATTTTATCATTACTTAACTGCTGTTATTAAATTCTAGTCTTATGGCCAGTTGCCGGAACGTAACATATGTATTCCATAAAGTTATGGGACCCATAAGCCATGACAACCATTCAATAAGTGTTGCACAAACATTCAATAAACTCATTGGTCTCATAACTTACGACATGGAGTTATGAGTTCCTTAAGTAGCCAAGATGGCGGATGCGCAATGAACCGCTTGGAGTCTTAATTACTTGATAAAAGAGTTGTTTGAGACAAGTGACCGGTTTGTTTACTCTTACTGACTAATTATTATGTGCATTATCAATTATTTATAGGCTAAACTTTCATAACTTTTATCCGGCGGTGGAAGATTAGATCAAATATTCGAGGCTATTAACTATTGGTAAATAAATTAAGTAACTAATAGATGTGTTCATGCAACCCGAATATATTTATGAGTTCTATAACTTTATGGATCTCATAACTATTGATTCCATAACTAAATTTTCTTGCAACCGTCCATTAGTGACGTTTCTGATGATCTAAGAATTGGAATCGCAAAGACAACCAGAATTGGAGTGCATGAGAAAAGCTTTTGCACTCAAGAAGGCTTTATTTTTAACGGTGTCACAAATATTTGCGTGAGCAACAATATTTGTCGCTGGGGATATGCAGAGGCACATGAGAGGCCAATGCTTTCTCTGAGAACTCTGGCGGGCTATTCTGTTTCTACATGCACCACCATAACGCGGTGATATAATAGCGTTTGCCTGCGTAGCGTAGCACCACGCGCAATTCGGTATCTTCTAACGTTGCAAACATAGCGACAATACGATAAATAAGCCTTGCTTACGCTGAAATGGCGCGAGATTCGAAAAACGGAATTGCATTGTCGCGTAGCCTCTCACAATTTTATCGTACGGCTGACGCGTTATGGAGAAATAGAATCGCGCCCCTGGAAGGCATAGTTTACGCTTGAACGACGAGTCATTGGCTTATCTCCACCATCGCTTAAGGCCGCTTTACACGGTACATTTTATTGTACAAACTAATGTATGAACTCTTGCATGAGGAAAATTGAACCGTGTAAAGCGACAAAGTGTGTGATTGTCAGAATGACCTAACGGGAAATAGAACCTGATCTATTTCCACTCAGTTTATTGTAAATCTATGATACATTCGTTTGTAAAATAAAATGTACCGTGTAAAGCGGCCTTTAGACTTTTCGGAGCTTCAAGGTATTTGAGGGATTATTCGCGATTGCCGAAGGAAAGGAGCTGGTCAATCGTGAAAATCCTTTGGCTTTCACCTGCCTAGTCCTCAAGACCAAAGAAAATGGTATGCACGTGGAATATGTGGGATTTTTCGCGGGTAAAACTGTTTCTTAGTTAGAGTGGTGTGCTTCTTTTAATTTTCCGGCACATTTGCTCAATCCTCGCCTTCCAATCCTGTGTTTGCCACTGGTTTGATTCTATTGGCGGCGGTGAGATTTTTTTGAAAGCTTTTCAATGGTAGCCTCTCTCTCATAGTGTATATATGCATATTTGAAGCATTAAATTGACATATTTGTTTCTAGCCTTGCGTTGAAAACAGATCTTTTTAAACCGAGCTTCTCTCTGTGGCCTTAAAACATGTTTTATGGTGAAAATTACTTTTTTTAACAATTGAAGTAACTCTCAAACTTCATTCTCATTCAATGCGCTGTGTGTGACAGTTCAACATGCCTCTCATTCTGTACAACCATCGCACATCTTGTGTTTAATCACGTTATGTTTGTATTTGTAATGGCAGTGTCAATTATATTAAAGTGTTTTAGTTTAAATTTCCAAACATTGCATTTAATAAATGATGTGGTACGAAGTCACTCGCACGGATGCATATACACCAGGGTTGAAATTCTCTATGAAAATAATCATTTGACTTGACCGGGATTCGAACCCGTATCTCCCAATTACCGGTCAGGTGTGTTAGCCAGTTACACGTGTGTAACTGGTCTCGTCTCACGTGCTACAATGTAGACTTGAGGCCTGAACATCTAGTTCGCATAAACCACCCTCGAAATTCGCCTTGAAGGAAGGTGGCTTGGTTGTGTAACTGGCTAACACACCTGACCGGCAATTGGGAGATTCGGGTTCGAATCCCGGTCAAGTCAAATGATTTTTTTCATAGCGAATTTCAACCCTAGTGTATTTTAGTTTAATTTATTGCCAGCTTTTATCTGTGCTCCATTATTGAAGAAATAAATTAGCAGTGATAAACACCTGGTTTAATCACCACTCCAGGCGTAGGCACACATGAAAAATCCGGAGGACATATGGAGATATCAAATTGGTTACATTATGGTAATACAGAGAGGCTCAGAAAGTGTCAAAAACTCGTGCAGATATCCAGGGGCCGATACGGTCTCGGATCACAATTTGGAATATTAATTTTAACATGATTAAGTGTGAATTTAGATCAGTTTATTTTTGAAGGATGAAGAGGTGGATTGTGGAAGCATTTTAAAAGGGTGGAAAAGAAGTGAACACGGGAGATAGTGTAAATGAGCATAGGTAAATCAAAGGAGCAGGGGATATCAGAGGAAAAATGGAAGAGTGTAAAAACAGACATAGTATGAGCGGCGGAAAAAATAATAAAAGGTGGAAACGACGGGGGTAAAGAGGCATTGGGAAACGGGATAATTTTTGTAAGAAAATGGAGGAGAGAAGAAAGCGGAAAAACTTTTACACCGAACTTAGCAAGAGGGTGTATCAAGCATCGAAAAATAAAATTCAATAAGTAGCCAATCTGACGAAGGAACATTGGTGCTAAGGGCAATGCGAAGAAATGAAAAGGCTACAGGAAGGAATCGGGTGCGTTATACGCTGGAGTGAAAATTCTCTCTGGATGAAATATAGGGGAAACGATGCCATAGGATCATATATATTATTTCTCAAAGGTGTTTTTTTGTCACAACGCCATAACTCCCATAATTCTTCATCAAAATTAATGATTCAAACATCGTTTTAAAGCTTGTGTGCCCCGCTATTGATGAAAAATAGACAAATGGTTTGAAGTTAAAGTTTTTGTTAAAAAAATTATCAAAAATTAACAGTGCCATCTTTTGACAATATAATCGACTACTATGGTGGCTATGGTTACGTGCTTAAAAGACTAGGAGGCGCCATCTATTAACACATCATGTAGTTAGACTTTTTACATTCTACATACAAGCAGTGTGACCGTTTACTGTTTACGTTATGTATCTGTAACACAAACATAAATAACAAACAATTGTCCATGGGAAGAAACAGGTAGAAGAACAGGAAGAAAAAAGGATGAAACAGGAAAAAGTTGCATACTGTGCGAAATATTCGCTCGGGTCAGCTAGTAAGGACATAACAGGGAAAACATTTCCGAACAGGGCAGGGAGAAAGCATTCGTGTAAGAGCAGTATGACAGCGGCATTAGACCTTGAACTTGAACATAGAACATGAGAAAACGATAGATAAGTGTAGTCTCGGAACGGAGATATTCCACAGTGAAATAGAGAAGACCTTACGAGGGATGAAGGCCAGAAAAGCAGTAGATGGACTTTCGGAGTTGCTGTAAAAATTAGGTAATAAGGGAAGACGATCTTTTTTGGATCTTATTTTTGGGATAAACGAGGGAGGAGTATGGCTAGAGGATTTAGGGAAAGCGGTCTAAATACGTATTATTTTCTTGAGATATCTTTGTTTTATTTATTTACCGATCTTTATTTTACTTGTGCATTTATAAATTTTTTATTTATTTTTACTTTCTTAGTATTTATTTATTTTTATTCTCTTATTACTTATTAAGTTATTTTTTAACTTTGCAGTTATGCATAAATTACCCTCTTTATTATTATTATCATTTCATTTGTATTTCGTCATTGTTTTTTATTGTTTGTGTTACATTAGCTTAATTTGTCTGTAGGTTTTCGCATGTTTTTCGCACTCCCCTTCATCTGTGGGTGTTTTACTGCCGTGGGTTTTTTCGTCAAGGATATCTCTTCCTTACTTCCTTACGTTTTTCCCACAAATGTATACATCTTTCTTCACTCTTATTTCATGTACAGTCACTTCATAAAGTATCGCGACACACTATGCTAGCGGTTTGTATAGGTCGGCTTTCGAAGCTGGAAGCACGTTGGCTATCCTGAGCCATATCTGTTGACTATGACCTTCTCCAGGTACAGTATTGTATTTATTGAAAGTCAAGAGGGACACAGCCACCAGAGATAGTTCAGGATAGCCAACGTATTTCGAGCTTCGACATCCGACCTATACGAACCGCTATAGTAATGTGTCGCGATACTTTATGAAGTGACTGTACTTATCTGACGAAGGGTTAGATGGAAGAAGGGACTGCCATAGTCTCAATCTCGTCCCAATAAATACGCCTTATTATTATTATTATTATTATTATCCCGAAGAAGAAAAAAGTGTGATAATGTGATGGGTGTATAAAATTTAGTTTTACTTCTCACGTAGCAAAAGGCGGATACAAGGGCAAATTACTACTTGGGCGATAACTAATCAAGGTTTCGGGATGGGAAGGCAACTCGAGATGCCATTGCAAAGAGGAGAGCACTCATAGAAAGAAATATAGAATCATCAGCATGTTTTTTCTCGCTCCGCGGGTTCAGAAAACTGGCGTTTGGCTGATTAAATTTGGAAAAACTAATGCACACACTGATGAGAATAGGGAGATATTGGCTCGATAGAAGACTTAGCCGAAGCTTTAACATGGCTCAGAGGGCACAGGCTGGGGTGACTGGTGATTGTAGATCATAGAGTAAGTCAAGGGTGCCCTCTGTCGCCCTTGCTTTTTAACACATGCGCCAAGGGATTGGAAGAGAGGCATGAGAAGTTTTATGGGAATGTGTTGAGTTGAGCTCACTTTATATCATGGTCACTTATTGTGCTAGGAAAGAACGAGTTTTAGTACCAATCCGTTTGGCAATGTGTCTCTCTGATTCCATCGCTTCTGGCATGCCTAGAGATGTAGGGTGGAGTCAAAATAATATTAAAACAACTGCGACACAGAAGAGCTAAACATTTCTTTTTTTTATTATTGAAAAAAAACCTTCGGAGGCAAAAACATGGCATTTCAAAAATGGAACTATTGAAAATAGGAAAATCAAATCCATTAAGGTAGGTAGTTAAAGCGAAATAACATTTTACCTAGAAATAAATGGATCTGGTCTCATTTTAAAGAAGAGTATATCACCCTTCCATTGACATCAAAAATTCAACCCCTTACCACATTGCTTTCCGAGATATTTGCAAAGAAATACCAGCCATTTTACATGGGAAATGGTACGTGTATGCACTCCAGAGAGACCCTATATTAAAAAATGAGGCATTTCCTGCACTTAGATCTCGTCAAAAAATCAACAGTGTGTCTTCTCAACTGTTTTTAAATTAATCATATTGTCACCTCCATAAATTCTTCGGGATCACTATAAACCTTCCGTTTTGATGGAGTTTCAAAGGTACCGCGTGACAAAATTTGTCAAGTTACAGACTTATTTAGATATTTTCATTTGATTACTTACAATTTATGTCAGGTTAAACTATATTATTGCACCATTAATAATATATATATATATATATATATATATATATATATATATATATATATATATATATATATATATATATATATATATATATATATATATATATATATATATAAGCGAGTTCTATACAGCCGTCGGCCGTCTCTAGCATCCTCTTCTCCAAGCCTCCTTGTCTCTCCAAGTCTTCATTCTCTAATTGTCTCCTTTTCATATCTTGGGTGACTTGCTTTGTCCAGTCTTCTGGTGGTCGTCCTCTCATTCCTCCTTCCGGGTGGTTGCCAATTTAATATCTTTTTTGGCCAACGTTTCTCCTCCATTCTTTTTACGTGTCCATACCATTTTAGCCGTCTTTTCTCTATTTCTTGTATGATGTTTTCTTCTACTTGCATAATTTTTCTTATATTTTCATTTCTTATTCTTTGTAGTTTAGATTTTCTGCTGCTTCTTCTTATAAAATCCATTTCTACGACCTCCAGTCTCTGCCTATCCCTTTTGGTTAATTTGGTTAAAGAAATAAAAACCATTAATAATACTTTATTTAATTCGTGTGTCTCATAGCTGGTGAAATTAAAACATTTAATTCGAATATGGTCTCCATTATGATTAGGGATCTATCCCGCTAACACGACCATAATTGAAAAATTTAACCGTTAAGCCATTCAGTAGTAATAATTGCAACCTTTCTTCTTGGATGAAACTATTTTTTAAAAATCCTTTGACGATTTTCTTAGAGGACCGTAGAGAAATTAAATAAAGTTCAAAACTAACACACTGGTTTTTTTACAGATGACTCCCGAACGGTTCCAAAACTTTCGTGTCGTTATCAAGAGGATAAGAGTAGTTTACCCTCTTGATAATCGCACGTAAATGTTGAATTATTAGTATAATCCCCTTGAACAATGACCAGATAGTATTTTCACCGGCAGGGGGTTGTCAGCAATAATCCAGTGATTAAGTTAAATAGTTCATTCAACGTCACAATGACCTCTAAATTCCACTAAGTCAACACGCGAACCAGTGAATGTGTAACATAACAGGAGTTAAACGAAACGAATACCCGGTTAAAGCATTCTCTTCGAAGCTTTGTTTGCAGTTTCCTTTATTTTTCCGGACGGATTTGGTTTACAACCCGTATTTCAACTTAACCTCAACCAACTCTGTCGTCTATTCAACACGCGTGACAGACAGACATTGTAAAAGATCCCACCACTTTTCATTCTCCTCAGTTCACAAGGCTTTGTTTTCAAATCTTATTTTCCGAGGCTTACAACAATACAGCCCAAACCGGTGGGCACATATCAACAGTTTTAACAAGCGTCAATAATGAGGAAACTCCTAACGGTTGTGTTGTTTGTGAAACGTGGTGAGACACAGGCACTAATCACGCTTCGGAACATGCACACAAACATAACCAAGCTTTTCCATCTTTACTTTTAGGTTTGAACTTAACTAACACTTAACCCAACTTTAAGAGAGACAAAGGCGGAATCCCCAAGAGACTAGGAGGCTACAATCTAGGCTTAACTTGCTTGAAAAATTCAAAACTGGTGTGTTTCAGAGCGACATAGAGAATATTATCATGACGCCTCGCTACATCTCTAGGTCTGACAGAAGCAATAAAAATAAGAGAGATACATTTCAGAACAGCCAGGTGCAAAAACTCGTTCTTTCCGCGCACAATAAGCGACCACAATAAAAACTGAGCTCCACTAAATACACTCCTTTAATACACATCACCATTTCACCTCCCAAAAACTTATCCCTTACATCCTTCCTCGGCTAGGTCATAACACCCTTTGCCACACGCCCATGATGTAGATGTAGAACCAATAATTGGTTCCTTTATGCGAGTGCAGGAGTCACGTTCAAGAATGCCAATATTGGGCACACAGTCGCACAATGTCTGAGGCGTTTAGGGGAAAGTGTGCACGAGTTCCGACATAGACTAGTGTCAACAGGTAGTCTACCTGATTAGTTCATTTGCTCCCTAATGCTCGTTTTTAAATCTGCCACATAATACCATCTCCATGTTTCGCATGATCCCTACAATAGTGCATGTTTGGTGATCTTCAACCCCTGCCACACATCCTCGTGGTGGCGCGCAGGGTATTACGTAGACGTAGACGTACATGAATCTTGCACCTCGTTTACTTAGTTGCATTATACACTAATTCAATAGTTACTGTAGCTCTGGTGGCGCACATATAGTGTAGCGCATGTTGGTGAAAGATACTTGTACATTATAGTGCATGTTGGTGATGACACATTCCCCGCCAAACACCCTTGAGGTGACTTGCAGAGTAATATGTAGATGTTGATGAGTGTGTGAGAGAGTGCATGTAATCACCCTCCTCTAGTGGTTCTCAGCGTGGACCCAGAAACTACGTGAAGGACTTACTCTAGGGTGGGCTAGAGTCGTCTGATATTGTCCATGGAGGTGAATCGCTTCCCGTAAATGCCTCTGAGTATACTATTGCGTACCCATTATTGGTATTCTTGAACGTGGCTACTCCCCCCTCATAAAGGAACCAATTCTGGGTTGTGTTTTTGCGTGCGTTCGAGAGCGTGATTGGTGCATGTGCATCACCGCGTTTGGTGCTATTACGTTGCGCCCATTCGGAGTATCCTCGTCATTGATATAGTTAAGGCCGTAGAGCTACACACATTTCAATTTTAACGATCCACAGACGACGTAGCTTACATTTAGTAGTTTAAAGAAAATAAATAAGCCCAAGTACATTAACATTAGGGTATACAAACAAACATGAAAAACCCACCACGCCATGTAGCACGCAGTATCACCCATTCATTGGTCGTTCAATCCTAAGATTGGTTGACTGCAGCCCTCCACCCTTCCCTATCTAATGCTAGTTTCCTTACCTCCTTGTATCTCTTCCTATATACTTTCCTATTTATTTGGTCCATAAACTTATTTCTGGGTATTCCTCTGGAGATATCCTTCCATTTTATCTAAATTATGTTCTTAAAAAAATCATCCTGCTTCATTGTGTGTCCTATTCATCTTGTTGTTCTTTTCTGTATGGTGTTCCTTATGGTCCATTCCTCTTCTACTCTACCGTACACTTCATCATTTCTTATTTTGTCCGTCCATTTTATCTTCAGCATCCTCCTCCAGAACCAGGTATCGAAGGCTTCCAGTCTGTTCCGGTAAGCTTTTCCAACATCTACGCTTCCGATCTATAGGGTGCCACGCTCCACACAAATGTTTTCACATAGTTTCCTGTTTTGTAGTCCAATCTCCTTCGAGCACAGCAGTTCTCTTTTTCCCATGAACGCCTTCTTAGCTTGGGCTATTCATATCAATATCAAAAGAGATTAATTCGTGGCGTTAGACCTGCTGAACTCGCTTCAAGTCCAGCCATACTGTCCTATCCTTCCAAACCTTCTAATTATTCTGCTACATCTCTGCATTTCTTTTCATATAAGCTCTCCCACGAATAAGATTCCTAATTTCTAAGAGTCCACGTTTCACCCACATACAATACGACACTCCAAATCAAGCTCTTCAACAGCCTCTTCATAATATCTTTACCCAAGGTCCCAGTCTCCAGCTCCCTTCTGTCTCCCTATCTAAGAAGTGGAATAAATGTCCCCATGGAGTATTAGCCTTGCTGTCTCAGGCAAAGGTGTTGGCCATGTGAGTTGTCTTCCACACATCCCAGGTTATCATAGCTTGATGTAAATTAAGAGTTCGTCCGAGGTAATAGTTCAGTAGAAATATACTAACTTGGATTTGAAAAGAGTGAAAAGTAAACACTTTTTCCTCTGCTCACATGATTTCAACTATAGGCACCATCATGGATGCTTCAGTCACATGATTTATTTCCCCAATCGGGCCGATATTAAATTCAGCATAGATATTCAGTAAAAATACTGCGTGAATAATAGCCGCTTTGACATATTTTTTTAAATTTTTATATGGTTTCAGCTTTCCCGTACTGATGCGGTAGTGTTAAATCTCAAAGCGATGAGCCACAGTAGCACAAGAGAAACTTGACGGCCCTCGCGGAAGGTGTCGCTAAATGAGCATCAATTCTAAGAGGAATATACACTCCGGGTATTGAGAATCGGTATCCTTTATTACACTCTTCGTCTGAGTAATAATTCAGTGGATTTGTTGGGTCCGTTATGTGTGTTATCCACGGTCATAAGTGATACGCATGTAATTCGTCGGCTATCAGATACGTCAATATGTCCGACGAAAATTCCATTGCACGTAAATCCTAATCAATTCAAGGTAATACACGGTCTTATTAACTATTCAATGCCTCTAGCTCCGCATAAAGTTGTACTTTTTGAACGTAAAGATGCGTATATGTCGTGGACATCTACATAACTGCTGACGTTCAACCAAGAAAAGCTGTAATTAATAACGATCGAAAGTTTAATTCATAAATCGACGATTATTTATCCAAATGATTTCAGTTTACTTGATTATGAATGTTAGAATAATTAACAGTTATTCAATTACGGCTATGAATACATATAAATCAGGGATTGATGAATCTCTGATTCAAATCAGTTGATGAGTCATTGATTACTTCGTGAATATTAATAGGAAACGATAAACAATTAGACACGTAATCATAGATCGGAACGAAACTAATTATTGATGGCTAATAGCCTTTTATCTCGTCAGAAATTGTACAAAATGTTGAATACATGTTTCCTCAGCTATTTTTATGAATAACTCAAATGCTTTACGCGTTAATTTTTACAGAAACGCAAAAAAACCTTCTGTTGGTAAAAGGCATTTTCGACTGTGAATTCATATTAGTCAGGGGTTGATGAATCTCTGATTCCAGAACCGTTGATGAATCATTGGTTCCTTCACTAATATGAATAGGAAACAATAAACAATTAGAGATGCGATCCTAGATTGGAACGAAACTGTAATTATTGATGACTAAGAGCCTTTTATCTCGTCAGAAATTGTACGAAACGTTGACTATATGATTCCTCAGTTATTTTAACGAATAATTCAAATTCTTTACGCGTTAATTTTTACTGAGACGCAAAAAAAACCTTCTGTTGGGAAAAGGCATTTTCACCGTTCGGCGAGAAAAGTTAAACTCAAGTTAAAGACGTAGATGGATTTCTTTCTTTTACTATTGAGAATTTTAGTAGCATAAGGCTATATTTTTGCCCTTATTTTTACAGTGTGAAAAAAGAGGTTTGCAAGGATAGGTCAGTATGGAGGAAATTATTGAAGCAGAGTTAACATGTACAAATATGTATTTATGAGTGAAACTTTGTGACTGTGGCTACCCCGGAAAGGGAACGGCGTGATTGGTATGCAGGTATTTTTACAGTATTTACTTCATGCTTCACACTGCAGCTGAAATAAACGAATGAAATTCGAAGATGATCTCTGAGTGGTCTCAATACGAATTGGATACGGAGGACTAATGGAAGCTAAAATTAACAAAGGAGTAAGACAAGGATGCAGCCTCTCACCTGCACTGTTCAACATGTACTGGGAGGAGGCAACAAGAGAAGCAGAAGAGATTGGACTGAAAGGGTTTTAGATTAACGGAGTAGAATAAGTAAACATTCTCCGCGTCGCAGAAGATATCGCAGTCGCAGCTGGAAAACGTGACGATCCTCAAAGGTCACTCTATGCAATAGGCCAAGTTGACCTGGAACACAAGATGAAAATAAGACGAATATATAATAAATGAGACGAAGACCAAAATCCTAGTTAAGACCTTTGAATCAGAGTTAGGTGTACAAATATGTATTTATGAGTGAAACTTTATGACTGTGCCTACCCCGGAAGGGAACGGCGTGATTGGTATGCAGGTATTTTTACAGTATTTACTCCATGCTTCACACTGCAGCTGAAATAAACGAATGAAATTAGAAATATGATCTCTGAGTGGTCTCAATACGAATTGGATACGGAGGACTAATGGAAGCTAAAATTAACGAGGATGCAACCTCTCACCTGCACTGTTCAACATGTACTGGGAGGAGGCAACAAGAGAAGCAGAAGAGATTGGACTGAAAGGGTTTTTAGATTAACGGAGTAGAATTAGAAACATGCTCCGCGTCGCAGAAGATATCGCAGTCGTAGCTGGAAAACGTGACGATCCTCAAAGGTCACTCTATGCAATAGGCCAAGTTGACCTGGAATACAAGATGAAAATAAGACGAATATATATATATATAATAAATGAGACGAGGAACAAAATCCTAGTATGCGGAAGAGAGAACCTGGAAGCAGAAGTTACAATGAGAGCAGAGAAATTAGAGCAAGTGGATTCCCTCTTCCATCGCGGAAGTACTATCACGTGGGACGGAAGAAGTTCAGCGGCCATTAAGCGAAGATTGGCTCGAGCTAAGAAGGCGTTCATGGTAAAAATATAACTGCTGTATTAAAAAACGATGGAGCTACAAACTAGGAAAGAGCAGGTGAAAAAATTTGAATGGAGCGTGGCACTCTATGGATCAGAAGCATGGATCATTCGGAATGTAGACAGAGAACAGACTATATGCCTACGAAGCCTGATGCCGGAAGAGACTGCTGAAGATCAAATGGACGGAAAACTAAGAAATGATGAAGTGTGCAGACGAATAGAAGAGGAAAGGATCATACGGAACTCCAGACAGAAAAGGAGAACCAAATGGATTGGACACACCCCGAGACATAATGGGTTTGTGAGGAACATAATTGAAGGCAAAATAGAGGGAAAAGTCCCCAGAAGAAGACCCAGGAATAAACTCGTGGACCAAATAAAGAGAAGAGTACATCAGGAGGTAAGGGAACTAACATTAAATAAATAGGGAAGGGCGGAGGGGTGAAGTCAACCAATCTTAGGATTGAACGACCAATGATGATGATGAGATGATGATCTCTATAATGACCTGGTAAAAATCTCGAAGAAACTAAGTTGGAGCATGTGCTTCGAAGTACTTTTTTCTTAAGATATGTAAAATTTACCGTATTGAGTAAATTCAGGCTTAGTGATGACTTTTATATTTTTAAAATTTAATGTAAATACTCCTATGAGTAAAATATTATCGGACAAAGCGTTGAACCGATGGTTTTACCCAGTAACGAAAGCCAGTTATTATACTGAATCCAGCCTCCATTTTTATTTCGGCAGGATTTGGTATCATAATTTTTTTAACAAAGTGAAGGAAGGGTATTATTTTCTACAGGCTTAAAATTTATTAAATTTTTCAATGTATATAAAATTCTTAATTGTGAAGAAGTTTTCTAAAAAAAAATGGTGAACAAGGTAAACAGCCAAAGTTTCCCTTGGCAACGTTGACATTCATTCATCACAGTATGTCGTCTATCACTACGTTTACCAATCGAACTCAGATCAATTTGACAGGTTTAGCTCGGTATGGTGAAACGCGACGGGACAGCGAGATCGATATGAGAAGCGGGCTAACTCGGCCCGCTTTCTCTGCCAGTCTGATATTTCAAATCGCTATGTACCGATTCAAATCGATATTTCAATAGATTTCGCATTGGTAAACCAGGCGATCCGAGTCGGCTGGCTTAGAATGTTCAGATCGGTCCGAGATCTTATCGATTTGAGTTCGATTGGTTAACGTAGTGATTGTGCTGCGGCGATAACCTGAAGTCTGATATATAAACCTGAAAACTCTTGTAATGTTATTGATGACATAAGGTGGGAGCCCCTAGCAACTCGGAAGCTACACGCTAGGCTTAGGCTGCTTGAGAAATTCAGAACTGATATTTTTCAGAACGACATAGAAAATATTATCATGAGGCCTCACTACATCTCTAATTGTGACAGAAGCGATGAAATAAGAGAGATACTCAGCGGAACAGATAGGTATACAGAAACTCGTTCTTTCCGCGCACAATAAGCGACCACAATAAAAATTGAGCTCCACTAAATACACTCCTATAATACATGTCACCATTTCATCCCCAAAAACTTACACCTTTACACGGCTGGCGACCTAACACCCCCTGCCACACGCCCATGCGGTGGCTCGCAGGGTGTAATTTAGATGTAGATAAGCCGAAAGTAATATATTGGAGTCGTCAATATCTAGTGCAATTTATTCAAGTTTTGGAGCGATGTTATTCCAGCAAAAATATAGATAAATAGTTTATGTGACGAGATACCATCGCCTTGGCATTAAGGCTATGTATTTTAGCGTTAAATTAATGATTTTGAACCAATATATCTACATTAAATGACCTATGACAATAATATTTTTACACCATTCAGTAGTAAAAATTTTGCCTTATAATATAGTAAAAATCAAGATAGGTTATGCATAAAATAAGGTTCTTCCTTAAGCAGGCTCTGTTTTTGCAAACCGGTAGCCTCATTTTGTATTTTACTAAAGTGGAATGAATATGAACTGAAATTAATATGAAAATGGAATGAAAGTGAACTAATATAGAATGCGCTGTCTCCTAACAATTGCCGGTAATTACTCACCCGATTCGGCGGCCACGTCGTCTTCCTCCTCCGCGTCCTCGTCTTCGTCAATCTCGTCCATCCTCCCGGCACATTCCGCGTCCACGCCTCCGTTGGCCTCTCCGCCCACCAAGACGGTCGGCACTTCGCCGGAGCCTCCCCTGTCGACACCCCCGGCCGTCGTCCACTCCACGCCCCGGGCGCAGCAGTACTCGGCCACCGCCGCCGTCGACATCTGCTCCGCATGTTGCCTGTTTCCGTGGTGCAGTCGGAGATGATGTTGCAGGGGCGGTTCCGTCGTCGTGGGCCTCGCGGGCGGGCCCCTGTGGTCCCTCGCCAGGATCCGCTCGATGGAGAAAGGGGCGGGCGAAAGCCCTAAGGGTGCCGGGGTGCACTGTTCGGGGTGGTCGCCCATCCTAGTCCCTCAGAAAAAAACCCTGGCGCTAAGGAGCCCTCACGGGGAGGTACAGGGTCTGCTGCGGACCTGTCGGATCTTGAGATGACCCACGTTTTGAAGATCCGAGCTGTCTCGATTAAATTAATTCTCCAGAGATAACTCACTGTCGGAGGATGGAAAATGGTGAAGGTAAATCCAGCAGGCTAGCTGATATTTCTTCCCTGGATCTCTGCGTCTTACTCTTCTTTCTGTGGTCAGATAAAAAGTAAGACCCTTTTCATTTTATGCAAATCAATCTCACAGTCTTTATGGGATATAAAATTCACGAGGTTGTAGTTTGTAGCCAAGCTGACCCTCTACGATGATATGCAAGAACTTTGGGAGAAAAACTTTGCTGACTTGTTGGATCTCGAGAGTTCGAAGTTCGAGCGTTTGAAGTTTCCTGTGCTAGGGGTCGTTCGACTGCCAAGAGATTGCTCAACAGTCCGAATAAATTCAAGTTGGAGAAGACTTAACCAGCAGGCATGAAAATTTTCGTGGAAATTCTGAGTCTTACATCAATCGCGCCACAGGATGCTGAAAGTTGAGTTTATTTTCGTTCTGGAAATGATTGACTCACAGCCGTAGGATATTTTGAAAATCTTGAGAGTCTACCCGGCAGTTTATCGGATTTTCACTAATTCCGCGTATCTCATTCACTTGTCTCTGATGGCCTCAATGATCCAGGATTAGTTTTTTCGTAGAGAACTTGTCTTACACTTTGTGGAAATCGAATTTAACTAGGCTGGCGATCCTATTGATTTTTCCTGATGCTCTGCGTCTTACTCTTTTGATTATACAAATATCTTGAAGGTCGGAATTGTTTTACACTACAGCAATGATGCTCACAGTCCCAGAAATACCATTGATCATGTAACCTGAAGTCGCAATGATTTTCACTGATGCTGCGGTTTAGAACCACGCCACTGAGATCCACATAACTGTAGGAAATATTCTATTTTCTGAGAGATTAGACCCACTATCTGAGGGAATCAAAAAATTGTGTGAATTCTTCACAACAGTCCAGGTGATTTTTCTTGATCCTGTAAAACTTAATCTTTTGTCACACAAGGGGTCACCAGTAGGTCGGATAGGATTATATTGTCAATAGCGGGTTCACTGTCCGAGGAAAAGTGATGGGTACTACCCAGAAATCCTCTGATTTTCCCTCATGCTGTTGGTTTCGCGATCTTGAGGCTTTCTTTCACTTTGAAATTACGAAACTATGATAACCTTTAGAGTTAGAAGGTTCACTATCGGAGAAAATCCCAACTGGCGAAGATCGCGATCGATGCAGTTGCTGATTTTCCTCCGTGAACGTTGTTTTCAAGTGCGGGGTGCGGAGGTTTTCAAAGCTGTGACGATCCGGCGGGAAAATCCGGGATGAAAAATCTTCCGATGATGCTCGTCGTATTCTTGCGGTGTCCCGTGGAGACGTGGGCCGCACGTTAGTTTAGCGCGCGGGCCGCAGGACACTTTCCACGAACTTACTTCGGACCGATTCACGGAGTCTGAGCGGTGACTAAGGGTGCAGCATCACACACCATCCCCCGGCTATCCCCCACCCCCCCACCTCCACTCCTAGAGAAGGGGGAAGTAGGAGGAAAAAGGGGGTGGGTTTGTCTTCTAAGCATCCCTGCCTCCATCCTCTTTCCCTTACCCCTCACCCCCCAGGCTCCACAACCCCCTCCCCATCCCGACTCTTCGCGGTCCATTTCATCTCGCTCCTCCCCCTCATCTCATCCTCTCCTATTCCTCCGTCACTTTTTCCTTCGTTCGCATCTCTCCTTTCAGTGGCCATTCCGCCTTGTCTTACTTCCTCCAAAGTCTTCATTGCTAAGGTTTGCTTTCCGCTCCATCAATTAAAGCGCCAAACACGACGACGGGAAGGCTGCGCGTGATTTTTACGTGTGGCTTAAACACACCAAAATCTCGAACCGCTTGTTTATGTACGACGTGACTCCATGGTTACTCGATCCGAATTATCTCGAACGGTTCAAATGCCACCCCCCCCCCCTGATAAGGTAGTATGTGCGAATTAGCATTTCGCTTGGAAGTCAATGAATTTTGTCTCATTTTAAAAGAAATTATAGGCTTTCTTAGAAGGTATGAGCGGTGGATAAAACACAGAAATATAGAGGTTAATGGGAGCCTGTAAACTGTTCAACCAAGTTGCATCCCGACAAATGAACCGCAACTGGCGGTCTTACGGATTCCGACGACGAAATTCCGTCATTGCTTCGCTGAAGATGGTTCCTCAACTAAATGAATTATATGTCACTTCAGATAGTTCCATTTTCAAAATTGAGATCATATTCCAGTTATACGTTTTAGTCCCTTCAGCCGTCAGGAGCATGAATAAAATAGTGAACTTTTACGTGGCTGAAATTCGATGTGATCGTATTAAAATATCCACGTATGTCTTTAATTTGACCCATTTTCTCCGTGCGGTACGTTCAAAGCTCCTTAGAAACGGAAGGTTTTTTACGAAAACATTACTGCGGTGACAATGTGATTTATTTTAAAAAATATTTGAGAAAAAGTACACTTCGTTAATTTTCGAACCAGATCTAGGCGTTTGAAATTCTTGATTTTTAAATTAATATCTCTCTGGGCTTCATATCGTACAATTTCTCATGTAAAATGGCTGGTGTTACTCGGGAGATATCTAAAAAAAATTTGCGCGTCAAGGGGCTAATATTTTGGTATTTTTGGAAGGTTGACAAATAGTTCGTTAAAATGAGACCAAATTATTTGTTTTCTCGGCGAAGTGATATTTCGCTCAAACTACCTGCAATGGACAGGGAGAGTGACCAACGCAGATTACCGCAAAGAGCTGGAGAGAAGAGAATCATGAAGATAGTTAGTGAAGAAGGAGACTCAACCCTTGATAGGCATTTTTTGTTTCCCAACATTCTAATAATAAACATAAAATAAACATTGTTTGGCGTAACTTGGTTGTATCGATTCATTTTGATATAAATTAAAGTGACATAGTAAAATTCCTGATTTATTTTACCTGATGATGTCCTAACGTGTGAAACCGGAAGGACTGTGTTATTAAAAAGATTGTGTGGAATTTCACCGAGTTTATTTCATTTTAATCACTGATAATATAAAATATATGAAGGAGGAAGAGATGGGTAGATTCAGAGAAGAGGAATAAGAAAAGAATACATAAAATTTCGAAGGATGAGTGGAATGGAGAACTTCGGCAAACCTAGCTTCGGATTGTTGATTACTGACGATGATTTTATTCCAGCATTTACGCTATTCTTATTTTTCTGTTACCATGCTACCCTCGATCGTGGTATAAAAATAAAGGGAGTCTAGCGTTCAGTGTTTTCCAAACTTTTTCTAGCCACTGCTCAATGAATACACAAACCAATACCATGCGCCCCAAAATGTAAGCTTGAACATCATGACTACGTTAAGGTCATGCGGGTTACAACGCGACCAAGAACGAAGTTTTACGACCCCCCAGTTTTGAAATGCAAGCATTTAGCCATGTTTATAACAACCTTTATTGTGTTAAAGATGCAAGAGTGAAATTTACAACATGTGTAGCAAACACTTCTGTCTCGACATTCACTCTCCCGTGGTTGCAATAGAGGTACTTATGTTTGAGTTACTAATTGTCAAAGTCGGCACTCTGCTCGAACACCGTCCAAAACCGGTACTTTTTACACTACATTCGCTGTAAAAAATATGAAAATGTATTTTAAAAGTTTAAAATTACCATTGAATAACGTAGAATAAATTAAGCAAGATAGCGGTGTGATTAGCTTGTATGTTGGAATTCTCATCATTTTGTTAATCATGGCTAAACTCAAGTGAACTCATAATATCTGCGCCGACAGTAGATAACCAAATCAGGAAGATTATAAAAATAAAGTTAAAATAATTATGATGAGAAGAATTTTTACTTCGAATCAAATATATAGACAGTTTCTTCATCCCTGGAAATTTGTGTATTTTGCCGTTCGGTCAGGATCCAGCCACCAGTGCCTCCTGCCCTTATGTATCCTTACGCTCCCCTCTAGATTATTTCACCACCCCCCGGTGCGTTAGCACCCACTTTGGGCACCACTGGGCTAACGTATTGAAACCAGTCGGGTAACGGCTACAAATTAGCGTGGTAAATGATGTGGCAGTCTATGTCCCCGTTGCGAGCAAATGTCACAGGATACCTTACGTTTTCAGCAATTGATTCCGTTTCCTTAATTTTTATTTGTCCAAAACTTCTTTTCAATTTTATTAGCAGAGTTTGTCATCTGATTTTTATTATTTATTTACATCGCTTTATTTTTTGAGCGCATTTTTGGCCGAAATTGTTATTTTTTGCGACACAAAGAAGAAATATATGTTTTACCAATTCCACATAAAATTTATTCTCACGAATATTCTCACGGTTTCGTGACAGAGTTAGGCCTTCAGGTGCGAAATATTTCGGTTTCGTTTCGTAACTCTGTTGTTGTTGTAAAAAGTTGAGTTTCGTAACTCTGTTGTTGTTGTAAAAAGTAAAGATTTGTAAAAAATCATTCTCTGTTACGAAACCGGTCGTGAGAATAAATATTTTTTTAGAATTTGCGAAGTATATTTTTTTCTTGGTGTCGCAATGGAAAAAAAATACTTTTTAAGTAGAATCAGAGACGACGTCTTTTTTTTTCTTAATTTCAGTGCACCAATAACTTTATGTAGGAGAATAACATTTTTTCACTTCGTCATAGTATGTTCGAAATTTAGTTGCGTATGATTTCGGAACGTACCGTTTCCTTTTTGAAATTATTGTCACTTTCCATTTCACATTTATCAGAGTAGTTTTTGAACATTTATAGGTTATTATTAATGTACCTGAACTTTGACATGACGATGATGAGATGAGCGTAAGTGAGGTTTATCTTTGAAAGCAATATTTACATCGCTAGAAATATTTGTCATCGTCCTAATAGACTCGCCCACACTGCCTTTAGCCACGTTACTTTATTATAACAGATATCGAGTTGTAAAAAATCATTTTCTTGCGCAACTTTTCCTTTTTGTGCAATTCGTATTTTAAGTCTGATAAGTATTGGATTCGCTGAATAGTTTCATTTGGAAAAGAAATATATAAAAAGGAAAATGAAGAAGATATGGGTATATGAATCAGTAGCGAGACTAATTCTGACATATGCAGCTGAGACACGGGCAGATGCTGTAACGTTTAAATGCTGGCGCTCCGGTACGCCCACTGCTTTTCTTTTATCTTTTACGTTTACCTAAACAGCCGCGGAGACCGCTGTTGGCAGAGAGGGGAGGTATGAGCTACGGCTCGGGTTGAAGGAGGAAGTTCGTCCGAGAGCTCCGTCGCGTGCGGTTTCGCTGAGTCTGGTTCTCTTCTTGGCTTTCGTTAGGTTTGGACTCCCCTTCGGATTAGTAGTATTGTAAAAACTTACCACACATCTGAAGAAATTGCCACGAGAAAAATTCGGCTTGGACCGGGAATCGAACCACGGACCTTTAGTTTACCGGAACAATGCGCAGATCACTACGCTATCCATGCCTCCTAATTCCTATGGCAATTATGGTGGATACAAGGCAACTAGATCTTAGGCCCTTGCGGTCCATCAAAGATGGCAACGCAAAGGAGAAGAGGACTTCAAAGAAGCCACGACCAAGAGTCAGTATCCTTCACCAGCACATATGCCGTGCTTAGCCATTTGAAAATATGCAAACATGGCGGGTGAATTTTTTTGAAGAATTGCCATGAGAAAAATTCGGCTTGGACTGGGAATCGAACCACGGACCTTTGGTTTGCCGGACCAATGCGCAGACCACTACGCTATCCAGGGTCCTTAACTCCCATGGCAATTATGATGGATACAAGGCAACTAGATCAATCTATTACAATATTTTACCACACATCTGTTGAGAACCGGCGAAACCCATTGCCCAAATTCTTGGGATAGGGCGTCCGCCGAGCAATGATGGTCAAATCGGACCAATTATGGTCAAAATGTGGGTCCTGCCACCTCAATACTCCCCGTGTACCCATCCCGCGACCTATAGTTGCCCACCCTGATTCCCCGTCGGCCACCCTCACCTTGTGACCTTTGCGCCATGTATATAAGATCCAGATTAGTATAATGTCTCGCCAATCTATTCCCATTTTCTCTTGTACCTCCATTGTTTTTTCCTAATTTCATCAGTCTTTTTGAAATTCATATAGTATTTTTGAAATCCACAAAGCTAGCGAAAACATTTTGGCTATACTTCATGTCTCTTTCTGTAAGTCCTCTCATCATCGAAATTGCATCCCCAGTGGATTTTACCTTCCGTCACTCAAACTGGTGTTCGCCCAAGTAGAAATTTCCCCTATTCTCCAACTTTTTATTGATTTTTCAATGTAATTTTAGCCGACGTATGATATCAAAATAATTGCTCTATGGTCCTCACATTCTGTCGCTCTCTTCTTCATAGTGATAGGAATGACTGTTTACACGATGTCATCCGGCCATACTCCTTCCTCGTAGATCCAACAAATCGGTTTGAAAAAGGTTTTTCTACCTTCCTTTCCCAAATTCTTTAGCAACTCTGAAAGTATGCTATCTACTCCTACAGCTATTCTTGCCTTCATCTCTTTCTATGCTTTATCTATTTCACAGTCGAGTATCATTGGCCCAAGATTATCCTCATTTAGTGATCCCTGACCCTCTATATCTAAAGTAGCCTGTCTACTTTCGATATCATATAGCTACTTCATATATTCTCTCCTCCTATGTTGAATATCTCTTTGCTCGATTAAATTATACCTCTCCTGTTCTTAATTTTTGGTACCGTTTTCCCTCTCTTACCTCCCGATGGCAGTTTTACTTTAGCGTATAACGCACCAACTTCCTCTTCTTTTTGCAGCTTTTCCATTTCCTCGCATTGTCTTTTCCGCCAATTTGTGTTCGTCCGAATGGTTATTCACCGGAGTTGATTGCTTAACTCCTAGCTTTTTGTCTGCATTTAATTAATCCACCTCCTTCGCCCCTCCATTTTCTTAAAAATTTCTTTCGTAAACCATCGCATGTTTACCCTTCTAGTTTCCGCTGACCCTTTTGTTTTCTCGGCCGCTCTTACAATCGTATGAAATCGTTTCAGGCTTAACTTGGTGGAAATGCGATATATCCATGATAAAATATAACAACAATAGTAATATCCACACTTTAATGTACTACTTCAACACCGACCATGGTTTCGACATACTATGTCATTATCAAGGTGATGGGACAGACACTCTCACATGTATTTATACCAGAGCCAAGGTAGGAGGAGGGGGTATATGGAAGAAGCGTAGGGGGGGAAGGGAGGAGAGGAGGGGGAAGGAGGGGGAAGTGGGAGGGGGAAAGAACAATTTGGGTGAACATATGGGGCCGATGACGTAAAACGGAGACAAAGTGGGGTGTGGGTGAAGGTCAGGGTAATGTTAAGGGACGCTTAGCTTTAACAAAGGTGAGTCAGAACAAAATAAAACATCGTTGCAAATTTCATCCGGGCTATTGACAATTTCAAATTTTTCCATAAAATCCAATATAAGCCCTTTGTCATTACAATGTAAAATATCTATGTCAAAGTTGCTATTTTTTAGTTGCTCGTTTTTATCACGCTCTTACAATGCCTGTTTTTATATTCTCCCATTTTTCCGCGATTGTTCCTATTTCCTTGGCTTCGCCTATGTTCCCTTCCACTATCTCTTACTTAGTATTGCCTCTTTTACCTCTTTCAACGCTTCCCAGTTACAACGCTTCATCCTCTTACTTTCATTAAGATTTGTGAATCTAGCATCACAATTTATCACTAATTTATTGTTCGAGTCTGCATCAGCCATCAGACTCCGCGAACTCTTCACATTGTCCCTGAATCTTTGCCTACCCATGTTGTTATATTCGATATCACACAGTGCCACCCGGAATTTTCTATTGGTCCCTCCGCCTAAGATGGTGTTTAAACCAAGATTTTATCACTACTAATTTATTTCTCCTACATAAGTCAACTGCATTTTCACCGCTATCGTTTCTCGTTCAGAATCCATACCCTCCCACCTCATATCCATCTCTCACTTCCCCCACTGCGGCGTTCCAGCCGAGGGTACTACAGAGTAGGCATAGTAACGAATTGTTGAAAATTTACAGTCCCAGGATCCTTACCCTTCTCCCTCAGAAGCTCATTTGGGACACTGGGACTCCTCCTCCGCTCTCTCATGCCGGGAGATGCGCTCATGGTCTGCCTCGAGACGGCGGTGGCCCTGGTCCAGCGGTAGCATCCCAAAGATTATATGGGTTGCACCGAGGCATGCCGCGTTAAGCGCTTTTAAGCCAGCTGTACCATCACGTGCAGCCTCTTTCAGCTCTGAGACGATCGGATGTCTCCATCCAAGGGTGTTTAATTCGAGTCATGGCTGCCTCATTTCGGTCCATCTCTTGCTCGGACTGATTAATTCAGACGCGTGAGAGGGTTATTACGAGGGGAGAAGTGCAATATTTTTTCTAGCTGGAAAATATTTCGTAATGGTCCTACAAATACTCGCTCATGAGTTCACTTTGAATTCAATATCCCTTTGGGCAGGTCCGTAGCGATTACATTATCACATGAGAAAATAACAGACTGACTACTCCCTCTAGCAGTATGGAGGTCACTCATGTCAGCAGTGAATCGACAAAATAACCCTTCCTAACCCAACCTAAAGCCCTTTTCAAGCGAATACCTTCCAGAAGCGTTTTTTATTAGAGAAAACCGCAATGAAAAAATACAGATCTCCACAGGTTTAAAAGCCCAATTCTCATGTTCAGAAATAAAATTAATTTTTAAAGAAATTACGCTTCGTCGCGACCCGCGAAAGATTAAAATTAGACAAAATCCTAGCGCTCGGCTTCACCACGGTTTTAACTTAAAACGTCATCGCGCATGCGTTGGTGCATCAATGCTCTGACTGCTCCCTCTAGCAGTATGAACGTCAGTTAGCAGTGAAAACGACGTAGTGACCACTGGTTTCATAACGGCCGATTTTCTCGGTACATTTAATTGTAGAAACGAATGCGTGAACTCTTTCATGAGGAGAATCGCACAGAGTAAGGCGGCAAATGGTACGATTTTCCGAATTACTGAACGGGAAACAGAACCTGCTCTAATTCCGTTCATTTTATTGTACGGTCTACGATGCATTCTTTTGTGCAATAAAATGCACCGCGTAATGTGGCCTTCAAGAAGGTTATGGCCTCTGGACCACTCATTCCAGAATTTGCCTAAACCTGCAAATAGCACTCATGAAGTGTATTTTATAACTTGAGATGAAAATAATGTAAGGACTAGTTTTTGTGTAATGCTGCCTTGAAAGTGGAGAATTTTAGCATGGGGCTCTTATGGAGATTGCTCGGATTACAGTGAGAAAATTTAATTTGGAACGATAAAGCATAATTAAGATTTTAATTAAAACTGTTTATAAAGATCAAAAGGTCCAGGTAAATTGCATAAAAATGAAATATTTGCATCTTGTCTCCTATTTTTAAAAGTTATAATCGAATTACTACCGCAATTGAAGTAAAAAATGAGGTAGTCCCGTGCAAATGGCGCTGCAATCATCTCCTATACAGAGTCATCTACATGCCGCCACAACAACTATTAAGTAGAGTCGTCGCATGCATTTCCACTATGGGAAATCCGTCGGCCGCCATTGTTGGGACAAAAACACTATTGTCCCTTTTGGAGAATAAATGTTTAAACGCGATATTTATTTCGAAAATTGTATTTTTCGACATTTCATGGCCTTTTACTCATTTGAGAGAGCTTTTTAATGCCATGCCTTTGGTATTCATCTTTACATGCGGGCGTCATGCAAAATAAGGAGAACTTTGCATACTGTCATAATATACACAGTGAACTTCAAAATGCTTCAAATTTTTAAATACACATTTTCAAAAAAATATAATTCCTAGTTCATCCGCGATGAGCTAGAAATGAGTTCATATGATAAAAAAACACGAAGACATTAGTGGAAGTGGCTCTAAATCAGCCTCTGGGAGAGTAAAAAGACGAAATGCTACTCCCCTCCCATTTTCGTCGCGTAATGCGTGTCGCAATTTTAAAACTAAAATTTAATACCGATAAACCCCCGGGACGTCCCAATAATGGCGGATTGCGACGACTCTACTTGATAATTGTTGTGGCGGCATGTAGATGACTCTGCTCCTATAGCTAGGTCGTTCAATATCGATTGTGTCCTTCCTTCGATACAGGTTTTCTCAACGTACATAAATCCGCCATAAATGTGCTTATATTTCTGTAATCTCTATAAGTATGGTATAGGTTGTTCGATGTTTTTGTTGATTTGGTAGTACATTTGTATTCGAAATGACAGTTTGTGCAGCATATTCGCAGACTTCCTTGGGTGTGTTGTGGCTGTAAATGCTCAAATTGCACATTAATGGCGGACATGTGATGGAAATGGTTGCGTAGATCTATATCGAAGGGAGAATACAATCGATAACGAACGACCTTGCTCCTATAGCTGCGTTTACACGTAATAGTCGACTGCTATGACAATCGACTGCTAAGCTCGACTCGTACGTGTGAACACGAACTGCGATGCGAGTAAGAATCGATAGAGGACTGGGTCGAACGTGATCGACCCTGGATTCGAGCTATTATCAAAGTAGGAGGACGTCTACTTTTTATCGCAGTGAAGGGCAGTTAATCGCAACTATCGCAACCGTCGCTTTGGAAAAACCCAGGAATTTGAAGAAGTTGGCGTGGATATTTCTGCCAGGAGACCTCTTCATATTTATAGAAGAACTTTTGGAGCATAAGTTTTATAGAATTTGAGAAGACAGGCATATAAAAATGTTGATACCAAATTTTCGGCCATTTTTCTCAGGGTGAGAGAGTTTGGCCTGACGCTGGAGGTATGAAAAACCTTTCTTGTGTGAACTCGACCTAACTACAGGAAGAGAAGAAAGCTTTTCTATTTGTAATTCAAAGATCATGGACTGATATACAAAACTAGACACACAGTACAGTAAATATACTTAGCGTTTTAAATAGTTGACTTATGTGCTTTGCATGCGGCTTACTCATGGTCCTCGTATTTTTTATGGACACAGAAGATATCAGGATGTGAAGAGGAGTAACCGTTTAATATTATTCCATAATATACTTTGGAATAGTAAATACCATAATGTAAAATCTTAAAAAGATTCCCTCCTAAAGGATATTTTAGAATAGAGAAGGATTAAAAGAAATGCTGATTATATAAATGTAGTTACTGCGAATAGACCAATTTATTTAGCCTTCATAGCAAAATATTTTAATAATTCATCGTGTTTGAGTCACTGGTAGCCATAAGGAAGCCTCCATCATACTTTCCATGCGTTGCTGAAAAGATATTTCCAAGCGTCTAGTGGTTATTTAAATTTATTGCTATGTGAGCGGTCATTTTTATGGTCCACAGCATCAAAGGTTCGACACGTATGACTCATATACCGATTACCTAGTTAATTTCTTTGATTAGGTATATAGACAAAACATCCAGACAAAGCCATTGCTATCAATGTGTCCTCTGGGAAGCCAAACTGGTGGAGAGATAGCAAATGTTAACTCAAGTATTCAATAAATCGTTGCCAGTAAAAAGGAAGGTATACATCTAGGCTGTTTGTATCCTCAAAATTTTCGGAAGGGGTAGTAAGATCGATTGGTGTAGTGGTGTGCGTTTTTGGAGTAGCATTAGGAAGGACTTCGGTTCAATATTCAGTGGCGCGAATTGTTTTTGTCATAGCATGAATTGCGTTTTTCAATTAACGTCCCAATATTTACCTAGGAGTGGGGTAATAGACATGGTTTTAGTTATATATATTGTCTGGTTCACCTTTATCCTTGTTAACTGGAATAATCTTTTGACATCTCTAAGCATAATCACCATTCTGGTTTAATGAGGTATTCTAGGTTTAAAGAGGATTCTGAGGAGAGCTCGTCGCCTTCCCTACACAACAGTAGCCATTTTGAAGCATTGACCGCTGGCGATACGCTGCGATAGTCGTAGAAGTTGGTGTGGACACTTCGCGGCGGTAACAGTAGCGAGGTATCGCGCATCGAACGACTGTCATGACAGTCAACTGCTACGTGTAAACCCAGCTTTAGTCAGGGTCATTCGATTCGATATATCAATATGTCCATCGATATGTGTCTTCGCAGCCATTTCCATCACGCGGCCGCCATTAATGTGCTTACTAAGAATTTTCCACCGTTGCACGATCAAGAAAATCTGCGAATAAGCACCATCATTTTAAACACAAATGCAATGACAAATCATCAAAAACGTTGAACATCCTATGCTATGCTCAAAGAGAATGCACTAAAATAAGCATATTAATGGCGGACTTGTTTGCGTTGCTAAAGCTGTGTCCCAACTCGTTAGGCATTAGGATGCATTCGATGAGGTGCTTAAAGTCGTGTCCCAATTCGTTAGGAATTAGGGAGGATGCGGTTAGCTAACTAAATATTTAGAGGCCTTTCGCTAGGGGAGCTTGATTTGGGACATCCTTCGCTAGTGTTGCCGTCTACCGAGCTGGAAACGAATGAAAACATATGAGTAATTAATATAGGACTGAATGAAACAAATGAAGCCTGAAATTGAGACATTTTTGGTGCCTGTGGCTACCTTCGTATGCGTTGTGAGATTTGGAAAGTGAAATAACATTTTTTTCATCCATTTCGTTGTTTGGAGATTCGTTAGTTTTCAGTTTTTGGGGTATTTAAGTTTGTGTAGGTGTTCTGGGATGTAAATTCGTTTTTTTAAGTGTACTAAGTAGAATTTTTCTTTTGTAGCCGGGTGTTGGGTTGCGAAATATTAGAGAATTCTTTCACTTTCACAGACAAAATACTTGCCGGCCATGTTTGCCACTTTTCAACTACTTCCTTGTGTACTATTTTCCTTGTAAGACGCATGCAGCGCTTTGCATGATGGGAAATTCAATATGGAGGCGGATTTAGGATAAACTCCATCTACCCTAAATTTCACACCCGAGAAAGGCACCTAAATCCGCTCCCCCATGATGCCTAACGAATTGGGACACACTTCAGGATGGCGTCCTCCCTAAATCTGCCGATTTAGCTGCCTAAATGGCGAATTGGGACACAGCTTAAATATTTGGTTGCCTTGAGCGAAGTGAGCTCGAGTTGGGACAACTTTCGCAAGTAACGCCATCTATTGAGCTAGGAAGAAATGAAAAACAAAGGAGTAGTGAAAGGAATCTGAAATTAATAAACATGGTAGCCGAGATACATAAGATCGCGGATAGTAGAAATATTCTCTATAGTCCGTGCATATCATGATATTCATGAAAATATTTGCTCCTTCGGCTACTTTCGGCTGCATTTTGGGAATTAGCTAGGGAATAATTTTCATAGTTTTGAGAATCTTAAGTTATCATTTTAGGGAATACCATAGCTAGTGTAGGTTTGCTGGGTGTTCGTATTTTTTTTTACCTTGATACTTAGGTTTTGTCAATTACTTGAGGAAAATACTATAAAATATGAGATGTTATTTCGGACGCGTAATAGTTGCTAAAAAAATCTTAGGAGGTATGTTTATAGGCAGGTTGGTAGATATTTCAAGCATCAAAAACTTACCATCATTATTATTAAACATTTTTAGTTGTAACAACTTTCAGTTTATTAATTTTGGAGAATTTTTAATTGTTAACCATAAAATTCTGAATTGTGTTTTTAATAGTTTACTACTGATTTCTCAGTAGTAAGCTAAATTTGAGTATTTTTATATCTTATTCTGGCAGGACACAGATAGTGTAGAAAAAGTAGGAAAAAGCTACCAGGAAGTAAAAGACCTAGCATTAGATAGGGAAGGGTAGAGGGCTGCAGTCAACCAATCTTAGGATTGAACTACCAATGAATGATGACCTTAAACGATACGAGAAAAAACCCCCACGTCCGTAATATACTTTCGCTGGTTTCATAAATAAGAGTCATTTAAATTACAGCCCGTTGTCATAATATCCTTGTTGTGATAACAACTTCGTTTTCATAATAATAGTTAATATGCTCGTTGCCATTTAATCTCTAAGTAATCGGTAATTTCTGAGCTAAGTGCGCGCTTTTTACGGTGAAAAAAAAACTTGACCCAATGGATTTCTTATGCCCTAAAAAAAACTTACATTCAGAAGAATATGTAGTTTCCAAGGAAATGTTTGCATACCCATGCGCCCATATAAATACACATATATCCGCAGCGATGGAAAACATCGTTAAATTACAAAATTATTGCGTCTGCCCGTTACCTCGTGAGGTAAATCTGGGGTGAAAAAAAGATGGCGGCCCACGTAACGGCGCTAATTACTGGCCAATATAGCGTGTGCCCACTCCACGTGTCTCAATGGCAACGACCTACCTTGTGTCAGTAGTTCTATGCGCGTAGGCAATACCCATCCGCATTGTTGCAAAAATATTTGAAGAGCAATCTTTCAAAACATCAAGTTTTTTCAGTATTTTTGTGTTTCTGTTTTGAATGAGATAAAATCCCTTCCTTGGTTTGAGGCTTAACTATGTAGAACTTGATTTTCACAAATGAAAAAAAATAATTTGGTTTTCCTCCATTGATTTATTTTCTTGGCACTCCAGACAGCATGGAAGCTTTCTCTAAGCTTGATTTTCCCCTGCAACATCAAGTTTGACTTTCGCAAGCTTGATTCAAGTATGTCTCAAGCAGTCCATTCCAAGCTACTAACTGAGCACTTGATTCAAGCCAATTTCAAGCGTACTGGCACCTTGATGCATGCACAGGTGTAACTGTAGTTCGTCTTATGTCGAATGAAGTAATACACTGAGGGAAGTTTTTTACGTGATAAATTTCTTAAAGGCCTGCAATACTTGCATTTTAATGTTGTGAAAGAGAAGTGATATTCAATTTGCCTCAAACAATTAGCTTTGGATATCTTTCTTCATGTGCCTGCTTTTGTTCATTTTCAGAATGTAGCCTTGGTAAAATGGTTGTGTGGATCAGACGTTGTACGAAGATTAAATAAGTCATTTCTTGCATTGAATCTGAGCAGCTTGGTTCAGACTTGCTGGTGAAGGAATAGTCAACCTTTTTCAAAGATGAAATCTATACTTGAATCAAACTGGAAAGTCAAGCTTGATTCAAGCTACACTGTTAAGGTTGTAGAAAGCTTGACCGGTGAAGAGTAGCTCGCTTGATTCATTAAAAATCAATGAATAAACTTTATTTTTCCACAGTTTGATTTTCCTTCCTCTTCCTAGGTTTCGACACTCAGGTCACCTGATGATAACCTGAGTGTCGAAACTAGGTAGTGGAAGGAAAATCAAATTGTGGGAAAATCAAGTTTATTCATTGATTTATAATGAATCGTTTCAACCAAGTAACGGCCGACAACGCCAACTATATCGCTTGATTCAAGCATGAAATAAGCTTAATAGCTTGAATTTTCAAGCTGGATTCAAGCTTGGTAACTTGTATTACTTACTTACTTACTCCTCGGCGCTACAGCCCTTGTAGGGCTTTGGCCTCTCCGACGATGTTAGCCCAAACATCACGATTCCCGGCATGCGTTCTCCATCTTTTAATTCCCATCTTTCTCAGATCAACTTCCGTTTGCGTTTACCTTTCGTTTGCATGGTTCGATAATCGTTATTTCCAGTCCGGTTTTCACTGTCTTTGAGTTTCGTAACAAGAGGTTTTTTACGATATAGGGTCGTTAGCCCTATGCTCAACCCCCAACCTGGAGGACCAGAGTACTTCTCTTTGTCTGGCCTATCCCCCTTGACCTGTCCGGCTTGGGTGGCCCTACCAGGAGCTTACGCTCCCTCCGGCATGGCTCTCAGGTTCACTGAGGCACACAAGCTCCATCATCACGACAAGATGGAAGTACTATCGAGAGAGTGGTGACTTGTATTGTCAAGCTTCAATCAAGCTTGATTAAGGATTACTTTGCTATCTGGGACAGCATCTTTCGACACAACAGTGTATGATGAAGGTACCAGATGATGAAACCATTGTGTCGAAACATGTTGTACCGAGAAAATAAATTAGTGGAGGAAAACAAATTTTTTAAAAATTTGAGATAAAATCCTCCCGCGAGTAGAGAGACGCAATGCTTTTCCCCGGCCATTTTAATTGGCCAATGCGTTGGGATTGGAAGTGAAACATCAAACAAGCGAGCGGCTTAACCAGAAAATTCCTGGCGGTCGTCATCTTCTTCTTCCCCCCCCCCCCCCAGCTAGCTTGCGAAGGCGCCATTTCTGGAACCATCCCAGCCCGAAAATCCCTCCTCTCCAGTGAAGGGGGTGGGGGAGAACTTGAAATTCGCCCCATCTGTCCCCGCGTCTCTACTTTTTCGTCATCTGGTGTCTCATTTCATCGCGCCCATCCCCCTTCCAGCCACACTTTGTGCATTTCGCGTCTTCTTCCCTTCCCTCGTCCAGCTCTTTAAGCGGGACTCCGCTGCTCCACAGCTCTCTCTCTCTCTCTAGCGCGCGCACACGTGGAAGTTGAGTTCAAGAACGGCGAGACGTGGATGAATGCCTTCCTTTAACGATATCGCTTACCTTACTTGCGTTCCGCGGCGACGACGGGGCCCCCACATGTGTTTGTTATTCTCGTCCCTGGCTTCTTCAAATGACAAACAAATCGCCGGCGTTCACGAAAATAAACTCCCAATGGATTGGACTATTATGAGGCAACACGGCCCCGGCGAGTTGGCCGGGTGGGAGGGAGTAAATTGGAAAGGACGCAACGTGACTAGGCTTCTCTTTTATCATTTAAGAGGAAGAGAGGGACCCCTTTATTACTCGAGTGAAACAGTTTCTGGAGCCGGTTCCAATACTTCATTCGCCGCTTATGATATTGAATTACGACGCGTATCCAACGAGCGCATTTGTCGTCTTTGCATGCGGCGTTGGCTGCGACGCACCAAGCATTCCCACAGTTTTTTTTCCCTGCTAGTTGATTGTTGGTCCGTCGTGACGTTGACGCGACCCATCAACAGTTCAGTTACCAACTTGTTTGCCTAACATTTGAAGAGGGCGCTTTCCATTCGCGCCAACTCGTTTTGAAACTCGGCAGTAATATCAGAGCCACCTAGAATAGAAGGCCTGTTCACTGCCCTGTCACGTGATCTTGACGTCACTCACCGTAGTGCTAGGTTTTCCATGCCGAAATTTAGTGAGGTTACGGAGACGCCATTGCGGATAGGATAAGGTTGCACGTGTGGGTCATTATTTTGGTGGAAATTTTGGTGCTACTTTCTCTCCTAGTGTCGAGATTTGTCTTAGATAAATTTATATTTATTCTGTGACTCAATAAAAATATTTTATTGCGTGGTGGACGCAATATGCCGTCTACCTGCGTCGTGCCGGGATGCAAAGGGAATTACCGAAGTGGACCCAAAGTCCAAGTCTTCAGCTTCCCAAAGGATCCCGAGTTACACCGAAATTGGTTGCGAGCAATATGAAGAGATAATTTCACGCCAACAAAAAATAGCAAGGTATGTATTGTCAAATAAAAGTTAACTGATAACATAATCGTCAAGGTAAGTTGCCAACGGAAGGATTCATGTAATGTAAATTGCAAACGGAAAGCTATTATTACGAGATGGTCGCACTATTCTTATGCTCTGTATTCTAGGTGGCTCTGGTAATATTGCTTTTCATCCGTTTCAGTTCCTGCGTACAAGGCCAGCGCACTTCGAAACGGATCGGTTGCAGAGTTGATGTGCGTTGAGGTGACTGCATTGTACAGTGTCTCAAGCGTCGTTTTATTCATATTATCTCTACTCGTAGAAAAACTTGCCATTTGGACTGCATTATGGACTGCAAAACCTTTTTTGTTTACCTTTGTTATATATTATCTCCCATGCCGAACTTGTAATTACATGGTAATTCAATGCGAGATTTGGAGAAACGGATTGAAAAAGAGCAATTACGAAAGCATTTCTTAAAGCGAAGTCATAAACGAGTATTTGTAGGAATATTACAAAACTCAATCATCCAGCAAAAAGTATGAGTGGGACCATTACGAATTTTTGGCGGACGGATTTACTGTAGGGTCTGTTTATTTCTCTGGGGATACTGACGCCACGATGCTAAGAGAATCCGACGATAGTTGGAGTTGATTCAAAGCAAATTCATGAATGATTAATTGTAGGACCTACACGAAACTATCCCATCCAGCAAAAAAGTAATGGTAGGACATTTACGAATTTTTGACCAACGGATTTACTGTAGGTTCCGTTAATTTTTCGTGAAACAGTGATGCCACGACGTCACTAGAATCTACCCATAGGTAGAGTGAGTTTAAGCCGAGTGCTAAGATATGGTCTAATTTAAATCCCCCGCGGACCACGACGAAGCGCAACTTCTTTTAAAAAATTATTTTATTATTGAAAAATGTGAATTGAACTTTTAAATTTGTGGGGCTCAGAATTTTTTTCATTGCGGTTTCCACTAATACAAAACCCCTCTAGAAATTATTCGCTTGAGAAGGGTGGCTTTAGGTTGGGTGAGGATGGGTTATTATGTCTTTTCACCGCCGACTGACGTTCATACTGCTGGAGGGAGCAGTCAGAGCCTGGTTGCACCAGCCGAATGCTAACTTTTAGTCTACTTGTAATCTTTCGCGGACTGTGAGATGGCGTAATTTCTGAAAAAAAAAGTTTTGTTTTTGAAATATCTGCATTGGGCTTTTGAATTTGTGGGGCTTGATATTTTTTTCGATATTTTGTTGCGGTTTCCACTAATAAAAACGCTTCTGGAAAGTATTCGCTTAAAAAGGGTGGAATTAGGTTGATTGAAGAAGGGTTGTTTTGTCGTTTTGTTGCTGACTAATATTCATACTGCTAGATGGAGCAGTTAGGGCGTTGATGCACCAAGGAATGCACGTTGACGTTTTAAGTTTAAACTTTGGTGAAGCCGAGTGCTAAGATTTAGTCTAATTGAAATCTCAAAAAAAAATCAAAATTTATATCGGAGTTGATTTATTTTGTCAGTTTCTTTATCTCAAGAAAGTAGTTTTTATACATAAACACTGCCAATTGAGAGTGTAGTCGTTACAAAAACAAATATGAGACGTACCTCATATGTAAGATCAACTAGGAGAGAATTAAAATGGAGAAGTAAACAACACAATGAGCAAGAAACTACAGACTTATTGCTAATGTATCATGGAAATTGTTCTATTTTTGAATAATGTGAAATGGGCTTTCAAATTTGTGGGGCTCGGGATTTTTTTCATTGCGGGCTCTACTATTAAAAAACGCTCGTGGAAAGTATTCCCTTGAGATAGGTGGTGTGGAAAAACTTGGTGTTTTAGGAGTTAAAGATAGAAATTGTGGATTGCCCTGTCATTGCGCTGATTATTTAGCTGGGGACGATGACTCAGTTCATTACCCGAGAGTAAAAATACTGCCGCTTATAGAGCCATCAATCAGTTGATATTCATTATAGCTTTCTAAAATGGTAGCGTCTCTTTTTATGAGAGGCTATAAATTCTGAGAGAACTTTTACTGCGTGGTTGTTTAACTATTACTGCCTGTCCTGAGGAAAAAATTATCTTCCGTTTTCTCAGTGCTCCGTTGTAAGTAAAATCGTCATCTGCGTTGCATCTCGCGAGCCGTCACAAGGAAAAAAGGGAGTTGAATAATTTTTTTTTCAGTTTATTTATCTCAAAAAGTAGTTCTTATACAGAAAATATGCCAATTTAGAGTGTAGTCCATGAATATACATTATGGATTGCTGACTCGTCGCCAAAAACTGTTGTCTAGATTTCCGTGAACAAACAACTTTGTGGATTGTGGCGCCGCCTAGTGATGAAAGACGGCAGTTCAGTGTAAATACAGTCAACAGATTGTAATAAATACGTCTTACCGGTTTTACTTACTAGTAATCATACTGCAATGGATAAAAAATGTAGTACCATACGCGGGATGTAACTACACACTTTTTCACGTTAGCAAAAATTAACAACGGCCATTTACGATTCAACTGAAAAGACTTTTTTCTAAGTAGCGCCAAGGACTGGGTGAGCTAAATGTGGAAATTTAGGCAACGCGTTGCCTAGGCGACAATTCCAAACATTTAAATCCATTATGTATATTCATGGTGTAGTCTATAGTGTACAACGCCTAAAACGTCCCAAGCCAGCTTAGTGGCTCGATGACAGAGCAAGAGTTCTTTGGATTTTTTTATTACACAGGGCGCCAGGTAATTTTGGAAAAATGACCACCAAGTTCATAGGACACTAGGGATGATAAAAAGACAATTTAACTCAACGTAAAGACACACAATGACTGTATAATTCTCCTAAATTCTCTCAGAATCAATACAAGTCTCATCAGAACAAAGACGACAATTACTCCAAAAGACCACTTATTTATAAATAACCTTTCCTAAGTGATAATGCCCAGCCGAGGCCTTCACAAAGTTTTATTTTTAACCCTCTGGTTACCGAGTTAAATGTAAAATTAAAATGTGAAATTAAAATGTAACATTAATCGTTAAAGTCGTTAAAACAATAAACATGAGACGTGTCTGGTGTAAGATCACAAGTAGAGAAGTAAAAAGGATAAGCAAACAAAATAAGGAGTAAGTAAAGAGGGACAGGCGTTTCGGCTCTCGCCGCAGGATTACAACTTCCGTCCCCGGTTTGCAAGCTCTCGCTTATACCCAGGGACTTGGAAGAGGTGGAAGGAAGGGATGGGAAGGAAAGGATAGCGGAACCGCAGCCCCTTCGAGGCCGACACCAAATGAGGCGGATTGAGGTCAAAAGGACCTCAAGCCTCCACGAAGTACTCGTATTAGTATGGTTACCCAAACAACAGAGACGAATAGCCGTCGGTTTTGCTTTTGCAAACACCTACCGCACTTCTTTGCGAACCGAGAGAGCCCGTTACCCAAATATTTGGGATTAGGTGTCTCTTGGACTCACTTTATGGGTTGGCGTCGTGCGGTCTGCCGAAGTACGTCCTCGAGTCAGGGATCACAGGACCCATGGAGGGTCAATTCGGACCAATTCTGGTCAAAGAGTGGGTACAACCTTTCTCTCAGTAGTTCCCGCCTACCCATAAGTAAAGAGGGACAAGCGGTTCGGCTCACGCCGCAGGATTACAACTTCCACCCCCGGACTGAAGCTCTCGCTTATCTCCGAGGATATGGAAGAGGTGGAAGGAAAGGATGGGTAGGGAAGGTTAGCGAAACCACTGCCCCTTCGAGACCGACACCAATGAGGCGGATTGAGGTCAAAGGGACCTCAAGGGCCTCCGCCTCCCCGAAGTGCTCGTTTTAGTTTGGTTCCCCCAAACAACTGAGACGAGTAACCGTCGGCTCCGCTTTCGCTTGAGCCTACCGCACATCTCTGCGTACCGAGAGAGCCTGTTGCCCAAATATTTGGGATAAGGTATCCCTCTGATTCGCTTTTTGGGTTGCCGTCGTGCGGTCTGCCGACTTACGTCATTGGAGTGAGGATCACCGGACCCAATGGAGGGTCAAAACGGACCAATTTTGGTCAAATGTGTGAGTACAACCCACTCCTCAATAGGTCCCGGCAACCCATAGTAAAGAGGGACAGTACCCTTCCGTAGGAAAGAAAAATTCTTCCGTTTTCTTAGTGTTCCGTTGTAAGTTAAATCATCATCTCCGTTGCACCTTGTGAGCCGTCACAAGAAAAATATGGGAGTTGATTAATTTTGTCTGTTTCTTTATCTCAAGATAGTATTTTTTTAAGCACAGTAATACTGCCAATTTTGAGCGCAATCGTTACAAAATAAATATGAGACGTACTGCATGAATGTTCAACAAGGAGGGAAGTAAAATGGAAAAGTAAACAACACAGGGAGCAAGAAAAGAGAGACTTATTGCTAATTCATCATGGAAAGATATGTCTTGGCACTAGAGGTTAGAAAACCCGTTTATTTTTAGGAACTCGTTCACTCTGGACCGGTCCCTTTTTTGGGACTCGTTCCATTTCACTCGTTCGCCGTTCATTTTTTTTATTGGTGGTTATGGTTTTTTATTTTGTTCTTAATTTATCATGGAAAGACTCTGAAAGAATTGGCACTATAAATGGGCAAATCAGTTCATTTTTCGGAACTCGTTCACTCTGGATCGGTCCTTTTTGGGACTCGTTTCTTTTTCACTCGTTCGCCGTTCCATTTCTTTATTGGTGGTTATGCATTGTTATTTTTTCTTGATTTATCATGGAAAGATATGTATTGGCACTAGAGATTGGAAAACCCGTTCAGTTTTGGGATCTCGTTCTCTCTGCACCGGTCCTTTTTTGTGACTCGTTCCTTTTCACTGGTTTACCGTTCCTCTTTTATTGGTGGTTATGTATTTTTATTTTGTTCTTGGTGTTTTTAGAATGTAAAAAATACTTGGTGCACCGTAATGACGGCGTTTAAAAATGTTGGATGAAATTAGATGGAAGGTAATTTAATTTAATTTAATTTAATTTATTAGCATTTACAGGCGAGTCGCCCATATTTCCACGATTACACATAGTACAAAGGAACAATAATAATACAATAAAATAATGCAAAGAACGTAAAATATTTCAAAAATAGAAAAATAAAATATTCAGATATGAAAGGAGCATAAAACACATTAATAAAGATGGACACTCTGAACTCACTCATGAAAATATCATCATACAAATCATACATCAATCTGATTAAATTCAAAATATCACAATGCAATCTGACTATTCATGTACCATACAGTATGATACACTCAAAACTGACTACCAAAAATCACTATACAATATAAATTCATAATATCACAAAATAAACACACTAGACAAAAGAATAAACAATATCAGTGCCATAGTATCAAAATATGCAAGCATAAAATATGTCGCAATAAAATACAAATCATCATTGACACATGTCACATACCCTGTTGCAGAAGATCTGTAAATCCCTGATTTGAGCAACAGAGCAGTTAAAAACATCCAGTGTATTTCCAAAAAGGTTAAAATTTCGTAAAATTCTTTCTATGGGAATTCTTCTATTCTTGTAATTTTACCAATTATTACACGGTTTTTAAAAAATGTCTTATTTATATAAAAAAGAACTACTAATTAAACCGCTTGTATCAGCTGATAAATTTTTGGATTGTTATGTAGAACATCCTATCTCTTAAAGATAGGATCGAAGGAGCGAGAGTTATGACGGACCGAAAGGAACGAAGTACCGACAGGTACGAAGGATCGAAAAGAACGAAGGGCCGAAAGGAACGAGGGCAGAAAAGAACGATTGACCGAAAGGAACGAAGGACCGAAAAGAACGAATGAGTGATGGGAGCGAAGGACCGAAAGGAACGATTTACCGGAAGGACCAAATGACCGAAAGAAGCGATGGACCGAGAAGAACGAATGACCGAAAAGAACGAAAGACCGAAAAAACGAAGGAGCGAAAGGAACGAAGGACCGGAAGGACCGACGGACCGAAAGGACCGATGAACCGAAAGGACTATGTGACCCAAAGGAATGAAGGACCGAAAGAACGAAGGACCGAAAGGAACGAAGGACCGAAAGGAACGAATTACCGAAGGAAACGGTTGACCAAAAGGAACGGAAGACCAAAAGGAACGTAGGACCGAATGGAACAGTCATTCCCCAGGAGTTGGTCCTTCCGTTCAATCTATAGACCCGTTCCTTCAGACCCGTTCATTCGCGAACGACCCACCTCTAATTGGTGCAGTTGGTTAAGTATTTCGAGAGGAGACAGAAGGTATCATTGTCAAGAGAGTGCGATTTCGTAAGGAACGGAGAACAGGAAAAGAGGGACCGTTTAATGACTGATAATGAGGGAGCCGGTGTTTTGACGAATGACACCGTTCAGGTGAGACGAAAGGACACGCTGAACTTGATGAGTGAAATAAGCTCCAGTCAGTCATGTTTTAAAATTTGGGTTTTGTTCGTGAGATCTCGGTCGGATTTAGGTCTATGACGAGTGAGAATACCAATGAAGAGTGAAGGGAGAACGCATTTCTTGAATGGGTTATCCCGTACTTGTGTATTTTTGTCGAAGAAATGTGTTACAATTTTTTGTGCGGTAACTTTGTGGGAGTTGGTTGCTGATATCAGACCAAGGTCGTTCGACATCGATTGTATTCTTCCTTCGATATGGGTATTCGCCACCATTTCCACCTCAGGTCCACTATTAATGTGCTATTAGAGCTTTTACTTCCATAACACACCCAAGGAAATCTGCGAGTATGCTGCAAAAGCTGTCACTTCGTATACAAAAGCACTGCCAAATGGAAAAACTTAGAACAAACTATGCTATGCCTATGGAGAATGCAGAAAAATAAGCACATTAATGGCGGATTCGTGTACGTTGCGAAGACCTATGTCGAAGGAAGAACATAATCGATACTGAGCGACCTTGATGTCAGACGATATCGAAGAACAATACGTAAAAATAAAAAACATGAGTAGACCAGGAATGTATTTCATTTTAGAATTTGCTGGTTAAAAATTCACATTACATATTTGTTTACTTAAGGTAGCTTAATCGCTCTCTTCCGCCCAAAAAATACTAGTATCCATACTGAAAATAATAATTTGTTGTTTTCAACATTAATTTACAGATTTACCACGCGTTTCATATCTTCACTGCATCGTCAGGTACAATTGTTTATATAATATTTATTTATTAATTGTTGTGATTGTTACGGCATACGGGGAGGACGAAGTGAAGTACAATTGTGGCATATGTTTATTATTTTAAATCGTTTATTTATTTTATAATCATGTGTCTACCATACGTTACCAACAATACTGTGCGGAGTTTTTGTTAGATTTAGACAAGATCTATCATTCGGCAACGAAATCAGCGCTTGAGAGTTGTGAGATGAACCGCGCAAGGGTTTTCGCCCAATACCTATAATGACCGCGAGTAGCCAGGGAATATTAACCCGCGTTTCGTTCATACACTGCGTCTACTCAAGATTATTCTACCACTATATTCTAGTATCGAATCGAATAAGACTGCACGCATTTCAATTGTTTTAATAGCCCCAAAGTTACAGTGTCGGAATGGGTGACTCTGCAAATGTTGCATCGGCGTATTCTTACTGGCACACCGTTGTCATGATTTTTAAGACGTACCCATAATCATTGGTCGTTCAATCATAAGACTGGTTTGACTGCAGCCCTCCACCCTTCCCTATCTAATTCTGGTTCCCTTACCTCCTGGTATCTCTTCCTATGTACTTTCTTCTTTATTTGGTCCATGAACTTATTCCTGGGTCTTCTTTTGTAGACTTCTTCCTCTATTTGACCTTCAATTATGTCCTTCACTTACCCATTGTGCCTCAGTGTGTGCCCAATCCATCTGGTTTTTCTCGTTAGCACGGTGTTGTATTTTGTCCTTTCTTCTTCTAGTCTTCTGTACACTTCAATATTTCTTATTTCATCCCTTCATTTTATCTTCAGCATCCTCTTACAGCTCAAGGTTTCAAGGGCTCCTAATCTTTTCTGGTTAGCTTTTCCGATGGTCCATGCTTCCGATCCATAGAGTGCCACGCTCCAAGGACATCCGTGAATGAAAATCGGCAATGACACTAAGATTCATCATAGTTTTTACATTTATTAACCGAAATCAATGATTATGGCTACCCTTTACACCGAAGGCTCAGTCCGGTAGACGGAAGATTCGTAGGTCAAATTAACATTTCTGCTGCTGCAAAAGCTCCTTTTTACGTTGTCAACCGCTGGATTGTACCCCAATTCTGGTTAAGATACTCAACGCACATATCAACGTTGAATAGGGCTACTCAATTAAGCCATTGAATGCAAATATATGTATGTACGCAAGGGAAGCGATCAAGCAGTTAATTCACTCAGAAGACGGCTCAAGAGAACCGGAGGGACGAGGTGACCACCTATCAACCTGGGTGCCATTTAAGTAGTAATGAGTCTGCGTGGTCCATTTTTGGGTTTTCCGGTCATGAAAGGGGACCAACAGTAATGCGTCTCTGCATGCACCTGGAAAACGGTCAGCGTGTCTACTACAACGAACACAACGTACTAGATATGTTACAAACTCCTTAAATGACCACGTTGACTGTATACTTCAAGATTTGTGGTTTTCTTTTATAATGATTTCAATGTTTTGCACACCCGTTTTATTTCAACGGGTGCCTTCCGTTGGTATGACGATAAAAATATTTTGTGTGACCGCCTCATAACTGTATCTGATAATGGTCGCTGTGTATCTTAACCGTCGTTCTTTGAGTATATAGATACGGAAATCAGTGTACTGTTTAGGACTATCATTCCTCTGTTGATATTTAAAGTTTATTAGTTTTTATTGATAAGTAAGGTAAACATATAGTTAACAAATAAATTGAAAATATTAGTAAATCATACTTCAAATTGGTTTCATTATACAGGGCTGAAATATCAATATTTTTAGGGTCTGTAAACCAAAGTTCTTCACGTTCAAACGAATCTTATGCTACGACAGAACACTTGCAGTAGCGTATTTGGTTATCACTCCTAAATATAAGTGTTTAAAGTAAAAGAAATTATGAGAAATGTGCTCTAAAGTTAATCAAAATGATGCGTGTAATCAACAAATCAAAGACATGTATTTTAAATGGCATTGACGAATACCGTCTTGTAATATTGTACTTAATTTAAGTGACAAATTTTGTAAAAACTGAGCATAGTTTTTTCATTAAATGTGTTTGCTCTTACAGGGCAAGCCTAGAATCAAGAAACTTATAAAATAACAGTGAAATTATGAGTAATAATTGTTGCCGAGGGCCGCACAAATCATGATTGACTGGAAACTGACGTGGCATAGTTGCCATGGGACCCGCAAGCTCAAAGGGCGGCCATGTCCTTGAATAATAAGTTATTGAAGAATTGGTCCTAGAAAAAGCAACTTGTGGAATCTTTTTCCACGTCTTGTTAATTTTATTTCACTTCATTAGGGAAATATTACAACAAATTAATGCAACTAGGATATTACTGAATAGTAACGTCCGTTCAAAAAGTTTTTCGAGAAGTACTCCGTTATTATATAGATTAAGTCATAAATGTATCAGTTATTAGTGTAATTAGCGGATTCGCCAGAGGGAATGACGTTGCTAGGTCCTTAACGAAGCGGCATTCTTGAGCAGCAGGCTTTCCAGATGATAATGGCATTCATATGAAGCAGGACAGCTTCAGAAAAAATCGTTTCATCTGCTCCTTCCTCGTTATGTATTTTTTCCTTAAGCCGTTTTTCCATCTCCTCTTCACTCAACTCTTTCGCTCCCGCTTTTAGCCTCTCATTTGTTACCCGTGTCTCTCTTCCCTTTTCACCTCCTCATTCTTTCAACTCCCAATTCCTTTCGTCCCCTTGCCTTTTTGTATTCTCCCTCCTTTTTTTTGAGGATCCTTCGGCCAATGTCTCGGAAGCCAAGCGTTGTGTCGTCTCCCCACGCGCGAGTTTAATTCCGGTCTCTCCAGTCAATTAGGACTCGCCTCGTCCGTCGCTAAGCAACTCGAAACAATTGAGGACGATGAAGTGAGGTGACGAACGCTTCTTGACGAATGAGCGTCCGTCATGAGACATGGGCAGAGAGTAGTTAACGACTTGAGTATTCGACTGGCGTTCGCTTTCCGAATTGAATGGCAGTTTCTACAGTGCTGATGAAGCCACTTATACACCCCCTTGACGGTGACATTTTTAAAGATCGATTTGTATCGATGTGTGCCGATACCTAAGTTGTGTCGGTCTGGTTATAAAGAGAAGATTTATTTTGAAGACGTTATTAATAATATGCTTCCGAACCCTATGGGCAAAAATGGAGAATATTAAACATCTTACGAAGACACTTTTGCCAGGTATTGATTGGATTGGATTGGATAATTGGGGAGGCGAGGACCATCCTATTATACGCTTACCAAAACCTAGTTTCTTTAATACTGTGCCGCATACGTTTGGTATGTGTGCCACGATATATCAGAAGTTATGGTAACTCCAAGATATTTTACTGTATCTGAAGATTTTATGTTAACTCCACTCGCTTGATGATGTTTGCAGGGTAACATGTAGACGTTGGATTGGATTAGATATTTGGGGCGGCGACCGATAGCCAAGGTCATTTGCGCCGTAGGGGACAGGTAAAGGAGGAAGGGTGGATAGAAACCCGCCGTCGGCATTAGCCTGCTCTTAACAAAAGGCGCCCTTCGTTTGCGGTTATTTGATTGACTATGGATGTCTTTGCGGCGCCGATGTCGAAAGTGTTCAAAGGGATCCTGAAGCGGGAAGACCTCTCAATTTAAAGTGTTTCAGTGAAATGTGATGGACGCGCAGTGCTTGGAATGGTGCGGTATCATTTGGGAAAATTATTCCTTCTCCTCCTTCCCCAAGAATAAACATAAACGGAGTGTATTGCTTCAATAAAATTAACTGTTTCTCTTTGTACTGAAACTCAACGTGTCATGAGGATAATTTCGACGCTACGATGCGAAAATCCTCTTGGTATCACCTATTTTCAATTAAACTTATCAGAAATACCAGGGAATTAGCTGAATAAAATGTAAATCATCAGCCTTTTAAAGTTCTACGACATTAACCGATGCCCAACCTCTGTTCACTTTTTTAAATTGGATTTTTTTGAGGAGGCGACCGACAGCTAAGGTCATTTGCGCCATAGGGGAAAGGTAAGGGAGGAAGGGTGGATAGAAACCCGGCGTCGGCATTAGCCTGCTCTTAGAAAAAGGCGCCAAGGGGACCACGGTTTAACGTCTAATCCGACAGACTGATTACTGTACTTGAAATGCCCTCCACGACACACTCAAGTAGGGTTCGGGTTTCCTCTGAAAAACATCCTCCTCTGCAGGGATTTGAACCCTGGCCGTCCGTATGGTTAGCCAGTATTATAGCCACCATACAGCCCGATCCCCTCAGGTATTGATATGCTACTCTCCTGCAGTATATATTATTTAATAATGTTGACGACACTAGCCAGTTATTTGTGAAATTTTAATGATGGTACCCCCAAATAAGCGTTTTTCGTCAGCGGTGCCTCAAATTCCACAACTTACTTGTATTCATTAATTTAACTGTGTTTGTATGTTCATTTGCCCGTAATAATTAATATTATTTTCCTGAAATCGAACTTCTATAATGTGGAATACAGATTATATGATATAGTTTGCAATAACAGATAAAGTCAGGCTTCAAACCGTTATGGTTAGTAATAATGATACGTCTTAACACTTAGAATGCTGGCTATTTTCACTAATTTGTAGGAATTTCCGTAAATACTTCCCCTCATCTTGTTACGCGTGCAGCTGTAAGATCGCGAAATAATCTTTAGAAATATTAATGGTCCAGAAATATTGTTTTACATGACTGAAATTCCAAGCAATTACCAAAACATGCATGTGTTGTCTGAAATTTAACTCATTTTTTTATGACGCACGGGAAAAAAATCCTTAGCTTTGAAATTTTTTTTCGCGTTCTTGTAAAAATTTCAGCGGAGAGTAAATTATCAACTGTAAAAAGTTGTCGAGTGAAGGGGAAACTACTCACTGACGAAATAATTGAGTTGGAAATTCCTTAATTTTGTTAAATTATGTCTCTCTGGAGTGCGTTCTCGTCCCATTACCCGCGTAATATGGCTGATGTGTCTTGGTAAATAGTATCTTGAAAAAAAGAGTGCGGTTATCGGCAGATATTTCGGTATTTTTGGGAATGTTGAGATATTTTTCTTAAAACTCGGACAAAATTTACGAATGTCTAGGTAAAATGATATCTCGTTAAAATGACCTTAAAGATTGGAAAATGCAAATTATAATGTCTTTTAGTTTAGGATTACAAGTTTTAGAACTTCCAGTTTTTATACGGTGGAGTGAATTCCTTGAATGTGTCGCAAAAATCTGCCCTTGGAAATTTCTCAGGCACTTCAATATCGCGTAAGCATAGCAAATATTTTCGGGTGGGCGTTGTCGTAAAATGGCCATAATGGTGAACGGTCCAGCCATTGTTGGTTTAGATTCCAATGGTAGCGTAGGAAACCGCACGAAGAGAAGCGACCCCCATGTTTACCAGGCAGCGACTTCATCCTTCTGCTATCGAGGGCGGCATTCTGTGTTTGACTCACACAGAAACTTCATTTCTAACGCCTTAGGATCTCGTAGAACACTCTTCTGTGTCATTAATACGGGATACCGAGACTATGGCATGCTTTCATTTTTTCCCCTGCTATGTGCCCTCTTGAATTTTCCTTTTTTAGTTAGTCATGCACTCTACCTTATTATACATCTATTATTTTCACTATGCTCAGTGTCGCATCATTTTCATTGCCTTTTGTGTCCAGTGCATTTCAGTGACTCCGTGTATTTTATTAAGTGTGCTAACCTTTGTGCCCATACTTATCTCACAAATAACTATTGTGGTGTTGCCTCGATTTTTGCTCCAATTAACATGGCGTATTTTAGTGCATAATGCATTCGTCTTGTTTATCCCGAGTCTTGCACTACATTGTGTTTCCATGTTCATTGTCTGTGTACTCATCTAAATCTACACACTACCATGCAATCCGCCGCATGGGCGTGTAGCAGGGAGTGTTATTACACCAGCCGTGTAAAGATGCAAAGGATAAGTTTTTGGGAGGTTATATGATGACGAGAGTGAATTATGGGAGTGCATAGGTATATCGGCGCCTAGTTTTTATTTCGGGCGTTAATTGTGCGTTGAAAGAACGAGTTTTTGTACCTATCGGTTCGGAACAGCGTCTCTCTTATTTTATAGCTTCTGTCAGACCTAGAGATGTAGTGAGGCATCATGATAGTACTCTTTGTGTCGCTCTGAAACGCACCAGTTCTGAATATCTCAAGCAGCCTGAGACTAGCGTGCAACCTCCGAGTCTCTAGGGGCTCCCACCTTTATCCCTCTAAAAGTTGTGAAACACTACATGTTCGCTCGTAGTAGTTATTAACGAAGCGCGCTGCTTTTCTTTATATTCTATTATTTTTTTATGTTAAATATTTATGGCCAGGGTCCCAAATGCTCGCGGCTTATCCATAGTTTTCTTTAGTGTTCACTTTGCGATTAATTAGTGAATTTATAGATCTAGTGTTAAGCGTGTGAGTGAGTGTGTTTGTTGAGTTGAAAAAAGTTTCCTGAAAAATCGAAATTCGCGTGGAAGACTTAGAAGTTTGATGACTATGGAGAAGATATTGGTTTAGGAGATGCAGATTCTTAATTTGACATTTTCCGACCGGGCGTAGCTCGGGTCGAGACTCTAGAGTTCAGGAAGGCGGGGAGGGAGATTGGACGGCAGTGCGAGATAAATGGTGAGAAATCTTCCGCTCGCGCTCGGAAGAGGTTTGTGAAGACTACGAAGGGAGGAATCCTAAGGAAGAACCTATGAATAGGTTTTATAGTTCTCTCAGAATTAGTTTCGACCATACACTCAATTGTTGAAATTGAATTGGAATTGAAAATGGTCTTGATTGTTCTGGGACTATAAGTCCCCTGGAACATAGAAAAAAATGATTACATGCTATAACAAAAAATAAAGAAAAATAGTTAAAAGTGAATTGGTAACAAGACAAACAGCATTACTAAATTCAATATGGAGCGACACTTATAAAACAAATAAAAAATCAGTGGGTAATAATAATATGATACACAACAATAACAATCTGCGCAAATATTCAGGGATTTAAGATCTCAATTAATGGGTTGAGATGGTGACAAAACCGTTAAAATAGGATGATAAATACAGTGGTGCATGATGAATTTCATTCAACATTACTATACACAAATGAGGAAACACATATCATCGGTCACACATAGCCACATGGTCACGCAGCAATACTAAATGTGTTATGGAGCGACACATATAAAACAAATAAAAAGCAGTAGGTAATAATTAATATGATACACAACAGGGAAAATCAGTGCAGATATTCAGGGATTTAAGATAACAATAAATGGATTGAGTTGGTGACTAATGGCCAGTTGCAGGAACGTAACATATGTATTCCATAAAGTTATGGGACCCATAAGCCATGACAACCATTCAATAAGTGTTGCACAAACATTCAATAAACTCATTGGTCGCATAACTTACGGCATGGAGTTATGAGTTCCATAAGTAGCCAAGATGGCGGATGCGTAATGAACCGCTTGGAGTCTTAATTACTTGATTAAAGAGTTGTTTTGAGACAAATGACCAGTTTGTTTACTCTTACTGACTAATTATAATGTGCATTATCAATTATTCATGGCTAAACTTTCATAACTTTTATCCGGCGGTGGAAGATTAGATCAAATATTCGAGGCTAGTAACTATTGGTAAATAAGTTAAGTAACTAATAGATGTGTTCATGCAACCCGAATATATTTATGAGTTCTATAACTTTATGGATCTCATAACTATTGATTCCATAACTAAATTTTCTTGCAACCGGCCATAAGTCGTTAAAATAGGATGATACATACTGTGGTGCATGATGGATCTCATTCTACGTTACAATACTCAATTGAGAAAACACATAACATCGGTCACACATAGCAGTCAACTATGTGTGACCAACATATTACAAAAAACTAAGCAATTTTACATAGTTAATCAGTCATGTTTCTCTTGAACATCGAAATTGTGAAACAGGTTCTAACATTTACGGGTAAACAATTCCATAACTTGCAGGAGGATATTAGGAAAGAGTGCTCAGATAATAAGGTGCGGAATTTAGGGACTAAGAATAACTCAGTGACACGAGTTGATCTTTTTCCTGTATCTACATTACATATAAAATTTTCATACAAATAGGTGGGGTTTTTGGATTTCAGGACCTTGAACACGTATAAAGCCTTTTGCAGTTTTCGGCGTTTATCCAATTTCAGCCATTTAATTTTTTCGAAATAAGGCGTGACGTGTTCATCATAGCGGATGTTGAAAACAAAACGCAGACGGGAGTTTTGAAGACGCTGCAGCTTAATGCACAGTTCTGAGTTAACATCTGAGAAAATGATTGAACAATAGTCAAAATATGGGAATACCAGAGTTTGAACCAGCTTCTGGCGAAGTGAAATTGGGAGCAGATGCCTGAAGTGCTTCAATTGGTACATAGTGTTATACAAATTGTTAGATATAGCTTTATCGTGCTCCCACCAGCTCAAGGTGTTATTTAAATGAACCCCGAGACTTTTCACTGAAGTCGAGTAATCTATAAGGATATTCTGTACTCTTATTTTGGGTTATTGTTCGGTCGTCACTGAGAACAGGAAGGGGAAGGAATGAAGGAAGCGGAGCAAGGAAGGATGGAATACGTAAAGGAAAATAACGAGGTAGCCTAACTGGACGAGACGCAATAACCACGAATTATCCAAAGCATAATATTTGGTAGAGATAGCAGGCTTACTTCTTCCACGCGGGAGCCTAATGCCAAACGCCAGCTCTCTCCGCTCGGCCGGCCGAAGAAAACTTTTACCCCGCTGTACACCTTCCCCTCCGCAACAACAACGAACTCCGCGGCTGTCTATGGAATAAGGAAACAAGGATAGGAAACAAGGCTATCTAAGTATTACGTAAGACGTTTTTGAGGGTGGGGGGGGGGGTTAGGCAAAATTTACATCGATGTCAATCAAGACATTTGTCTTATGCATGAGGGGGCAGAGGGTCTGGAACTTTACGTAAGATTTTTGTCCTTATTGTAAAATCGTATCGTTTCCAAATGTCCTGTGTTGTTTTACCAATTATTATATGATTACGAATCCAATAGTTTAAGCCTTAACTTTTTTAAACTTTTCCATGCTCAGGAAATAAAAAAAAACTTACAAAGTTTTGTTAATTCTTGAGTATCTTATGATTGTGCACAATTTCACCAACTGTGGTACTGTTTCGCTCTTTATGTCAATGAATTTGGTACTCAAACACTGCATTATTATACTACCTCTAGTGCTCAAAGCTGTACGATGGCTTCTATGGAAAGATGAAACTGCAGAAAGCGAACATTTAATGAAGAGTATATACGAATATCTAACGTCTTACCTGACTGAGAGGGAGGGGAGAGTTGGGAAAATCTTACATTGTCTTACATAGGGGAGAGAGTGGGGTCAAAGATGGCATAAATCGTCTTACGTAATACTTGAATTCATAACAGCGGTCGCATTCCCGCGTACGAACGTCACATTAAGGTGAAATGTGCGAATTTTCCACAGAGAAAAAATCATCCGCCTTGACCGGGATTCGAACCCGGATCCCTCGATTTCCGGCCGAGTGCTTTAGCCAGTTAAGCTACCGAGGCGTCCTCTTTCCCTGTGGATTGTCAAGGCGGATGATTTTTTCTCTGTGGAAAATTCGCACATTTGTGCATTGCGGGTGACTCCGTAAAAGTGAAACTCCGTGGCTAGTCCCGGATAGCTTAAAATTTGTCAATTAAGGTGAAACTTTGGCTGGGTATTGATATCTCAGTCCATGTTCCCGATGACAATCCTACATAAACGCTCACTTAAATTCCATGGCTGAATGGGTTCCTTGGTTGTTTTCGGGAAAAATTCTGTCAATAATTATTGAAGGTAAGAGAATGGTTGAATTCCACAGGAACAGACGTTGCCACTGCTAAAATCATGGAGTGGAAATGTTTGCGGCTTACATGCTAATATTAGCTTAATTTAGACCCAATAAAAAGCCGCTGTTCTTGGTTGTTAGTCTCCTGCATGACTCTTGTATCTCGTTGCATTTTATGTGGTTTATTTGCACTTTTTCTCGTATAATTGTGTTTTGTGTATAATTGCAGTTTATGTAGTCGCATTTTTCATTAATATAATAGTTTCTGTGGCATTGGTAGCATAGCCATGTTGTAGTGTATTTTCATGAAAGTTAATTTTTACACTTTAGTGAATGTCTGTGATATGTCACCCCCTGCCTAACACCCATGTGATGGCTAGCTGGGTAATATGTAGATGTAGTAGTTTGGTCGACGTTTAACTCAAACTCTCATAGCTCAGATTACATTATTGAGACATTGCCAATTAACGGCCAGATCGTTGTTATTAGATACTTCTCTGTTGATCTTGGTACTTTGATTCTAGCTGAATTGGTTGCTTACTAATGTACCAAAAAGTCGATTGAAGATTGTGACTAATGCGTTAAATTGAAAAGCAGTTTGAACGATGTTGCCTCTTGCGGGCCGGGTGATAAATGCGTTTAAGTACCAGAGTGGTCGAATTTCCAAACATTGTATTTAACAAATGATGTGGTACGAAGTCACTCGCACGGGTGCATATACACCAGGGTTGAAATTCGCTTTGAAAAAATCATTTGACTTCGGTCAAGTCAAATGATTTTTTCATAGCGAATTTAAACCCTGGTACCAGAATTGTGTTCAGCGCCTTCCAAAGACCACTACGCGGTACATTTTATTGTACAAACGAATGTATGAACTCTTGCATCAGGCAAGTTGTACCGTGTAAAGCGGCAAATTGTATGATTGACTGAACGGTTAATAGAACCTGCTTTGATTCCATTCATTTTCATTAAATTTCCATGACACATTCGTTTGTACAATAAAATGTGCCGTGTAAAGCGGCCTTAATAGTTGTATTTCAGTTCGTGCGTCAATGGCTCACGCTGGTTGTGCTTCGTTACAGATGGGTAGTCGACCAACGGTGGACTGCGCCCGACGCCGTGGACGTCGTTGGAGACGCAGCCGATGCAAAGGTAGGGAGTCGCCCAATCCAACGGAGTCAACCTGAAGGCATAGCGAGAAATTTTACATATCCCCCAATCACTTGCGTAGTTATATCTTACTTGTGCTGGATTTTAATTTTCCGTGACTTCCAACAAAGTTTCAATCGAGGCATTTGGGCTTCACTCGTTTAAATGTGATCAACATTTTCCTCAGCTTCTTCACGGATGACCCGGTAGACAACCTTAGTCTTTAAGGCCCTTAATTCTTTGTTTTGGGCTTTGTTTCTCAGACGCGATCGTTGCACGTGCTGGAAGGAGCTCTTTAAGTGAAATGGAGTTCCATTACGAGCGTAGTTACGAGCGGAGGGATACCTATCCGAACGTTCGCTGTAGTGTTCGTCCACCTTGGAAATCTAATTGTGAAGCCATATTGGTAAAAATTAAATAACTCAGTAGTAATTTCAACTCTGTTTAGATGAAAACTGACCATAGTTTCCAATTTTTATGTCATTATCAAGGTGTAACATAGGTTGTATAACAACATTACAAGGTGTAACATAGGTGACATGAAGTGTCGAAACCATAGTCGGTTTTCATCAAAACAGTGTGAAAATTACAACTGAGTTATTTTATTTTTATCAATATGGCTATACAATATTTCCACAAAGTTACGTCTAAACTCTTTCATACGCTAATTGTGAAGGACTACTTAATGACTGTTCAATTATATATCTACATCTTTTTGCGATATCGCCACTGCAGACGTTTGCCCGCGTAGAGGGGAACGTGTGATCAGGCGCTTTCGCTATATTCTGTTGAATATACTAGCTTCCCTAAATGGCTGTGTTGTATCTTCATTACTCTCGACTCTGCGAGAATTTTACCTTGTCTTCCAACACCCGCAATCCCAGGCGTGCCCAGTTGGTAGGGCCGATTCAGAGGGACCTCTCTTGTGGCCGGCCACCCACGTGACTCAGGCATTGGACGATTTTTTTCCATTTTTTGCGCTTTGTACTGGCTCTTTTCTTTACAGGCTCACTCAGAGGAAAAATATCCCTAAAAGATTGTCAAAGGACATTGGAATCTGCGATAACTGATCCCTATCATATCCATTGCCCCAAAACTTAGGATATAAGCAGCAAGGGTTGATATTCGTCATGAAAATATCATTTGACTTGACCTGGTTTCGAACCCGGATCTCCCAATTACCGGTTAGGTGTGTTGTTAGCATGTTACACCACCAAGCCATCTTTCTCCGAGACGAATTTCGAATTAGATGTTCACGCCTCAAGTCTACATTGTAGCACAATGTCTCCGGTTTTGAATGCCGGTCAAGTCAAATGATTTTTTCACGGCGAATTACAACCCTTGGTGTATAGGCACCCGTGCGAGTGACTTCGTCCCTCTATCAATGTGCAATGCAATGGTTAGAAATTAGAATATTAGGCCTACACTTAGGCCTAATTGTCATTTTTTTAAAAGTTTATCGGTCACTTCAGTTCTGATGTAGCGTGGCAATATTCAGCCCTCTCTACGTAATTTTTCCCAGGAGAAAATGAAAAAAAAACGAAGAATGTAGCGATTTAGTTGATCGTAATATATTACTTTGGCTACCGAAGTGAACCTTTGCTTTAAGGTTTTTATGGAACACTTATAACGTTTGCTTTAAGCCTTTTTTTAAGTTTAACCTTTGATTTAAGGTTTTTATGGAACACTTTTAACGTTTGCTTTAAGCCTTTTTTTTAAGTTTAACCTTTGCTTTAAGGTTTTTATGGAACACTTTTAACGTTTGCTTTAAGCCTTTTTTTAAGTTTAACCTTTGCTTTAAGGTTTTTATGGAACACTTTTAACGTTTGCTTTAAGCCTTTTTTTTAAGTTTAACCCTTGCTTTAAGGTTTTTATGGAACACTTTTAACGTTTGCTTTAAGCCTTTTTTTAAGTTTAACCTTTGCTTTAAGGTTTTTATGGAACACTTTTAACGTTTGCTTTAAGCCTTTTTTTAAGTTTAACCTTTGCTTTAAGGTTTTTATGGAACACTTTTAACGTTTGCTTTAAGCCGTTTTTTAAGTTTAACCTTTGCTTTAAGGTTTTTATGGAACACTTTTAACGTTTGCTTTAAGCCTTTTTTTAAGTTTAACCTTTGCTTTAAGGTTTTTATGGAACACTTTTAACGTTTGCTTTAAGCCTTTTTTTAAGTTTAACCTTTGCTTTAAGGTTTTTATGGAACACTTTTAACGTTTGCTTTAAGCCGTTTTTTAAGTTTAACCTTTGCTTTAAGGTTTTTATGGAACACTTTTAACGTTTGCTTTAAGCCTTTTTTTAAGTTTAACCTTTGCTTTAAGGTTTTTATGGAACACTTTTAACGTTTGCTTTAAGCCTTTTTTTAAGTTTAACCTTTGCTTTAAGGTTTTTATGGAACACTTATAACGTTTGCTTTAAGCCTTTTTTTAAGTTTAACCTTTGCTTTAAGGTTTTTATGGAACACTTTTAACGTTTGCTTTAAGCCTTTTTTTAAGTTTAACCTTTGCTTTAAGGTTTTTATGGAACACTTTTAACGTTTGCTTTAAGCCGTTTTTTAAGTTTAACCTTTGCTTTAAGGTTTTTATGGAACACTTTTAACGTTTGCTTTAAGCCTTTTTTTAAGTTTAACCTTTGCTTTAAGGTTTTTATGGAACACTTTTAACGTTTGCTTTAAGCCGTTTTTTAAGTTTAACCTTTGCTTTAAGGTTTTTATGGAACACTTATAACGTTTGCTTTAAGCCTTTTTTTAAGTTTAACCTTTGCTTTAAGGTTTTTATGGAACACTTATAACGTTTGCTTTAAGCCTTTTTTTAAGTTTAACCTTTGCTTTAAGGTTTTTATGGAACACTTTTAACGTTTGCTTTAAGCCGTTTTTTAAGTTTAACCTTTGCTTTAAGGTTTTTATGGAACACTTATAACGTTTGCTTTAAGCCTTTTTTTAAGTTTAACCTTTGCTTTAAGGTTTTTATGGAACACTTTTAACGTTTGCTTTAAGCCTTTTTTTAAGTTTAACCTTTGCTTTAAGGTTTTTATGGAACACTTTTAACGTTTGCTTTAAGCCGTTTTTTAAGTTTAACCTTTGCTTTAAGGTTTTTATGGAACACTTTTAACGTTTGCTTTAAGCCTTTTTTTAAGTTTAACCTTTGCTTTAAGGTTTTTATGGAACACTTTTAACGTTTGCTTTAAGCCGTTTTTTAAGTTTAACCTTTGCTTTAAGGTTTTTATGGAACACTTTTAACGTTTGCTTTAAGCCTTTTTTTAAGTTTAACCTTTGCTTTAAGGTTTTTATGGAACACTTATAACGTTTGCTTTAAGCCTTTTTTTAAGTTTAACCTTTGCTTTAAGGTTTTTATGGAACACTTTTAACGTTTGCTTTAAGCCTTTTTTTAAGTTTAACCTTTGCTTTAAGGTTTTTATGGAACACTTTTAACGTTTGCTTTAAGCCTTTTTTTAAGTTTAACCTTTGCTTTAAGGTTTTTATGGAACACTTTTAACGTTTGCTTTAAGCCGTTTTTTAAGTTTAACCTTTGCTTTAAGGTTTTTATGGAACACTTATAACGTTTGCTTTAAGCCTTTTTTTAAGTTTAACCTTTGCTTTAAGGTTTTTATGGAACACTTTTAACGTTTGCTTTAAGCCTTTTTTTAAGTTTAACCTTTGCTTTAAGGTTTTTATGGAACACTTTTAACGTTTGCTTTAAGCCGTTTTTTAAGTTTAACCTTTGCTTTAAGGTTTTTATGGAACACTTATAACGTTTGCTTTAAGCCTTTTTTTAAGTTTAACCTTTGCTTTAAGGTTTTTATGGAACACTTTTAACGTTTGCTTTAAGCCGTTTTTTAGTTTAACCTTTGCTTTAAGGTTTTTATGGAACACTTTTAACGTTTGCTTTAAGCCTTTTTTTAAGTTTAACCTTTGCTTTAAGGTTTTTATGGAACACTTCTAACGTTTGCTTTAAGCCTTTTTTTAAGTTTAACCTTTGCTTTAAGGTTTTTGTGGGTCACTTATAACGTTTGCTTTAAGCCTTTTTTTAAGTTTAACCTTTGCTTTAAGGTTTTAATGGAACACTTTTAACGTATCAGCGATATTTAACTTAATTTCTTAAGTTGATATGTGTAACTATTTTAGGTGTGGACGCAGCTTAGTAGTAAAATTACGTTTATCGGAAGACGGATATTACATAAGAGATTCCCGTTCCCTTAAGACCTATTGTGAGAATCTTTCAACAGTTCAGTATCACGCACATGACCATAATATTTGACCAATTTATATGCCACGTAAGCGTTCTCATATAGTGCAGTAAATGTGTATTCTTTTTTTTTTGTTAAGAGATAAAAGGCGAATGGGAAAAAGTTTGGACGCAAAAAATGGAAAATCATGGGCATAAAGAGCCAATGAGAAAACTAAAACTTAAGTTACAGCAGGATTCATGTCTTGTGGTCAAAAACTATATTTACAAAGTGAACGTCACCTCTATGCAGTAAAGAAATTACTGCTGAAACACTTTATTTACAACTTATAGTTGACAGTTACTTCGTTTGGTATTCCAATTTCACTAATCTCAACGCCTTGAAGAAGCCAAAAAGTTTGGCGAAACGTCGGCATGGAGATATACATTTATTGACCGCAATTCAAGAATCTTACTGTTACGTAATTATATAAATGTTAAGGCCGTTTTACTCGGGGCCCGAAATTGCACAACTTAAACTTGCATTAATTCCGCAATCTGCCGTGCAATAATTATTGCGAAAACGAATGCATGACTGCTTTACACGGTGGTCGTGAGCATGCATTCATTCGTGAATTCCAGTCGTCTGATAAGTACGCTAAGAGCGAGTGTTTTGTTCAAACAGGAGAAATACGATAGTCTGTACACGACGTTGTTGACATTCAGTGAAAAATAAGGTTGTGGTGATTGTGGGATTCTGTGATATTGACATTGAGGTACTTCTCATAGAAGACAGGAATGGCTACCGCAATTTTATGCGAATGACAGAGGAACAATTTAACGAGCTATAAAATATCTATCTAAATAAATAACAATGTAAGTAACTGTAAATATCCTCCCACACAAAGAATAACTGTAAACACCTATCGCTCAGGTTATCGAACCTTTTCGTCTGTCAACTTCCCATGAACATGGATGTAGTTAATTCTGCGACCGCTAGATAAGGTGCTAATCGTACAAATTGCAAGAATGCGACCACCGAATTAGAGCAGGGGCTATTCTGACGTCTCGCACTCATGCATTCGTGCATGCGTTCTTGAATTTCGCCGCTTTACACGGTGCATTTTGAAATTCACGATTGCACATACATTAGCTTGTGCAATTACGTGCCCCGTGTAAAACGGCCTTTAGAGATAGTCACCATTGATCACTAGTATTAATGTTCCTTAAATATTTGTTTGAGAATGATTTCAATATAGTTTTATGAAATTGATCTTTAAATGTGCACCGCCAATTGGCCTCATGCTAAGAGCCAAATATAACTTTCAGTCTAATGAGTAAAATCCAGTGTGCAATATATTCAGACGAATGATTAGATGCGTCCTCACTTTGCCTCCGAAATAGGACACCGTTTTGTGACATGCGTGTGCACGTGATCATTTCAGCGGGAAGCGTCGTCGTGACTTGTGGCATGCGTGAATGGGCGAAAATCAGCACTTCTCTCTTCCGTTCAGAACTTATCCTTTTCGGAAAAAACATCTCTTTTTGGGATGAGAAAAGTTATGACAGCCCTGCTAAACTTTAATTAGGCCGAGAGTAGCGCAAGAAAAGGAACGAAAGGTAGGTGGTCAGAGTTTTTTTAAAAGGGGGCGTGGTCAACGAATGGTGTTTTCACCCCTAGGACATAAATTTGCCGAGGTTTTCGACGCGGTCACTCGGGTCCGAAAAGAGACCGCCGCGGACCCATGGGCGTGTCTGCTCCCGGTGGGTCGTCGTGCCTCAGGGGTCTGTCATGGGCCCGCCGCCTAACAGTTGGGCGAAAATCCTGAAAAAGTAGTCTCGGCATAAAAAGAACTATATTAATTATATAAGTTAGAATCCATACGTTTAAGAGCTCGCTGAAAGCGAATCGGAAACTGAATTATGAAAGTTAGTAGTGCAAAGTATTAAGTATTTTGTTGCAAATTATTTGGTGAACCCACTTAGCTGGATGGTGGGGGCAATGCGTCATCAAACTGTTGCCTGGAAACCAAAGTAACAGCCATATTGGTTAGCCCTGCTCTTTCCTTACTTTCCTTTGGATAGCACTGCGGAATGACCGGATTAATGGATGTATAGCATGAATTCCCAGCATCTGTTTGAAATTTAAGGCAAGCAACTGTAGAAACTTGTATAGTCTGTGTAGTGTTATGGTTAAAGCTCGATTTTACTATAGCTTAGACCGTTGGTGAGGATTTTTGTGAGAATAAATATATGCAAGGAGAATGCTTATCATAGAAGTTAATCAATACTGATTTTTAGTATGTTATCGATTGAAAACATCCTAAAACTGCAATTATAGTGCGTCCTCCCGTAAACTCGAAAGGAAAATCAGGGAAAAGAATGATGGAGGACATGCCACGCCCACTTTACAGCTTCTAGTATTGGCCACCATAGCAAGCGCCCTCTCCATATACATCAATGGTTTGAATCACACGATGGTGAAAAAATTATTTAATTTCCTTTATTTTGAGGCCGAATTTATATAATTATTGCTATTTATTTCTGTTTTGTGTTTTATCAAAATAACGAATACATTTTTTTCCCCTTCGACGACGGTTTGGAATCAAATTTATTCCATCTTCGGTGTTAAAATGTGAACATAGGACATGATGGTCATACTAAATGACATGCCCACATATGTTCATTTATATCAATAATATATCTCGCATATCCTCGTATTAAATACATCGTAAACTGAAATATACAAAATTAATTCCAAAGACAACATATTTTTGTGGCCTGTTAATAAAAATGCCACCATTTCACATCTAAATAACTCTTAATACATGTATGTTTCAATACAATAACAATGCTGGCCATACACGGGTACATAAAAGTAAACATGGGTACATAAAAGTAAACACGTGTAATCAGTATAGGAATTTAATGACCTCGACCGTGAGAAATGTATTACATTGCTATACTCTTTGTTTACCTTTACTACGTATTACCATAATGCCATACCTAATGCCAACAAAAATGCCATTTCTATACTGTGGATGGAGTAAACATAAATCTTAGGATACAGTAAAATATATTGGATTACCTTAACTTCTGATATAGGGTGGGGATTACACATAATAAACATATGTGGCGCAACATAAAAGAAACTAGGTTTTGTTCAACGTAAAATAGGAAGGTCCTCGGATGAAAAAATCAAAGAGAGATACTACTTCGCTCTGCTTAGGCCACACCTCGAATACGCCGCGAGCATTTGGGATCCTGGTCAAACAGATTTAACCAAAAAAATTAATTAAATACAAAGGAAAGCAGCAAACTTCGTTAAAAACTGCTACGAGCGTACATATAGTGTCTCACAACTTTTAGAAGGATTAAAGTGGGAGCCCCTAGAGACTCGGAGGCTACACGCTAGGCTTAGGTTGCTTGAGAAATTCAGAACTGATACACAGAGCGACACACAGAATATTATCATTACACCTCACTACATCTCTAGGTCTGTCAGAGGCGATAAAATAAGAGAGATACACTGCCGAACAGATAGGTACAAGAACTCGTTCTTTCCGCGCACAATAAGCGACCACAATAAAAATTGAGCTCCACTAAATACACTCCTATAATACATGTCTCCATTGCTCCCCAAAAACTTACACCTTTACACGGCTGGCGATCTAACACCCCCTGCCACACGCCCATACGGCGGCTCGCAGGATATTAAGCAGACGTAGATGTAAGTTTTTTATTGCACGCACGAGAATTTCTAGGTGTGTTATTATCATCTCTTAAATTTGCCGCTCTTTGTGGATCCATTGTCTACAATGTCCTTAACCCTCCTTCCCTTTCCGTCTGTGATGGTCGGCTCCTCAATGGAGTCGGCCAACGCAGCCACCTAAGGTGTTGGCGTGAAGTTTTTTTTTTCATGGTCTTTAAGAGAGTCAGACGACAAGAGGGGAGGAAAATGAGAATCTTTTTCAAAATGAGTTTGTTCCGGTTTGGCTGGCGCCACTCGTAACCCGAGATGGAAGTCATAGGGACCGTTCCTTGTGCGGCGAAGGAAAGGCGAGCGAGGGTTTGCGACGGAGGAGGAGAAGATAAGTAGGGTCAAAGAGGGATGGGGGAGAGGCTAGGCAGATGGCTCCCCCCCCCCCCATCCTAAGGAGAGAAATTAAGTGCACCCCCGATGTTGCACCGGAAAATTTATCGCCTCCAAATATTTCGTAAATTGACGCTTTTAAAAGTCGTCCTTCTTAATCACGCTCGCAAGAGGATCGAGGTGGAAACTGGTCCGAAATGTTGATGTGTGTGATGTAAGTGTGGGTTTACTCGCTGAATCCACCTCCATGACAGTAACCTTGTAGGCAAAGTGAAGCTTACTTTCTGCGACAATGAAGCCTCCACTGCAAAGTGAAGCGTACCTTTCTGCCACAATGAAGCCTACACTGCAAAGTGAAGATTACCTTTTTGCTACAATGTAACCTACACTGCAAAGTGAAGCTTACCGTTGTGCTAAAATGAAACCTACACTGCAAAGTGAAGCTTACCGTTCTGCTAAAATGAAACCTACACTGCAAAGTGAAGCTTACCGTTCTGCTAAAATGAAACCTACAGAGCAAAGTGAAGCTTACCTTTCTGCTACAATGAAGCCTACACTGCAAAGTGAAGATTACCTTTTTGCTACAATGTAACCTACACTGCAAAGTGAAGCTTACCGTTGTGCTAAAATGAAACCTACACTGCAAAGTAAAGCTTACCATTCTGCTAAAATGAAACCTACACTGCAAAGTTAAGCTTACCGTTCTTCTAAAATGAAACCTACAGAGCAAAGTGAAGCTTACCGTTCTGCTAAAATGAAGCCTACACTGCAAAGTGAAGATTACCTTTTTGCTACAATGTAACCTACACTGCAAAGTGAAGCTTACCGTTGTGCTAAAATGAAACCTACACTGCAAAGTGAAGCTTACCGTTCTGCTAAAATGAAACCTACACTGCAAAGTGAAGCTTATCGTTCTGCTAAAATGAAACTTACAGAGCAAAGTGGAGCTTACCTTTTTGCTACAATGTAACCTACACTGCAAAGTGAAGCTTACCGTTGTGCTAAAATGAAACCTACACTGCAAAGTGAAGCTTACCGTTCTGCTAAAATGAAACCTACAGAGCAAAGTGAAGCTTACCTTTCTGCTACAATGAAGCCTACACTGCAAAGTGAAGATTACCTTTTTGCTACAATGTAACCCAATGTAACCTTTTTGTACAATGTACAAAGTGAAGCTTACCTTTCTGCTAAAATGAAACCTACACTGCAAATGAAGCTTACCATTCTGCTAAAATGAAACCTACACTGCAAAGTGAAGCTTACCGTTCTTCTAAAATGAAACCTACAGAGCAAAGTGAAGCTTACCGTTCTGCTAAAATGAAGCCTACACTGCAAAGTGAAGCTTACCTTTCTGCTAAAATAAAACCTACACTGCAAAGTGAAGCTTACCCCTTTGCTACAATGAAACCTACACTGCAAAGTGAAGCTTACCTTTTTGCTACAATGAAACCTACACTACAAAGTGAAGCTTACCTTTCTGCTAAAATGAAACCTACACTGCAAATGAAGCTTACTTTTTTGCTACAATAAAACCTACACTGCAAAGTGAAGCTTACCGTTCTGCTAAAATGAAACCTACAGAGCAAAGTGGAGCTTATCTTTCTGCAACAATGAGGCCTACACTGTTAAGTGAAGCTTACCTTCCTGCCAAGGCAAGCCTACTTAACGTGAAGAAGAGTAGCGCGTTAAGGGTCCCATACGAAGAATAATCCAGACCAATCAATCCTTACTGCTTTTCTACTTACGCACCTGAGATCGCTCTATATCTACACTTAATATGTTTAGCATGAATTATTATGAAATATTCATTGCGGTGTAGCTCTTAAAAGTACTCGTAATCAAGATCGTTACTGCTGATGCATTTAGTTTCTCTCTTTTCAAATTAATTTTGGTATTTTTTTGTTAGTCGAGATTCAAGTATTTGATTGGTTTTATGAGGTAGATGGAGAGGGCGCTCGCTAATGTGCCCAATGCTAGAAGCTGTAACGTGGGCGTGGCCTATCCGCCATCTTTCATAACCCCGATTTTCCTTTAGCGCTTACGGGCTGACGCACCAATTTTGCAATTTTTCTGTTTTCCATCAATAACTTACTAGTAATCAACGTACATTTACTTCTTTAATGTTCATTCTCCTGACAAATATTTTTTCATTTATGTAAATTAATAATAGACCGCATACCTTGTGATAACTGTCGTAAAATAGAGCAGAGTCCATAGCAATAAGTAGCCAATGTATGTTTCAAGAGTTATTTGGCTTAAATTTCTAACATATGGTTGATGTTCTTGCTTCACATCCGCTAATTCGGCCATTCCGTCGTGCTGTCCATAGGAAAGTAAGGAGAGAGCAGTGTTAAACAATATGGTTGTTATTTCGGTTGTTAGGCTACAGTTTTAAGACGTAATGTCCTCTCCATCTATTTCAATCATGAATAAACATATGGATTGTTGACTCGTCGCCAAAAACTATTGCCTAGAATTCCGTAAACAAATAACTTCGTCGATTGTGGCGCTGCCTAGTGATGAAAGACGGCAGTTCAAATGTAAATACAGTGGACAGATCGTAAATAAACACATCTTAAGCCCATTCCACAATGGACGTAAGACGTAAGGATTTCCTTACGGCAGTTATCTCAGATGCAGACGTTAGCCTTAAGCGTGCTATCCATTGGAAAGTAAGGAGAGAGCAGGGAGTACTAATATTGTTGTTTTTTTGGTTGTCAGGCTTGTGTTTGATGACGTAATGCCCTCTTCATCTACCTGAATGGGTTGGATAGAGTATTAGATTTTTAAATTATTTATTTTCCTTTGAAGTCATTTATTTATTTATTCAACTTACTGTCTTAATCAGGCGGAGTTTCAAATTTCCATTGTTAAGTATACTTAAGTTTTTACGAAACTCCTTGAAAACAATTCGAATGGCACTATGAATTCGCGGGGAACCTCTGCCAGAAATTTGTGTGTTGAGCATCTCTTCCGATTGAATTTGGGCCGTCTATCTTTTTGGCATGGGACGTCCTATCCTCTAGGCAGCTGGTAGAACTACAAAGTAGCCAAAGTGGGTGTTCTCTTTAGAGAGGCCACTAATCAGCTAATTACAACAAACTTCAAAATATCTTGCCGTATTAACAATATTCAACCTTAAACTAAATCACTGTCTTATAACTAAGAAAGAAAACATGGTATTTAATTGAAATGATGTTCTAAATGACAATAAAATCTTCTTCGACTCACGAAACTAACACATTTTGCCGTCTAATGTCCAACTGACTGAGAGCTAATACTCCTTTAGAGTATCAAGTGAATCGATGAAGCAAGTGGACGCGATATTCCTCGATTTCAAGAAGGCATTCGACAAGATTCCTCACAAAAAAAACTCATATATAAATTGCAATCATGCGGAGTTAATAGAAAAATCGTGAATTTGATAAGTGACTTTCTCAGTGATCGAAAACAAAAAGTAGTTATTGATGATTTTATCTCTGATATGATCGAAGTCATATCCGGTGTTCCTCAGGGAAGTGTGATCGGCCCTCTTCTATTCATTATCTATATTAATGACCTAAGTTCAAGAGTTTGAAGTAAAATAAGATTATTTGCAGACGATACAGCTATCTACCGTGAAATGAACGAAGACGCGGACTTGGAAGCTCTGTCATCGGACCTTAACAACGTTCATTCGTGGTGCCAGGAGTGGGGGTTAGAATTAAAACTCAGCAAATGCACCACAGTTTACTTCCTGCGAAAGTCATCTCAAAAATGGCATACCTGTACTGTGAGTGGAGTAAACATAAAATCTTCAGATACTGTAAAATATCTTGTAATTACCTTAACATCTAATATATCGTCGGATTACACATACCAAACATATGTGGCGCAGCATTTAAGAAACTACGTTTTGTTAAACGTATAATAGGAAGGTCCTCAGACGAAAGAGTCAAGGAGAGATGCTACTTCGCTCTGGTAAGGCCACATCTCGAATATGCCGCGAGCATTTGGGACCCTGGTCAAATAGATTTAACCAAAAAAATAAATAATATACAAAGGAAAGCAGCGCGCTTCGTTAATAACTGCTACGAGCGTTCATTTAGTGTCTCACAACTTTTAGAGGGATCAAAGTGGGAGCCCATAGAGTCTCGGAGGCTACACGCTAGGCTTAGTTTGATTGATAAATTCAGAACTGATATTTTTCAGAGCAACATAGAGAATATTAACATGACTCCACACTGCATCTCTAGGTCTGACAGATGCGATAAAATAAGAGAGATACGCTGCCGAACAGATAGGTACAAGAACTCGTTCTTTCCGCGAACAATAAGCGATCACAATAAAAATTAAGCTTACTAAATACTCTCCTTTAACTCCTGTCACCATTTCATCTCCAATAAAAAAAACTTACACCGTTACATGGCTGGTGACCTACCACGCCCAGCCACACGCCCTTGCGGTGGCTCGCGGGGTATTATGTAGATGTAGATGTAGAGATGTAGCGTTTTTCTCGAGCATTACGTCGAATGGGACACCTCTATCGGTGGGGCATCTCACCCTGAATTACATTATAGTTGTAACCATATTATTCGCCCCATTCCTCTATCTTCTGCCTTATTCTCTCCCCTTATTTGTCTGGTGCCTTACAGCCCCTGCCACTCGTTTCTACGGCAGCTCTCAGGGACGTGTGGCAGACATACCTAAAATTTTTTGACCAGATAATCTAATTCTATTTTTTACACTGCCGGACTATTCAGTGGCGGTGGGGTAAAGTCTTCTCCAGCTAGGGGTCGCGAGTTCGAGTCCAGCCTGGATGGGTTTTTCACCACCCGGGGCATGGATGTTTGTTATAAGTTCTGTTGGTCCGGTCCCTGGAAAACCTGATGGCAGTCTTAGCAGCCTATCGGGATTCCAGGGACAATCGGGCCAACAGAATCGTCCGGCAAACAAAGAACAAATAACACTGTGATTAGTTTTACTATTCCAGTTCTTCTCATAGCTTGAACACACTCTCATACATTTCACTACACCCCTTTACAAACCTAGCTGCCTGTCGTTTTACCCAATTAAATTGCTACAGAAAGCGCGCTGCGTAAGGATCCAGAATACTGGACACGTTAACTAAGCCCAGTCAGAGAGAAATAATAAGCGTATTTATCTTTACCGCCACAGTTCCCTATAATCCTTTTCATAAATCCTAGGTTTCACTAAGGCTTGCTGCGAATTTCTTGAGTACGTTAACTCCAAGGTGTGTACTCTGTGCGTTGCAAATTCATGGGCGGTACGATGTCATATTAATCGTTACGAGTACCCATGAATTATTACTTAGAATTTGACTCAAGATTTGATTGCAGGACAAATTGTAACAGTTGTGCGTTGAGAATAAATGCGCTAATTTATGTATTTGTATGATATGGAATGATACTTTTCTGCGATTAAATTGAACAATAATTCAGTAAAAAAACTTGGCATGTTGAATATGCGTCAACGTTAAAAAGATTTAACAAAAAAAAAGCAGTAACAGGCTTCAATGAAAATGGAAAGAATTGAATAGGTCAATCGCATAAAGAGCGGAGGATCAACTGATCGTTAAGAGGACTAAAGGCTGGGACACAATCAACGTGTACGTGTAACGTGAGCCTTTAACGGGAATACGCGAAAAGATGGCTGACGGGAAATTATAGCGAGCGGACACAATCAACGTGTACGGGGAGTACGCGTACGCGAGAGATGGGCAACTTCCATCTCTTCCCGTGTCCCGTACGCGGAAAACCAATCAGAATAGTCCTGAGAATCCGGGAATGGGAGCCATCTGTCGGCAGATACATCCAACTGTTGAAGAATTCTCTTGGCCAAGACAACTTATTTACTTCCACACTTGTTTACACCTGATCTCTTAGCTGCGCCTGCGTTAGTCAATTGTTATTCCGGGCCGCATTAACGTCGATTGTGACCGCAGAATTGCGTTTCCCATCTCCCGTTGTCCCGTTAACGTCTCGCGTCACACGTACACGTTGATTGTGTCCCTGCCTTAACTCGAAAAAGCTATGGGTGTTGACACATATAAGGAAATCGATCGAAGAAAGATAAATACAAGAACCTCACAAACGTAAGATATGCAACCCTCTCGTTCGATCGCTGTTATTATGAATACTGCATTGCTTGGTTCTACGACCAAGGCTTTTACCGTAACAATAAACAACAGTGTTACCTATGGCAAGTAATCCAATTGCTATTTAACATAACCAACCATCAGCTAATGATACATGCATTACATTAAAAAACTACCAAGTGCCGATATTACTCAGTGAAGGATGAGTGCAAGGTTGTCTGGAAAAATCGGTGCCCACGTATACTTATGAGTAAATAATGAAAAAATGTAGAAGACGTCAAGTAAAAACATGAAACACTTGGAGAAGACAACATAAATAGATAAATGATGATAGCTTTTATTAGTAAAGTCAAGAATGAACCGTACGACACATTCCAAAAGAGCTTCCAAAACGGAAAATTTCCAGAGGATTTTCAAAGAAGGGCAATCATTGGGATACGGTGGAAGACAAGACTGAGAGAAGTGAGGAGCACCAAAACTTGTGTCAGGTGTAGAATGCATCAAAAATACTCGCGCAAAAAGTCAGACGGATATTTGAAAGGAAAATTCGAAACCATCTCTTGGAAAACCGATTCGCACTTAGATATAGCAGATGTATTAGTAAGACTGTACTCGGCCAACGAATAATGGTACAATAAACAATACATGTGAAAGAGCTATCGTGTGCGTATTTAGTGGACAAAGGGAATGTATTCAACAACGATCAAACGAACAAAATAAAATGACTACTGGGAAATTTTGGAATGGATTAATACGATAGAAGAATAATTTACCAACTATACCAGGAAGCAGGTCGCTATAATACGAATGAGAGGCTGTAGTCAGGTTGAAGGTAAAATTAACAAAGTTGCATCCTCTCAACAGCACCGTTCAAAATATTCTTAGGAGTGACAATAATTGAAGCACAAGAAATTTTACTGAGCGAAATGGAGATAAACGGAAGAGAAATAATTATGCTCTTCTTAGCAGATAAATACCATGGTCGTAACCCGTAATCGCGATGATTTTCAAAAGTCGCTTTACTTGAATGACCAATTTCTTTAAGAATTCTGTATAAAAATTAACAGGATGATGCCTGATATTCTAGATTTCTGTGAAGAGAAGCAGACGGAAGATAGCATTCAATATAAACATTTTTAAGGCTAAGATAAGTGCAAGTTCTTCGTAGTTTTGCAAGCATCTATTTCAGTTTCCTTTGACATTCAAAAGATAAAATGTGGTTAATTCCACACTAATTTATAAATCCGACGCGGGTTTAAGCAACTGAGTGCCGTTTTCGAGGTAATACTGAGGTGCGTGGCTTATTATATACAGGGTGTCCCATAAATGTCACGCCACAGTGACACTGGAGCTAGGGCAGCCTAAGAGGAACCGAACCAGCCTAATATGACCTCAGTAAAAGTTGCACGGTTTCGAGATATTGCCAAATTAAAGCTTTTTCAAAAATTTCACTTTTTTTTTATTTCTAGTCCCAGAATTTAATCGGATAATTTAACGTTCTCATTAGGGCCGCTCTTTTAATCTTCCAACTGTGACTCATGTGCCGACTTCTACCTGGAACAGAGGCCCGAGAGTGGTCATGGGGTCCGAACAAACAAAAGAAACGCGAAAGCCTGTCTAACTTTATCGGCTTTCAAAAAATGGGATGGATAGAGTACTTTGTTTGTTAATTTGTGGCAGTAGCCCCAACAGAGAGCCAAATTGAGAGCTATTCAAGTGAATTCTGGGACTAGAAATGTAAAAAAAGTGAAATTTTTGAATAAGCTTTAATTTGGCAATATCTCGAACACCGTGCAACTTTTACTGAGGTCATATTAGGCTGGTTCGGTTCCTCTTAGGCTGCCCTAGCTCCAGTGTCACTGTGGCGTGACATTTATGGGACACCCTGTATACAGTAAAAGTGGAGGGTGGCGAGGAAAAGAGGGGAGAGAAAAGGGGGGGAGGCGTGGAGGTATGCTGGTAGAGGTGACGTAAATGCGGGAGTAGAGATGAGTGCAGTTGGGTGAAAACTGAGTGTTTTCAGGTTAATAAGAACAGATTGGATGAGTAGGATGGTTATTTGTCGTTGAAAGGGGTAGTTACCATGTCATCTGCGAATCTTATACTTCTTATCTTCCTACCTCCAATGCTGACTCCTTCCTCTCTCCCATCAAAAGATTTATGGATCATGTCCTCAACATCTTATATATTATTACAGAAAGGTCTTTTTCTGTGATTCCGTATATGCTCCGTTAATACTGCACCTACAGTGATAAATGAGGTATCATTTTAAACGTTGAATCACCGGCGTCTGACGAAAAATCCAATCTCAATCTCAAATTTCACTATTTACCCATTAATTTGACTTAAAAGTTTCGATTTTTCCATGTCGATTACTCGCTCAAGGTATATCGACTCCACACATTTTTTTTATTCTAAACTTCAAAAAAAGGTTTAAAATGAAAATAGTACGAAATGCACATAGTGATTGTACATGGGTGAATGGTCATCTGGTAAGTCAATGCAATTAAAACTTTTTGATTTCATATTTATATGATATATTCGCTCTTGAATTCATTAAATCCTTCAGATCTCCCACTGCATAAGTTGTTGGTAAAGAAAAATGCCATAGTAATGTTGATCCGCAACCTCAACGCCAAACAAGGGTTGATTAACGGTGCCAGGTTAATAATTACTAATTTAGGCGAATACACAATCACTGCTAAATTAATTGACTCGGGTAGAACAGTCATAATTCCGAGAATTAAACTCACCCCTTCGGATCCGACCATGCCTTTCCAAATGACAAGAAAACAATTCCCAATCAAAGTGGCCTTTGCAATGACAATTAATAAAGCACAGGGTCAGACTCTTCAGAGAGCCGGATTTTACTTGCCAGAACCCGTTTTTCGCATGGACAGTTGTATTTAGCATTTTCTAGAGTTCGCACTTTCCGTGATATTTATGTTTGTGTTAAAGAAACTCATAACCAAAAAGTTACAGACGACAACATTGCTACTTCTAATATTGTCTTTAAAGAAGTTTTATAAATTGCGTGCCATTATTCAGTAACAGACGTCATGATTGTTCCTACTGGTACCAAACTCTGTTGCCTGTATTGTATTCATATATTTTGTATATTTTTGCAAGAAAACAAGTATAAAGAAAGTACTTTATGATACACCTTCTTCTCTATTTAAAACCCAATTACACCGTTTCCTTAACATACTTATTCCCTGATAGCGTGAAAGTGCGAAATTTTCGCACGGGTTACCTAGTATATATTGAACAAGGTTGACGACAGACAGCAATTCTGCCTTACTCCTCTACCAAGAGCCACCCATTCTGTCATATCCTCATTTATTTTTAATGCAGCTTTTTGCCTCATATATATTTCTCTAATGAGTTTTCTCTCCTTCCATACCAACCCCTTCTATTTTAGAATTTCGAACACAGGTATAAAATTTAGGAAATAGACTGCGAAACCGATAGATTTTGAATGTTATTTTTTTCCTCGTACGATAAGGGACCATAATAGTGGCTATGGCTCTGTTTTATGTAACTTTGACCCTCACTAGGCGCAGTAGTTTCGAATTTTCCCGTACATCTGAACAGTATTATTAGCAATTCACCGCATATGAAATGCCCGTTAAACTCTCATATGATTTAGTGCCTTGTAGCACTATTTATCAGCCGCATTAAAAATCAGTAGTTGTATTTTAATAATAGTATACTGCATGGTACCATGTCCGTTTACGTAGAGTTCTCCTAGTTTCTGGTCTGACCACGCAGTGTAATCCCGACTGCATTTGGCCTGCGCCTCGCACTCGGGCGAACGTGTGCGGTTCTGATTTAGATTGGGATGAGTGCTGCATGCCAGGTGTGGAATCACCCCGTGCCACACACCCTAGCGGTGGCTTGCGCGGTATTTAGTTGATGCAGATGTAGTCTTTTGTTCAAGTGTGATTCTCTTGTGGCGGGTGTGCGCGTCTTTGATACTCTTTCAATGAATTTACTGACACATCGTTGGAGAAAGTTGTGATATTGAGGGATTTGGCAAGCAAACACTTTTTCGTTTGTGTGGATCGTGATATGGGAAAAAGAATGCCGAAACTTTTGTGTAGTAAATATATTTAAATGTAACAAACTAAATTGGATAACTTCAAGGACAAATGGCCTACACAAGAAATGATGAAGGCAAAATTAATTGGAAAGAATTACCAAGGGAGACAGTGAATGAAATGTATTTAGCAGGAGATGAATGATGATGAAATGAAGCTTTGTGAAGCGATGAAGCTGTTGTCTGAAAATTATAGAAAGTGGAGAGCTCCACCAAGCCAATTACTCCATTGATGACTCGAGAACATTTCTAAAAAGGAATCTTATTCAGCGTCAGTGATGCCTCCTTTGGCTCCATCATTCCCCGTCGTGGTTCATTTGGCTCAGGATAGCTAGCCGTGAATGTTTACGCAAATCTTTTCAGGGAGAAAAATTGCTTCCTTCTTTCCGTTTTTATTTGGACTGATTGGAGACATTCCGAGTCATTCCTTTGGCGTTTTAAACTCTCGTCACTTCTGTCCACAGCGCAGTCTGGATCACCTCATCACTTCCGCCGAAATCCGACGGAGTGGAAGACGCAATATGGCGACCTCATGGCGGTTTTAATACTCTTCCCCGTTCTCACGCGCCAAGCGAACCAGCGGGTAACGAACGATAGCCGGAAGGAGGTATCGTTTACCCCCATGGTGACGCCGGCGCGTTGGCGCCCTGGGGATGGGTCTCCTCGGATCTCTGTTACCCCCTGTCTCACTCCAGAAACCCTTAAAGGGTCGACTAATCAGCAAAGCTCCTTCTCCTAGCCCCCCTTTCCTTCCTCCGACCCACCGTTGGACGCCCTTTTTCTTCCAAGGGGAGAGAATAGGAAAACAGTTGACTAACGCGACCCGCGCCATTGATACCAATAGGTTTATGGTTGCTAAGGTTTCCAGATTCCTTTTATATTGAAAACTTCTGAATCGATGAGATTAGTCTAACTTCTTGATTGATAGCCTTTCATCCCAATAAATTTGTCTCTCCATCTGAGAAGCATTATTCGTTCAAAAATGCATCCCTTATGATGAAAGCTACTCATTACTCCCAATTGATAGTTATTTGGCTTTTATCCCCTCAATCGTTCATTCATTGTCGGTCGTCAAGGGGACGGTTAACAAAAACGCTTAATTATGAGAAATTTTACGATTTTTTTACCAAAATTTCACCAATTCAAAAGGAACAAAAATTTCAATTGAAACTTGAAAAGAATATTCACTATATACCCTCTCGCTTGCCTTTCATCTTGATTTTGTTGGACCGATATTTGGTAATATTATATTATGCAAAAGAATAAAAAGACCGCGAGCGAATGAAACAAACTCTTATCGCTCATTTCCTAATGGGAAGGGATTTTTCCGATAGACAGAGAAATTCTGCGTTATATATTAACCCTTTGAGTGTGGCAAGACGTTATATCACGTCGTGGTTGTTTTTACTCTGGTGCTGATGACGTCATATCACGTCAAGGGTACTGTGAGTGTTTAACTTTCACTGGAGAGCTTTCACTAGCCCCCCTAGTGAAAGCTGAAACACTCACAGTACCCATGACGTAATATAACGTCATTAGCATGAGCGTAAAGACTACCTTGACGTGATATGACGTCATGCCGCTCTCTAAGGGTAAATCAATGGGCGCAGCAGGAATAAATAGTGGCATCGGCTGTTGCTGGATATGTTTCTTTCCCCCTGCAACTCCTTTACCACCCTCATCGTCTTCAGGGATTTGTACCCTGTAGGCAGCCGTCAAAACGTTGGAAAACAAAATCTCATCTGGTATTTTTCCACAGTTTTATTTTAAATGGTACATCTAGTTCCCACGCCTTAGCGTTAAGCAGGGTAGAAAAAATTGTTTAATTAATTGGCCTCGGGTTTCCACAGAGTCACATTTGAACTCATCGAGTTCATGAAATCCCGGCTGGTGGAAGACGCGAGAGGGCTTCACTTATAGTTGAATCAGCATATGACGATCATTATGTATAAATATTTTATGTACGACGGAAAGCGGTTCCACCCGTATCTAAAACAATTCTTATCGCAGTGGTTCCTTTTTTTTCCGCTGTCTCCTGACGATGCAGTTTTTTAAAATTTGAAAATATGCAGAAGATATCGAAATGATGACATTTTTATTGTGAAATGTATTTATTGAACCTTCAAAACTTGTCCTAATTCTGATTCAACCTTTGTATTAATGACTACTGGCTGGAGGGAGTAATAAAGGGAAATGTGTCGCTCAAAGGTATGATAGAGGTAGGGACATAGGGCAAGCGGGGAAGGAGAAGAAAAAGAATTGCTTTTCATGGACGGGATGACGAAGGCAGATCGTATGCTAGGTTGAAGAAGGGAATAATAGACGTAAATAAAAATAACTTAAAAGTGTTGGAAACCGAGAGGATATACTCTGACTTGTAACGAAACACACTTACATAACATATACGGCATAGCATTAATGAAACTAGGTTTTGTTAAGCGTATGATTAGGAAGGTCCTCGGATGAAAAAGTAAAAGAGAGATGCTACTTCGCTCTGGTTAGGCCACACCTCGGATACGCCGGGAGCATTTGGGACCCCGGTCATAAAGATTTAACAAAAAAAATGAACAAAATATAAAGAAAAGCAGCACGCTTCGTTAAAAACTGCTACGAACGAACATATAGTGTTACACAATTGTTAGAGGGAGGGATTAAAGTTGGAGCCCCTAGAGACTCGGAGGCTGCACGCTAGGCTTAGGCTGCTTGAGATATTCAGAACTGGGTATTTTTCAGAGCGACACAGACAGTATTATCATGAAGCCTCACTACATTTCTAGGTCTGGCAGATGCGATAAAATGAGAGAGATACTCTGCCGAACAGATATGTGCAAAAACTTGTTCTTTCCGCGAACAATAAGCGACCACAATAAAAACTGATCTCCTCCAAATACTCTTCCATAGGACGTGTCACCATTGAAAACTCCAAAAATTTAACATCTTTACACGGCTGGCGACCTAACACCCCCCGCCAAACGCCCATGCGGCGGCTCGCGGGGTAGTATGTAGATGTAGAAAACCTACCTTGTACCGGTAGAATCCTTTTAAAAATTTGAATACGGGGATTGAGGAAGGATTATCGAAGACGGGATAGGGGAGAGGAACAGGGGGAGGGAGGGTGTTGCTCTGGGAGGGAGGGTAGGTTTTTTTGTGAAGGAAGGGACGGCGCCAAAATAGACACCCCTTAGGCGGCGAAGTGTGGGAGGAGGGGTGCCTGACTCGTCTCCGTATAAGCCTCGTTAGCCACACGGACGAATGGCCGAGGGGGAAAGGAAGAAGTGAGGGAGGGGGTTGAGGGAGTTGGCGTGGCATTTAAGCACCGTTTGGTGAAGGCACCAAGGGGATGGGTGAGTGAGAGAGTATATGAATGGGCCGGGAAGTGCTTAATTGGCGTCTTACTCTCTTCCTTCTCCATTTCCCCACTTCCCACAAATTCTCTCCTCCTCCCGCTTGGAGAATTTTGTTTTTCCGTTTGTCCTAGAGTTCGCAAATCGTTTTCTCAAAGAGAGCGGTGTCCGAAACAAATAAATACTTTTTGGCTACTCTATGGGGTGAGAACGGTTGTCTATAGGTAGTCTAAACGAAATTTTTTCCGGTCATTATTTAGGCTATATTAGAATTTTTATTTTAAAATGCAGACTGCTATAATAAGCGCAGGGTAGTTTTTTATAAGTGGATTTTTTTAGATGGCATTGGTTCAGATACAGTTTAAGTAACTTCGGGTGTATCGCAAGTAAGTGTCACTGGTCCTTTATTACTCGTTTTGTGTTCTAATGATATCACCACTGCCATTGCGAACAAAATTCGTCCTTTTTGCAGACGATGCAGTATCATAGAGGGATGTTAACACTGAGTCTGACAGAATTGCGTTGAAGAAAGGCCTAGGTGCTCTAAAGGAATGATGCAGTACTTGGCAGATAGCATAAAATTTAAAAAGTGAGATGTTATGAAGTTTTGGAAGAAGAAAAACTTTCACGACGAAACGTGCACAATTAAACTTGCCGAACTATCGATTTTGTAGTCAGTTAAATACTTAGATGTGACCATTACTCAGGACTTGTCTTGGGGGAAGCACTTGCGAGAAATTTGCGGACAGGCAAATCGCAAAATAGGTTTTATTAAAAGAATTCCATGAAAATGTGAGGAGAAAGTAAAGGATCGATGTTTTTTTTTCTCTCGTGAGACCTCATTAGGAGTACGCCGCTAGCATATGGGACCTTAACGGAGTAGGTCTAGTTTCAGATATACGCATATCGAATACAGCTGAGAGCAGCAATATTTATGGAAATTTGCTACGATAAACATAACAGTGTTACTGAATTGTTAAGGGATTTAGGATGGGAACCTCTTATCTGATCGAAGAGAAAAATGTAGATGAAATCTTTTACGAAAGTTTGATGTAAGCTATTTTTTGCCGGGCGTTCAACATATTTTGCTAGAGCCAAGCTATTATGGTAGAAATGATCACAGGCGTAAATTCAAGAAAAAAATCAATAGATTAAGAATATTGTTTTTTCCACGCACAATAAGGGACCATAATCGATGCGATAGGTATGTTCCATAGCACTTAAGACCCTCCTTAGGTAAGGTAGGTTTTTCATTTGTGCTAAATATTTTAACAGCATAGCAATTAACCCTGCATGGAATTTCAGGCAAGATATAGCTCTTGTATGATTTAGTGCTTTGTAGTGTAATTTCATTAGTCGCATTAATAATACCATCCAGTAGTGTATCATCCAATAGTGTACTGCATGGTAGAATATTCGTCTTCGTATGTATACCGCCCTTGGGTGTGCTTGAGTACATCAAATAGATGTAACCAAAAAAATTAATAAAATACAAAGGAAGGCAGCGCGCTTCCTTAAAAACTACTCACAACTTTTAGAGGGATTAAGGTGGGAGCCCCTAGAGACTCGGAGGCGGAGACTTAAGCCACATCGCGAATACGCCGCGAGCATATGGGACCCTGGTCAAACAGATTTAACCAAAAAAATTAATAAAATACAAAGGAAAGCGGCGCACTTCGTTAAAAACTGCTACGAGCGTACATATAGTGCCTCACAACTTTTAGAAGGATTGAAGTGGGAGCCCCTAGAGACTCGGAGGCTACACGCTAGGCTTAGGTTGCTTGATAAATTCAGAACTGATATTTTTCAGAGCGACTTAGAGAAAATTTTCATGACTCCTCACTACATCTCTAGGTCTGACATACGCGATAAAATAAGAGAGATACACTGCCGAACAGATAGGTACAAGAACTCGTTCTTTCCGAACACAATAAGCGACCACAATAAAAATTACGCTCACTAAATACACTTCGTAGTAAATACTAAACTTAACTTCATACTAAATACACTAATACTAAACTTCGTACTAAATACACTCCATACTTCACACTAAATACAATTCATGTCACCATTTCATCTCCAATAACCTTACACCTTTACACGGCTGGTGACCAAACACCCCCTGCCACATGCCCATACGGCCGCTCGCGGGGTATTATGTGGATGTAGATGTAGATTGGTCGTTCAATCCTTGGATTGGTTGACTGCAGCCCTCCGCCCTTCCCTATCTAATGCTAGTTCTCTTACCTCCTGGTATCATCTCTTCGTATGTACTTTCCTCTTTCTTGGGTCCATGAACTTATTCCTAGGTCATCCTCTGGAGACTTTTTCCTCTATTTTGCCTTCAATTATGGTCTTCACAAACCCATTATGTCTCTGGGTGTGTCCAATTCATCTCGTTCTTCGTTTCCATATGGTGTTCTTTGTGGTCCTTTCCTGGGATTCCGGTCAAGGCGGATGATTTTTCCTCTGTGGAATTTCGCACAATTGTGCATTGCGGGTGACTGCGTAAAAAGTTTAATCCGTTGCTAGTCCCGGGTTATGCAGATGATATTGCTGTGATCACAGAGACCAAAGAAGATCTAGAAAGGATGCTCGACACAATGGGTAGGATTTTCTGTAAACAGTATGGCATGAGAATAAACAAACGCAAAACCAAGGTGATGGTTTGCAGTAATGAAGAACAATGTGAAACCCCAATAATGAGAATTGGAGGAGAGAAGCTAGAAGTAGTGGAGAGGAATTCGCCTACTTGGGAAGCAGAATAACAAGAGATGGTAGAAGCCAGAAAGAAATTGTAAGGAGAATACATCTGGCCAAAATTGCATTCTATCTTAGAAAAAACCTACTCACCAGCAAGGACATCAGTTTGGAAATAAGGAAACGGATGATGAAAGCATTTGTTTGGAGTGTGGCCCTATACGGGAGCGAAACATGGGTGATAAGAAAACAAGAGAGAAGGCGGCTAGAAGCCCTGGAGATGTGGCTCTACAGAAGGATGTTGAAGCTCAGCTGGAAAGATAGAGTCACGAACGAAGAGGTACTGAAAAGAGTTCAAGAAACCAGATCCCTGTGGAGGCATATCCAAACAAGAAGAGACAAACTCGTAGGGCACATTCTAAGACATGACAACATCATTTTAACAATAGCAGAAGGAGCTATAGAGGGAAGAAATCGCCGGGGACGACCAAGGATGTCATTCATGCAGCAGATTGTGAATGATATGGGTTGCACCACATACACAGAAATGAAGAGAAAAGCAGACAGAAGAGAGGAATGGCGTACTGCTGCAAACCAACCCCAGGGTTGAACACTGAAGAAGAAGAAGTCCCGGGTGACTCAAATTCACTCAGCATTCTCCACCAACACCAGATTTTGAAGGATTCTACTCTGTTCTGGTCTGCTATTTCAATGGTCTATGCTTCCGATCCATAGATAGACATGCTCCATACAAATGCTGCATAAGTACATAAGTACGTGGCACACTATGTAGCTCTTAGTTTGAAAATCGGCTGATTCAGGATTTTGTTCTTTCCCGGCGTACATAGGTGATGAATTCATTTCGGGTTTCCAGCCGGGTCAGGATGGCCTTTGCTGCCAACGTTTCGATTGCTTTCTCAGACATCATCCTGAGGGCTAATTTTATTGTTGAAATTTCAATTTTAGACCCATTCTATATTTAAATTTTAAATAGCCCTGGGGACGATGGCTGAGAAAGCCATCGAAACGTTGGCAGCAATGGCCATCCTGACCCGGCTGGGAACTCGAAATGAATTCATCAGCATCTGATGATTCACTTAAAACAGCAATTCCATCTAGCTGCAAAGCTTACCCCGTTTTTACGGAGTTTTATTATATTTTACTGTACTTTTTCATCTACTTATTACCCCGCAAGCCACCACAAGAGTGTCTGGCAGGGGATGACTTATCACCAACATTAACTACAGTGAATAAATTTACTTTCACTGACAAGCACCACTGTTGATATGCTACAAATGCTACAGAAACTACTAACATAAATTATATTGTAACTATGTAAAAGTGACATAAGAGTATTGAAGGGAACATGCAAAACATGGTGTTAGTACTACTCGGCAGATTTAGAAACATACATTAGGGGGCATATGAATTAATCAGCTACACTTCCTGTCAATTAACCTACTTCAAAGTCTTTTTTAGCCATTGTGGTCTCTTATCGATCACGGGATGAACGATCTTTTAAATCTCTCTGTTCCACAATCTATGTCCCTTATTTTATTCTCATGATCTGATCTACCGCAGTATATTGGAGAATGTACTTGAGAACGATGTGAATAAAACGTCGAAACTAGCTGCAGGCAAACGAAATTAAAGAGAGTGTTAAAGTGCGTTTTTTGAGTAATTTTTTTAACCAACATGTATATTATCAACTTCCATAAAATTAATTCAGCAATCATTCACTTCATGTCCTTTCAAGTTCCCTCACCCACAACACCTATCACTTCCTCTTTTATCACAAATGGTTGAAAAATCAGATTTTCATACGAACCAAATGTAGTCATCATCACTAGCCAATTCTGTCTTGCTAAGTCAGAAGGCAGTAGCTGACTAATTTCCACGTCTTGAGGTTAGAGTTGGTTTTGTTATTTTCAGCCCTTAGAATTTCAAAAAAAACTTAACAAAAATACCTTATCTGTAGCGGTTAGCCAGACATCACGTTCCACATTCACCGTATCTACTAATATTTACTTGGGTCAATTTTCTTCACTCTCATATGCAATAAATATCAGATCTATCTTTTTTCATGTTTAAATACAAATGATTCTCTGTTTTTAGAACCACTAGAAGTGACCCTCCCTACCTCTTACGCCCTATACCTTGGACAAATACATACCTTAAATCGTTTCTCATCCCTGGCTCTAATCTCTAGAATTCCTTGCCATTATCCGTAAAAAATTCATCCTCTCTGTCTGTTTTTAAGGAAAAACTATTTTATTATTACTACAAGCAGCTTATATGCCGATAATTGCAATTTGTATGCTGTTATAGAATTGTATGTTTCCAAAATGATCTGAGAAATTATTGTTTGTTTGTTATCTCTCTGTGATTGATATTATATTTTCCATTTTTATACATTATATTTTCCATTATATATTTAATTTTTTGTTTTTCATCACTGTGAGATGTTGGCCTGGTATATACTTTTTTGTTATTTTTTCGTTCAAAACAGAATTTGATATGTACTTTCTTTTTGCTCTTATGGGGAAACCTAGAGCATAATCAAACGTATTCTATTCTATTTGTTCTATCTAGAGTATAAACGTCAGATTTCTAGGCCATATAACAGTAAAAACACGGAAAAAGTATTCCTAAAATTAGTTAAATCCTCTTATCAATCAATGGATTTTCCGCTTTCATATGGTAACCAAAGTATTCATCTAAGCGTTAGATGAGTTTCCTCTTCGGAGAGGAATCCTCTCATACTTAGAGGATTATATTCAGTATAGAAGGTAACTCCCTCTAAATTAAATAGGATTATTCTCAAGATTTCATCTACAATTCTGAGGTTCCCTCTCGAAGCAAAAGCAATCCACTTAAAACTCCTCTACTTTTAGGAGCGATCCTCTAAAAATTCCTCTCCTTTTTGGAGCAATCCTCTAAGAAAGTCCTCATATTTTACGAGGAATCGTTACCATCATTCCTCTTATTTAAATAACATTCATCTGTTATTAATGGACAGGAAATTAAAAATACATGGTAACTAAAGAGCACTCCATTTATCTCAAGCATTTAGAACAACGTACAATAGAAAACACTATACCTAAAAATACAGAAAGTGTTTGTATTCAAGACTTTATCCCAAACAATCTAAGCACAACTAAAGCTTGTAATCTCTTGGAAGGTGGACTATATGAAGAATCGAGGACTCAAAATTGAAAACTTTAGCATGCGATAACTCAGAACCTACGATGATGAAGTTGCTGTCTTTTAGCTTAGCGAGGCAATATCGCTCTGAGAAGACTGAGAAAAGTATTAGCATCAGTAGTCATCAACCAGATAGATTCGTTTGCAGCGAATGCCCACTCCGTTTTGCTCCAAGCTAACTGCTTCATTTCTATTAAAAAAATCTCCGCTTTTTGGTCCTCCGTAATGGCGAACATTCAGTAAATTTATTTTTCATATTTAATAAATGTACACGGCAGCAACAACCTCATGAGTTCAAAAAGATAACCTACATAGGCATACATATGCTGCAGATATTAAACATTGCCTCTCAAAAAAGTAGGAACTTCCGAAAAATTCACGGGATCGAAAACGATATCTCGATGGCTTGACGTTACCATTCGATAGTGTACTTCAACGTGAATGATATTGTCGCATTAGAGTATTTTCTTCTATTCAAGGAATTCAAATCATAATTACGTCAAATTGCGAACAATAAGCCAAGCTTCGCTAAGAAATAAATCGATTTACTGTAAGTGATCCCGTTTCGTGATGTCATCCCTGGGCTGCCGATGACGTGGTTTTTCTACGCCGCCAGGTGTGCGTAATTTTTCAAGAAGAAATGTATTTATTTAAAAAAATTTATTTAATGAGTTTATAGTTGACCCAACATGAAAACATAATTACAGGGTAAACTATTACACAGTACAATACAAAACACAATAACAACAGTCAAGGCTGGCTGAATATTACATAGTAGTCATGATAGAATAGTCACGTAGGACAGATTTTACTCTTTTGATAACAATAGCTGTATACCCTTCGTAAAATTTTCTTTTGACATACTTTCATCAGTTTTTTACAAAAGGTGTTGTAGGTAATACATATTCTATTCATTGGTGCATTCTTACAGTAATTTGTATTTACATCTCGTACATAAAATGTTCTTTTAAGTCTCCCTTTCTTTGCAGGGACTATATAATTTAATTTGCCAACTAATTTCATACAATGGCCTTTGTAAATAATATCATACAAAAATAGTAAGTCATTTATAATTCTTATTTCACTAAGACTCTGAAATTTAAACTCTAGCCAAACTGGAGACTTTATATCAAGTGCTTAGTGTGGACGACTGTCTCTGGGTTTACGGAGTGGAAATCCTTAGTGAGGGTAAAGAAAAATTGCACATCCGAAAAATTATGTATTTATATTTTTCGCCTGGACTCAATGCAGTTCACCATCTTCACGTGATGAATATTTTCCTGAAAATATTGCACTTCATGGAAACCATTGTCGTTTAATCACGTGCATAATTTTGTGGAAATGCATTGTTTATTTGACCTCATCTCTACATGGTTAGCTTTTTAACTTATCATCATTTACAGTTATTCAAATCGTGCTGTAACCGATAGGTGTCACGAAGAAAGTAATGTTATTCTATCCGAGCGATTTTGCAGTTCCTTGAGATATTGAAAGAGGTCTGTCGTTTCTATTATTTGTGCGAGGAGAATTATATATTGGCGGATGGTGCCTTGGGCCGATTTATTTGTTAATCCTTTCAGTATTGATTGAATCCCTAATGACTATATTTGTATCTGGTTGATACTGTGATGAAAATTGGGAACATTTGTGGAAAATAGGCAGATATGTGGCGGTAAAAGTGAACTGTTGGTTGATATTTGTCGAGGCTATTGCCAAATGTTATTACTTCATACCAAAATATCCTATTTCTTGCCTAATTATATTCAAAGATAAAAAAAGGAAGAATAAATAATCTAATTGTTAGATGCATTACCTCATATGGGACTGAGATACGGCAAGTGAAGGAGAAAAATAAGCAAATTCTTAATGTTATAGAGATGGATTACTGGAGACAATCGAGACTGCAGAACTGGGAACTGGAGACTGGAGAACTGCGGGGATATCAAGACGGGAAGGAATCATGAATCAGAGAATAAGAAATGTAAGGGGAGTCTCCCACACAATAGTCGATGACATTAAAGAAAAAATAAGCTGATTGTATGGTATAGTCACGTATGACGTGTGACGAGCGATATATTACCTTAGCAATGGTAGAAAGGTAGAAAGAGGAAGGCCCGTAATTATATTGAGAGAAGGCTTACAAACGGAAATCAAAGAAAAGCATTTGCCAGAAGACTTGTGGCGAACAGAGGGTGGGGGATCGGGTTGGTGTGGTGGCTAGAGTACTGACTAACCTTACGGGTGGCCTGGGTTCATTCCCTGCAGATTAAGATGTTTTTCAGAGGAAACCCGATCCCTACTTGAGTGTCTTGTCGAGGGCACTTCAAGTACAGTACCCCGTCTGTTGGATGAGTCGTTAAACCGTGATCCCCTTGGAGCCTTTCATTAAGAACAGACTAATGCCGACGCCGGGTTTCTATCCACCCTTCCTCCCTTACCTTTCCCCTATGGCGCAAATGACCTTAGCTGTCGGTCGCCTCCTCAAAAAAATCCAATTTAAAAAAGTGAACAGAGAGTAATGGCGGTTGGACATCGGATAATGTCGTGGAACGTTAAAAGCCTGATTATTTACATTTTATTCAGCTAATTCCCTGGTATTTATGATAAGTTTAATTGAAAATAGGTGATACCAAGAGGAGTTACGCTTCGTAGCGTCGAAATTATCCTCATGACACGTTGAGTTTCAGTACAAAGAGAAACAGTTAATTTTATTGAAGCAATACACTCCGTTTATGTTTATTCTTGGGGAAGGAGGAGAAGGAATAATTTTCCCCAATGATACCGCACCATTCCAAGCACTGCGCGTCCATCACATTTCACTGAAACACTTTAAATTGAGAGGTCTCCCCGCTTCAGGATCCCTTTGAACACTTTCGACATCGGCGCCGCAAAGACATCCATAGTCAATCAAATAGCCGCAAACGAAGAGGAAAGTTAAAGAGAAGGACGCTTGTGTGTGTATATATATATATATATTGGCGACTGGTCTCATCATTCCAAGTCAGAGATCCCTTTTGATCTGTTCGACTTAATGAAAAAAAAAGAAACGACGAAAGGAGAAAAGGCACACAGTTGGGGGTGAAATATTATGGGTCTTTATCCTGGAGAAATGTTTTCCTTAAATCTGACATTTAAGGTCATTAAAAAGGACCAAACACATTTCAACTCACCCTTCCCTGTAGCTAAACCCCTAAAAACCTCTTCCAACTCTTACCAAAAACCCCTCCCCCACCCTCTCTCCTGACTGTATCCTCTTCGGATCCTAAACCCTCCTCCCACCCCTGCTCTGCTAAGCGCCACTGCCCCTGCCAAAGCTAGCTCTCTTCCACACGTGCTCAGCATCCTCTCCTCAGAGAACGAGGCGCCCTTCAACCACAAAGGACCTTCCCCCCTCCGGAAGCCATCCATTACCCAGCTAACCGAACCCCTCCCCCCCTCCACTCTCTAGCACCCCTTATACCTCTCTTGCCCCCCCCCCCCGCTCCTTCTCTCCCTCCCCGACCCACCCTTCCCATGATCCTCCTCTCCGAGGCAGCGCCAGGGAAGAGATGTATAAAAAGAAATGGATGGGTGGAGTAATTGCTCCATAGGAGAGACGAGGAGTTAGGCCGAAATCTGTTTTTCCTTTGCTAAATGCCGGTTCTAATCCACCAGCGTTTCACTTTGAAAAGCCTCTGGTAAGCCAGTTAACAGAATGAGTATAACTATGCGGATCAGAATATATAATTAAAGTATATAATTTAGACAGACTAAAATCCTTGTACACGGAAGAGGAAAGCTGAATATCATTTCACATAGAAATTAATGAATTTAGCCTCATTTTAAAGATATATTTCTTAATCTACCGATGATGCCAGAATGTGAGCCTCTTACCGAACTACTTCCCGAGATTTTTGACGAAAAATACCAGTTCTGAGAAATGGAATGTAGAAGTCACCTTGAGAGGAAAGAAATTCGAGCAAGTGGATTCCTTCAGCTATCTTGGAAGTACCATCACGTAGGGTGGAAGAAGTACAACGCACTTCCAGCAAAGAATATCCCAAGCTAAGAAAGCGATCATGGTTAAAAAGCAACAGCTGAGTTCCAAGAACATACAGGATTTGTCCAAAATGTAATGCGTCACATTTTTTTCTGACGCGACTGTACGTCGCAGACCGACCGGTTGGGGTAGGTGGCGGAGTGTCTAAGCTTTCCAGCAATCTGCGTGCCAGTCGCCTCCGAGCTCTTGGGGTGCGTATACGCGTGATTTTGTGAACCCCTGTAGTGTGACCTCGTCGAGGTAAAAATGGAGCGATCTCTCGATCAATGAGCGGCAAATAAGTTTTGCGTCAAACTTAAAAAGACGCCGCTGGAAACTTTTCAAATGCTTCAGCAAGCTTTCGGGGAAAATTGCCTCTCCCGATCCCAGTCGAACCGATGGCACAAGATGTTCCTGGAGGGCCGAGAGGACGTCGCCGACGAAGCTCGCTCAGGACGCCCGTCGACGTCGCGGAGCGAGGGCAGTGTTGAACGCGTGCGCAAATTATTGAACACAGACCGCCGATTAAGTGTCAAGGCTGGGACACAATCAACGTGTACGTGTAACGTGAGCCGTTAACGGGAATACGCGAAAAGATGGCTGACGGGAAATTATAGCGAGCGGACACAATCAACGTGTACGGGGAGTACGTGTACGCGAGAGATGGGCAGCTTTCATCTCTTCCCGTGTCCCGTACACGAAAAACCAATCAGAATAGTCCTGAGAATCCGGGAATGGGAGCCATCTGTCGGCAGATACATCCAACTGTTGAAGATTGCTCTTGGCTAAGACAACTTATTTACTTCCACATTCGTTTACACCTGATCTCTTAGCTGCGCCTGCGTTAGTCAATTGTTACTCCGGGCCGCGTTAACGTCGATTGTGTCCGCTGACTTGCGTTTCCCTTCTCCCGTTGTCCCGTTAACATCTCACGTCACACGTACACGTTGATTGTGTCCCAGCCTTCAGGTTATTGTCTGACTTGCTGGACATGCCCAAATCAAGTATTCATCGGATTGTGTCGGAGGATCGGATTGTGCTAGCGCACTGAAACGTTGCCGCAGCCGCCGTACAGTCCGGACTTGTCACCGCCAGATTTCTTTTTACTCCCCTGCCTCAATAGGGAGTTGAAAGGTGCTCATTTCGACACCATCGATAACATCGAGGCTACATCGACGAGGCTTCTCAAGAGCATTCCCGTGGACGAGTTCCAGGGTGCCTTTTGGGAGTGGAAGAACCGCTGGCAGAGGTGTATCGACTCGGAAGGAGATTATTTTGAAGAATTTTAGGTTGCTGTACGAAGTGGATCAATAAATTAAAAAAAAAATGCGACGCATTACTTTTGGGACAAACCCTGTAGGACTACAAAGTTGTAAACAGTATGCCAAATAAGTAATTACAATATATAAGTATATGTGTAAATAATACGAAGAGCAAAATCCTAGTATGCGGTAGAGAGAAGGTGAATGTAGAAGTCAACCTGAGAGGAGAGAAATTGGAGCGAGTGGATTCCTTCACCTATCTCGGAAGAATCAACACGTGGGACGGAAGAAGTGCAACGGATTTCAAGCGGGGAATAGCCCAAGCCAAGAAGGCAGTCATATTTTTAAAAACAAAACAGCAGTCATATTTTTGAAATATGACTGCTGTTTTGGAAGGACATAGGCCTAAAAAATAAGGAAACAATATGTGAAAAGAATTCATTCGGAGCGTGATATTCTATGAATGGGAATCATGGTCAATATGAAAAAAGTCCACTTTCTCAGGCGAGATATCGTAGAACAGCATAATGAGTAATGAAGCTCAAATGATTTCGTAATGTCTACTAATTTTATTTCAACCTCTTGCTACACGTGTTTCAACTGTCTAGCAGTCATCATCAGGCAAGACTGACTGATGACTGCTAGACAGTTGAAACACGTGTAGCAAGAGGTTGAAATAAAATTAGTAGACATTACGAAATCACTTGAGCTTCATTACTCAATATGAAAAGCATACCAGAACTGATTAGAAGCCTCCAAAACCTGGTACTGGAGGAAGCTGCTCAAGACAAAATGGACGGGCTAAACAAGAAGTGATGAAGTGCACAGAAGAGCTGAAGATGAGAGGACCATATGGGACACCATAGAGAAAAGAAGAACCAGGTGGATTGGACACACCCTGATACACAATAAGTTTGTTGGTAAAGAAAGTCCCCAGTGGAAGACCCAGGAATTAGTTCATGGACCAAATAAAGAGAAAAGTTCATAGGAATAGCTACTAGGAAGTAAGGGAACTAGCATTAGATAGGGAAGGGTAGAGGGTTGCAGTCAACCAGTCCTAGGATTGATCAGCCAATTATTTTTTTTTTTTATAAAACCGAGTTCTATACAGCCGTCGGCCGTCTCTCGCATCCTCTTCTCCAAGCCTCCTTGTCTCTCCAGTCTTCATTCTCTAATTGTCTCCTTTTCATATCTTGGGTGACTTGGGTGGCTTTGTCCAGTCTTCTGGTGGTCGTCCTCTCATTCCTCCTTCCGAGTGGTTGCCAATTTAATATCTTTTTTGGCCAACGTTTCTCCTCCATTCTTTTTACATGTCCATACCATTTTAGCCGTCTTTTCTCTATTTCCTGTATGATGTTTTCTTCTACTTGCATAATTTTTCTTATATTTTCATTTCTTATTCTTTGTAGTTTAGATTTTCTGCTGCTTCTTCTTAGAAAATCCATTTCTACGACCTCCAGTCTCTGACTATCCCTTTTGGTCATTTCCCATGTCTCTGCTCCGTAAAGGAGTATACTCTGAATAAATGTTTTATACATTTGCAATTTTGTTTTCCTACTTATGTCTTTTGACCATAATAAGCTAATCATTTTATTTATTGCGAGTTTTGACTGATGTATTCTATTTGTTATCTCTTTTTTACTGGTTCCTTCTTTTCCAATCGTTACACCTAAGTATTTATACTCACTACAGACTTCGATGGCATTTCCTTCTATTTCCAGATTCTTTGCCTTCTCATTAATTACCATATATTTTGTTTTGTTGAAATTTACTTTCAGGCCCGCCTTATTGTATGTTTTTATCAATTTACTCATCATGTATTCCGCATCGTACTTATCTCCTGCAATTACTATTTGATCGTCAGCAAAAAGTAATGTATATAGTGAGTCTCCGTCTATTTTTATTCCCATTTCAGCACATATGTTCTACCAATCAGCCAATTATGACTATGTATAAATGCGAGTGACTTTCTTTCAATTACCATCGACATTAACCAATACGAAGAAAAGTTTGGTTTTCACCTCTTCTTGATTTTTATGCCACATGTATTGTATTCCCAGTCTTTCTCTCCCATTCGTCACATTTAGATTTCCTTCCAATGTTGTTTTCAATAGGTTACTGTGTTGCAAAATGTGTCTGATAATCATTTGCCCCTTCTTCTCCGAGTCTTGATTAGAGTTATTTTGGTTTTCATTAAGGATGAGGCGAGTCCAAATGTCGATTCTCGATTCCACTAATTCTCAGAATTAGAATCGGTATCGAGAATCGATGGCCTAAATTCGATTCCGATTCCATCGATTCCAGATAGATAACTATTCAAATCAAATTTCATTTATCACATCAAATTTGTCTCGGTAATTTTGGGTGTAGGCTATCAATTTGTACTTTTTATCTACCTCAATAAGCTGAGGATATATTTGCTAATTGTTTATAATAATAGTATTTGAGCGAATTAATTGTCTTTGTCATTTTATTTCAGCCAATATGTGAATTTAAATAATAGTCGTACGCTGCTGGTTAATCAATATCCCACGTGTTACTAGGAATAAGAATCTATGGAATCGGAATAGAGGATCGATTTGAAAGAATCGGCATTGGAATCGGAATCGAAAATAAGTGGAATCGACTCATCCTTAGTTTTCATTTATCAAGTTTAATTTAAGTAGAGATTATTTTTTCCATCTTGGAAATGGCGTGACACCTGGATTCTTGCTATCAGCCATTATATCGATGCGAAATGTATATTTTCGTTTTTAGAAAAACTGTACGCATTTACTCTGAATAATATGTAACTAATTTCGCGTACCTAATGGCTTCATGTGAAAATTGCTTACAATTTCCAAAAAACAAAATCGATAAATTAATATTTTTCACTTCTGTGAGCTTTGAAATCATTGAGGTATCATGGAGAGGTCACTACGTCACCCAACTGTTGCCTGGCAACCGAAATAACAACAAAGTTGGTTATCCCTGCTCTTGCCTTATTTTACATTAAATAGCACGACACAATAGACAAATTAGCGGATGTAAAGCAGGAACACCCATCATCTGCTTGAATCTTATCGCAAGTAACTTCTGCATTTGTTTTATAGTGCCATGTATTATACTCAATTTTACATAAGTTTTCACCGGGAATGCGGTTTATTATCAATACAATTGAATGAAAGACTTGTTTTAATTCTATCAAATGTTTAATAAGTAAAGACGTGTAGAATTTTATTAAGATGTCGATTGAAAACATTCTAATATTGAAAAATTAGTGCACTAAGCGCTAAAGGAAAATCGGGGTCTACGAATATGGCGGACAGATCACGCCCAAGTTACATCTTCTAGCAATGGTCACAATAGCAAGCGCCTTCTCCATCTACGTTAATGTTTCCCATCGAGGTGTTAAAGTTAGCGCACATCGGAACGCATCAGCGCAATTTGTCGCTCACGAATGACGGAGAGAAACCTGCTTTTGTATCTCTGTCAAATCTGCAGTCTGCATTATCTAGCAATATCGACTTTGTCTTAATACTTTTCATTCCTGATTATTCCCGTACAACTTGATATATTGTTCGTGTTCTTAAGAGGCATACCACCAGAACAATTAATAAATAATCTGTCCCAAAATTTCACCCAAGTCTGCGCCTTGCCACCATTGCTAAGCATGGGTCCCGAGTTTCTTTCTGTACTGCACCGATTTGCCTAGGGGTTCTGCTTACGGGACCGCTCACTTCGATCAGTATGAATACCATTCGATTTTAATTGAACGCGCTTATGGACATGTTGGACAATTAAATCGGAAATGTTCAAGGCATATGGATTGCAGCGCGACTAAGAAAGAAATCGCACGACGCCCCAGTTTTGAAATGAAATCATTTAACAAAATTAATAACAACCTTTTTTCCTGTTAAACATACAACGCTGAAACTTATAAAATGTATTGAAAACACATTTATCTATCATTGACTCAAATGCGGTTGTCGTAAAAGTACTTGTATCTGAGTATCACCAATTTGGAGCTTTATCCAACGCCGTAAAAAACCGGTACTTTTTTACGTTACACCCGTAGTAAAAAATATTAAAACGTATTTAAGCAATTTAAGTTTGCCATTAAATAACGCAAAATTAAATGAGAAGAATTACGATTCGATTATTTTTTCTGTTTGTCTTCTCGTTAATTTTTTTACTTTTTCCCAAAAACGAGTGCACATAAATTCTGCGCCGACAATAGACAGAGTAGGCAGCCATTTCCAACGTTGTGCTAATTTTTAGGAAGTTACGCTTGGGAGTGATGTTTTCCTAGGGATTGGAAGACTCAAAGATGTACATTAGGTACTCAAAATAGCTATTTGTCAATTATCCCACTGCATTTAACAACGTCGCCCCTCCGTCCCATCGAGATTTACACTGTACGCGAACCTATTTTCCTCTCCTACTGCTCTATATACTAGGAGTAATCTCTCTATGGCATAGCCTCCGTTCACGGGCCCTCATCGCCAGAAATTATGAGCCTAAGAAAATAGGTACACGTTTGCATCTACATAATACCCTGCGAGCCGCCGCATGGGCGTGTGGCAGGGGGTATTAGGTCACCAGCCGTGTAAAGATGCAAGGAATAAGGTTTGGGGAGGGGGGGGTGAAATGGTGACAAGTATTATAGGAGTGTGTTTAAAGGAGCTTAATTTTTATTGTGGTCGCTTATTGTGCGTGGAAAGAACGAGTTTTTGCACCTATCTGTTCGGCAGTGTATCTCTCTTATTTTATCGCATCTGTCAGACCTAGAGATGTAGTGAGGTGTCATGATAATATTCTGTGTGTCGCTCTGAAAAATATCAGTTCTGAATTTATCAAGCAACCTAAGCCTAGCGTGTATCCTCTGAGTCTCTAGGGGCTCCCACCTTAATCCCTCTAAAAGTCGTGAGACACTATATGTACGCTCGTAGCAGTTTTTAACGAAGCGCGCCGCTTTCCTTTGTCTTCTATAATTTTTTTTGGTTAAATATTTATGACCATGGTTCCAAGTACTCGCGACGTATTCGAAATGTGGCCTAACCAGAGTGAAGTAACGTCTCTCCTTGACTTTTTCATCCGAGGACCTTCCTATTATAAGTTTGACAAAACCTAGTTTCTTTTATGCCTCACCACATATGTTCTGTATGTTTGCGTACGTTAGTGCGAGTGAATTATTTGTGTATACTACCATTTATCAGTTATTTATTTAAATATAATTCAAAATAATATCAGTCATTGCTGAGAATAATATCATTTTGTGAAAACGAAAAATTGTTTTCTGTGCGAGAAAGGCCGAGGGAATAAGTAGAGGGCGCTATAAGCAGCTGTTGAACCAATTTGGAAAGCTGAAAATGCTGTAAGAATCCCTTGGGTGAATCAAACGTACACCACGAAAATGTGCTCCCAATTAACCAAAGCTACATAAGCTAATCCATTATAATCTTATTTTGAGTTGAATCGGCGCGAAGGAAGATTATGGTGATTAACGACAGCCATTTCGTAGTTTTTCGACGGTGAGCCAAATCATTGATGAGACGCAGGAAAGGCTATGGTATAATAACCTGGGAGCAGATATTTTTAAAAAACCATGAGGCAGTCGTCCTTATATTTTATTCGTACATGATTCGTTAAGAAGTCCATACCTAAAACCCTATGCGTCAAAAATAACCGTTTCTCTGTGCTCTTGAAAACTCTCATTTTATGAAGCGGGTAAAAATGATCGGTCCGACCAGCTATTTATTTACCTTGACAACGCCAGAAAACGTAAAAAAAAAGTTTCCGTTTGAATTATAACGAGGGGAAATTTCAAAAGCAGGGAGGAGGAGAACGGGGAGAGAAAGAAGCGAAAATGAGGTTTTTTTAAAAATGAAATATGAAAATATATTTCCTAGGGTAAAAGAGATGGCAAGGAAGCGGGGTTGAAACGAGATGTGTGGGGACCCAGAATGAGAGGGGGAAAGCATTATAAACGAGCCATCGTTTTTCGATCTGAAGGATTGGAAATGGGTCATCGGTTATTTCCGCATCGCTGACACATTATTAAGATTCGAGAAAAACAGTCCCGAAATCCACAGTTTTCGGAAATGAGATGCTTATGTGATGACTCCACCCGCAAGTTATATATGTATTTTATTTCTCAAGAGACCCCACTAGGAGTACGTATCTAGTGTATGAGACCCTTACGAAGTAGGATTGGTTTCACATACAGATCGAATGTAGTGGAGGGCAGCTAGGTTTGTTAAAAATTGTTACGATAAACATAGCAGTGTTACTAAATTGTTGAGGGAATTAGGGTGAGAACCTCTATCCGATCGAAGGGAAAAATATGGATTATATCTTTTTACGAAAGATTGATGTAAACTATATTTTGCCAAAGCCAAACTTTTCATAATACTTGGCTTTCCGTTAGCTTGGTTGCAAATTTCTTGAGTAAGTTAAATCCAAGGTGTATCTTCTGTGCGATACGAATTGATACGCGGTGTGATGTATTACTCGTTAGACTGCCCATGTTTTATGATTTAGAAAGTGACTCAGTATTTAATTGCATTACAAATTGCAACGCATGTGTGTAGAGAATAAATTCAATAATTAAGATTTATGCACTTAATGGAATGATGCTCTTTTGCGATTAAATTGAACAGTAATTTAATAAAGCAAACTTATTATGTTGAATAAACGTCAAAGTGACAAAGATACCACAGCCTCAAGCATATGGGACCCTTATGAAGTAGGATTAGTTTCAGATGTAGATCGAATACAGTGAAGGGCAGTTAGAATTGTCAAATATTGTTACAATAGATATGGCAGTGTTACTAAATTGTTGAGAGAATTAGGGTGGGAACCTCTATCCGATCGAAGGAAGGAATAAAGATTTAAACTTGACTGGGTCTTTAGGCTGGAATTGATAATTGAATAGTTGTATATACTCCCCTTGCTCTGTTGAAATATTCTATCCCTCCAAACTTATAAGTATAGCGTATCTAGTAGCATTATTTAAAGTTTCTCGTCCTCATTTAATCCGCAGTCATTCATTCATTGGTCGTTCAATCCTAAGATTGGTTGACTGCAACCCTCCACTCTTTCTATGTACTTCCTCTTTATTTGGTCCATGAACTTATTCCTAGGTCTTCCCCAGGGGACTTTTCCCTCTATTTTTATGAGTGAATATCAGTGAATAAATATAGAAATACAACATTAATCTACAAGTAATACGTTATAATATTTTATTTTGAAAGAAGTGAAGGAGGGTCATTTTTTGTCATGTGTTTAGGTAGAGTATTCCAGAGATGACACGCAATCATCATGAATAATTTATGGAACTTCATTCAGCGTTGATAGGGATTACATTAAGATCCAGAATCACGTCTGTCGCACATTTCACTGATATATGATCTGGTGAATATATATTGAAATATAGGTTAAATATTTGACGAAAGTTTAGTGTAGATTATTTTTTGCCGGACATTCAACATGTTTTGATAGAGCCAAACTATTACGGTAGAAACGATTACAGGCATATGAATAATGAAATAGACTGCCGAATCGATAGATTTTAAATGTCATCAGTTCCACGTGCAATAAGGAACCATAGTATTTGCGATAGATCAGTTCTAGGAAACTTTGACCCTCACTGGGTAAAGTAGGTTTTTCGCATGGGCTAAATATCTTAACAGCATTATCAGCAATCAACCCCGCTTGAAATGTTCGGTATGATATAGCTCTTGCATGATTTTGTGCCTTGTTATTATATATCTATCGCCGTAATTTTAACCAGTAGATGTATCTAATAAATAGTGTACTGCATGGTAGCATGTCCGTCTATGTAGCGTTCTCTTAGTTTCTGGTCTGACCGAGCACTGTTGTCCTGACTGCTTTTGGCCTGCGCCTGGCCTTCCGGAGGAACGTGCGCGGTTCTGATTTAAACTGGGATGAGTGCTTCATGCCTAGTGTGGAATCACCCCGTGCCACACACCCTAGGGGTGGTCTTTTGTTGTAGTATGGTTCTCTCGTAGCAGGTGAGGGTGTCTGAAAAATTTCCAATGGATTTGCTGGTACATCGTTGGAGAAAGTTGATACATGGAGGAATTAGGCGAGCAAAAACCTACAAGCAACATCTACATCTATATACTACCCTTCGAGCCACCGCATGGGCGTGTGGCAGGGGGTGGTAGGTCACCAGCCGTCTGAAGATGTAATGTTTTGGGATGTGAAATGGTGACGTATTATGGAGGTGTATTTAGTGGAGCTCAATTTTTATTGTTGTCGCTTATTGTGCTCGGAAAGGTCGAGTTTTTGTATGAACCTATCTGTTCCGCAGAGTATCTATCTTATTTCATCGCTTCCGTTGGACCCAGAGATGTTGTGAGGTGCCTTGATAATGTTCCTTGTGTCGCTCTGAAAGAACCCAGTTCTGAATTTCTCAGGCAAGCTATGATTAGCGAGTAGCCTCCGAGTCTCTAGGGGCTCCCACCTTATCCGACTAAAAGTTGCGAGACACTATATGTTCGCTCCTAGCGGTTTTTTTTACGAAGCGTGCAGTTTTTTTCGGGATATAACTAGAATTGGAAAAGGAAGTTTACACTCTGCCGCCGTGTTTTGCGACCACTATACTTTCTTTTACCTTCCCCATCCCTCTTCCCGGTCGATCAAGAATGATTTGTGAAAGTTTGCAGTTTTTTACGGAGCGTGCAGCTTTTTTCGGGAATAGAATAGAACTGAAAAATGAATTTTACACTCTGCCACCATGTTTTGCGACCTCTATAATCACTTTTTCCTTCCCCATCCCCCATCCCGGTCGATCAAGAATGATTAGTGAAAGAGGAGGACGTTTGGCAGCACTACTTCTTCATCGTTTCATTTTCTCCCGACCTTTTCGCTCTCCGCCAGAGGCGCTTCTGTCACAGCTCAAGATATTCTTTCTCCCTCCTTCTAACCCACCCTCTCTCCTCCCTTACGCCTCCCCTCCCCTTTCTACCCCCTCTCCACCCACCCCTTATTTATACCTCGCCCTCCCCTCACGGCTATCCTTCGCCTCGCACCTCCGATCAACACCTCATCAGTGCCCCGATTAGCCGCCAGGATTAGTCTCTCCCGTCTCTCGAGGACGGCATGCGAAGCCATTGGCTTACACGGGAGTGTGGCCGGACTCCTGATTAATGCCGGGGGCGATAAATTTCCAATTAGCGTTCCTGAAAATGCGTTGATACCAAGAACCGACGCTGGTATTCGTAAAAATTGCTACATCGCCTATATTAAAAAAAAAATTCTATTTATTTTCTACAGCCGTTCAACATTAACACAGGCCAACGAGAGTATCTTTTCTGACGCCGAGGGCCATTACCGACGTAACTTTGTGCGCTGAATCCGAATATGCTCACAAAAATTGCCTATCACGTCTGAATTTTGATATATCCTAAACTCAGACGGTCAAAATGGCAATTTTTAGGTCTTTTTGATCTTAAATATCTCAGAAACAAAAGGTGATGGAGTGATTCTGCAAACGGATTCATAGTCGGCGTTGAAAAATATGTATTGAATACAACAATGAAACCTAGAAAGGCCATTGTTCCCATAACCTATGTGTGGTATTTCAAATTTGTGAACTCAAAGTTGTAGTAAAGTTTAATTTTAAGAAAGTTGTTGATAGTTGCCAGGCAACAATGTGTAAAAACAAATGACATGCAATGCTATCGCTATGAATATATATACGACTCGACTCTCGACTCGTCGCCAAAATCTGTTGACTTGAATTCCGTAAACAACAAATTTTTCGATTGAGTGGCCGTCTAATGATGAAAGACGGCAGTTCAAATATAAATACAGTGTACAGATCGTAAATAATCACGTCTTACAGGTTTTACTTACCAGTAATCATAATGGAGTGGATAAAAAATCTAGTACTATACGCGGGACGTAATTACACTCTTTCTTTAAAATATTGTCTGGTCTTCAGATATATTTAATTCCTCTCCAAATTTAATTTCACAAGTGCACAATTAACTTCTCAGCACTTCGTGAATGTCGTTCTACGGCATTTTAATAATAATAAGAGGTGAAAAAAGTGGAATGAATTAGAAGCCGGATACAAGTACTATAAGGATTTCCAAACCAAGATCTGACAATATCATCTATGGATGAGAAATTGCGCCAATAACTGTCATTTTAATAACACATAAAGGAGAGATTGTTGAACCTACTCCGAGGCCACACGTGAATAGTAGGTTAAACATTAACATTCTCTTCAATCTATCTAGACCATACCCTCTGATTCCTAAGGCTCTCAACAGGTAATAAACAAAAAATGTAGCTGTAAATTACTAACTAGTCGCCAACTAACAAAATCGTATTCATAGACAGCTACTAAGCTCCACAGCCCAAAGTGAGCCGCTATTTCAGTAACTGATTCTTAAACACTCTCTCGCCTTGTTTAGAGGCGCTACTAAATATGGCGGTCTGCCTCAAGTGGCTCACCTCGGGTGATAACCTGAAGCCATAACGGAGATTTGAGGCGAAAATACCTAAGAGACCGGTGGAATTGCTTTTTTCATGGCTGGTGGATGCGACGTGTAGTACTGTTGCTGGTTGTTGAGCATTTTAATAATTTGTTCTTAGTCTCCGACACCGTGTTGTGGTACTCCATTGTGCTTCATGAGTGTTTTATTGAACGAAAAAGGAAGAGTTGGTGAGATGATTACTGTGGTTTCGAGCATCGTTAGGTGGTTATCATCTCTTCTTCATCTTGTTTCATCAGTGCTACGCCTCACAGCTTTATAAAGTGCATAAACCATTGTGTATATTGACTTTTTTTGAGGGTAAAATTTTCATTTTTCAATTCTTCGGGCCTTAGTACTGTTCGTTTGTGGTTTTAGATGGTTACTCTACGAGAATACAGCCATTTAAAAAAATGTGTCCAGGAGGAATTTACAAATGCATATTAGTTTTCGTGACTACTGCATCAAGTGAGGTGCTTCAGATTAATTAACTCGAGCATATTACGGTTGTGTTGTCATAGAAATAGGTCTTACATTGATATAAAGACGTACAATTGTTATCTTAATGAATAGTAATGATTTCGTACTGGTAATAATTGTAATTGTGAGTCTGTTTACATCATAGCGCTGGTCTGTTTACAATCTGCCGTTAATTTCTATTTCGTATCGTTTTTGTTTTGGTCGTAGAACGTTGTTATGTTTCACACAATGATAGAAACTTCTTCCAGTGCTTTATGTTCTATCTTCTAAGTGGATAAGTGAAACCAGTTTCGTTTTATTTGATGCTCAAAAAGGATTCCTGAAGGGACAAATTGGTATCCACATGAAATAGTGACAATGTCCGCTATTCCGTGTACATGTTCGTTTTTCGTTTAAAAGTGATGGTTAGTGTGTAAATGTGAGTACTGTTTGATTTTTTTATGTAAATACCAGTTATTATCCATTAACGAAAGGCAAAAATTTTCCATTTTGAATGTTTTTATGTTGACGAAACGGTGGATCCCTCAAGAAAGTCCTGTTTGTTTGAATAATACTGATGCCCTAATTCAGTGCGATTGGATGGAGTAAGTTCATCTTTGAAGCGGTGAAGCTGCAGTGTGTCAAAATGATTTTATGAGGGATCGCTGCGAGTTTGTGGTGTATTACTAAAGTGCGTTCCACATTTAGTTGACAGTATGGGCTCTTATGGAGATTCGTTTCCCATGTTAATCCCCATAAGGCTGGAGATGCGCTGTTGCCAACAGCAGCAGAAAAATTAATATTGCACTATCAAATTTATCGTCATCTCTTTTAATGCACAGACACGATACATTTATTGGTCGTAAAATTTTTACCATAAAATTTATCATAAAAGTTATAAAAAACATTTTCATTAATTTACGCAACAAACGCGGTTCTTTTGACTTTGTCTTCTTCACCCAATTGTGGGCTAACCGTTCTTCATACTGGATTGAAACTTATGCAAAACGTTCCGTATTCTTTTGATTTCGATAAAGATGTACATCAATTAGAAGTTATCTGAGCTGAAATTTTGTTATACTGATGTAAATATCTTAAGGACAAAAATGTTTGGTTTTTGTAAGGTAAAAAATAATCGCCTGCTAACTTACGTTCCTTAAGTTTTAGGTCCGTATATCCTGCGTATAAAATTTGAAGAAAACTATTTATTTGTTTTTAGTCAAAAAATCATTTAGTTATCTCAATTGTGAAGAACGCTACAACGTTTTGATCTTAAGAAAAATTATTACGGCGCCACGGCACCGCCGCGCCGAGGCGCGCTGCTTGCTGTCTTGCTAACACAGCGCAGGCGGAAGATTCTTCGGTGGAAAACGGGATTTATATCTTTATATAAATGCATACTAAAATGCATGTAATTCTTCGTTAGATGTTTTTTAAGGAGAGTACTCATGCGTTGTATTAGAAATATTTATATTTCAAGACAATGACATACGTAAGCCTATCTCATGAACCTTTTGACGGCTTTGAAATAAGACGCAAATTTCGCCTTTACGAGTCTTGCCGTAGGAAACATGAAAGAAACTATTCTATAAGGGGCATTCCTCTTCGGTGTAAGCCCTTAAGGAAAAGGGCACTCTAGGTTTTTTCAGAAGTTCCGTTAATAGGGTGCCATAAAACATCTGCACGGGAAGCAACCCCAGCGGAAGGGGCTAGGAAAAGAATTAGCGAAGACGTTCAGTTTCTTGTAGGATTTTTTAAGTGAACAAGTGGTGTTTAGTCTGCTGTGTTTATCAGAGCTGTGGAGTATTTTTCATCAATATCTGCTGTAAGGTGCCCTATCACCATGTCCGATGCGAAGAGGAGGAGAAAAGGGGAGAGGCTGAGAAGCCGTGAAAGAGAGCTGGTGTTCAACGTCTTCTCATACCTCAACAAATCCCTCAGTATCACTGAAGCCTGCCGTGAACTGCCGTGAACTTCGCAGGCAACTGGCTGTTCACAGTCCACTATTTACAGAGTGGGAAAGGAAGCGGCCCGTGGTTCATTGGTGACACATTCAAAGACTAAAAAAGTTAGACAGCCTTACAAGAATTCGAGAGCGTTAATTTACGACGATTTTGTGAGATCGGGAGTTCGAAGAAAAGTACATGAATTTTTCATGAAAATATTCCTCCGACTTTAAAATCTATTTTAAGCTCAGTCAACATGGACAAAGATCTTCCAAATTTCAAGAGGATTACATTATATCGCCTTTTTGTAGACATAGGTTTCGTGTACGAACGCAGGGGAAAAAGAAGCATTTTAATTGAAAGGGATGATATTATTCGTTAGTGACATAATTATTTAAGGCAGCTAAAAAAATATCGTTGTGAACGAAGGGTTATTGCTTTCACAGACGAAACTTGCATCAATGTCGGACAAACATTGAACATGACTTGGCGCGACAAAAAATAGAAACTCCTCGTCAGGCTTTCCTTTCTGGACTTACAACCGGGCTAAGGCCCCCACCTCCCGAGGTGGACGCTTTGCAATTATACATGCAGGGACGGAGAGAGGGTTCATAGAGGGAGCAGCACGTGTTTTTTATGGAAGAAAAACACCATGGATGAGCGTGACGAAGTTGATGGCGAGTGTTATGAGAGCTGGTTTGAGCAATCACTTCTCTCAAACACACCCGAAGGCACAATTATAGTTGTAGATAATGCATCATACCATTCGAGGAAGTTGGAATCCTTACCTACCACAAGCTGGAGGAAAAATTCCATTAAAGAGTGGTTGGTTAGCAAAGAAATTAGCTTTGATGAGGACAGCTTGAAAAGAGATCTTTTATTTGTGACGAATTAAGTACAGGAAAGATATGAAAAATTTAAGATAGATGAACTAGCGAAGAGTTATGGCTGTAGAGTGCTAGACTACCACCATATCATTGCGAATTGAATCCAATTGAAATGGTTTGAGCTAAAGTAAAACATTACGTTGGGATGAAGAACACCACTATTAAGAAGAAAGAGGTAGAAAAACTCATCGCAGAAAGCTTTGATGCCATCACTTCCGAAAATTAGAAAAACTATGTCGAGCACGTGAAGAAAGTGGAAGAAGACATGTGGCATGCAGACAATTTGCAAGATGACATCGAAGAGTTAATTATTCGTCTGACATCGTCTTCATCCTCTCAGTCGACATCTCCCTCAACGGAGGACGAGCCACATCCGAGCACATCGCGCTACATGGAGGGAGTGGAATATCTGTCGGACTCATGAACAAGAAGGTATGGTGGCATTTTTTTTATTATTGTTAATCTTTTTATGTTTCGGCTGATTACAGTGCTATTATACAATCTGCTTTAGACAAGAATTATTTATGGAGACTTGAAAGCGTAGAGTTTATCATCATTGCTGTATAAGCGACACATAAGTTCATTGAAAAAGTCAAACTCGTGAAGAGGACCGCTCTTAAAAAAAAAACTCGAGTATAATTCCTAGAGCATGCGTGTATTGGCATCGCGTCATATTATTTTCCTTAAACTTTGCCAGAGAGGTTCTCACTTGATCGGTCTTAGAAATTTAAATATAAAAAATAGAAGTAAATCTAAATACCTTAGCTTGCTTAAAACAAGGGGAAAATAATTCTTGGCGGTAGTGGATCATTTTGCTAACATGTTTACGTATACTTACACTATCATTTAGTTGTAGGCGATGTTTTTCATCTCCTAGCATTAGTTGAAAGTGTCTTGGTAAAATATAAAAAAAGCAAATTTCGAACAAGTAATTGAGGATATGCGACACATTTTCACGCAGGACGTTGTTGTTCCCAAATTAATCGTTGGAATACCGGAGAAGGGCAGTAGGAAGCAGCGGCAATTGATTGTTCTTTCAAGGATTTCGCCTGGCGTCTTCCCCTTCAATAGGTTGCATTGAATGCTTGGGAGCTGGATAGGGTTTCAACGAATGGGATAGCTTCTGTGTCGAGTCACCCGCGGTGTCCTTCCCGTTGGTTTCCGCCTGTGGGGCCCCTGTGGGCTCCATTGTGCGAGGAGTGGGAGGGACCCGCCTAAAGAAAAATGTATGTACAAAAGAACCTGGACGTCAGACCTCAGGCCTGGGCACTTTAGGGACAACTTACATGCAGAAATGGGCAGGGGGCTTAAGAAGGGTCGCAAGTAGAAGGGAATCCGGTAGACTCGCGATTCCTCGAAAGGAGGAAAATGCGGCAACCAAATTGAAAATGGATGGATGGAATTGGGGATGGTTCGTTTGTTACGATTGTGGTAAGGTAAGGGGAAACGAGGCTTTAGGAGTGTTGTGTATTATCTACTTATTGTCTCAATGGAAAATAGAAATTACTCCACAGAATATGGTAAATATTGAGTGCTCTTTTTTTATTTTAGCGGCTTCAAGGCTCAAAAGTCGCTGAGCTGGGGCAAACTGCCCCACTTGCCCTACCTCTGGGCGGCCCTGCGTATGCGACTGCAGAGGGAAACGAATCATTCTTATTAAAAGGGACGATTTTTATTCAATTGCTATACAATTAATGTAGACAGCTAAAAATTATCGTGAAAAAAGTTTTTGCGCTCACAGACGACATATGGATCAATATTAAGCTATTTGCAGACATGACTTGGAATAAGAAAGAAATAAGAAACGCTCCTCAGTCTTCGTCAGCGCGTCAAGGAAGTAGAAATAGCTGTTGCATGCAGAAAATTTGCAGGATCATTAACCTCATTGAGGAGAATGATTGCATCGATCGGTGCTAGAAAATAATCCACAAAATATTGTAAACAACGACTGTCACTATTTTTTAATATTCTTTACTCGAGGCCCCAAAGACACTACCCCATGAAGTGTTCCGTTCAAAAATTACAGTGAAACGGTAAGAGTAGACCCTACTTTGCACCTATGGGTTAGTTGTTTCTCATGTACAAATCCCTTGATTTAACCAAATTGATTAACCAAAGGATTCCCCTTCTTCAGAATTGAATTTTCCCCAAATTCCTGGGACATTCTCTGGATAAATACTTCCATCAATAAAAATTTCGATTAAAACTAATTAAATTTTCAATTCATATTCTAATAAATAGTATGTCTTTTCTCTTCATAATTCCATTATTATCAATCTTTTTTCGTACCCGATTCCCGAGTCGGAGATGCAGGCTGACGATGTGCGACGAAAATCCAATGGACGTAAAACAGAACAAGATATTCGTGACCAGTTAAATTTAACTATTTACCAGTGGTTGATTCCTACGTTCATTCTTACTCCTTCACTCAGAAAAAATATATTTCAATGGTCTTTTATGATGGGATAAAAGCATGTTTACAGTATAAACATATAAAAATTATGATAGCGCGCTGTGGTATTGAATGTTAGAATTTAATAATCGCTATTTACGACGCATAATATAGAATCAAACATATCGGAGCGATGTGAATCGAGGGCCTCCATTATTTCTTTTTAAATTTGACATTTTGGCGCGGTGTTATGAGTGGTGGCCCACACCATCAGGATGCCGGATGACGGAGCGTAGGTTTGGCAACACTGTACTCCATAAGGCCTGTACTGTCAACTAAATGTGGAACGCACTATACGTGTGGCAACAACCTAAGTTTATGACAAGCGTGTATTCCCGATTTTTCTGTGCAATAACAATCAACGTTTATATAAGATTTGTCGGAATTATGATGGCAATGCTAAAATATGGGGAATTAGAGTATTTAACGATAGCGCTATCGTAGCAATACTGATGCATGACATACGAATTCACGTACAATGAAGCCAGTGGCAGTGTTGCCAAGCATTGTTTCATTGTTTCTAGGTCAGTCGCTACCTACAATTTTGTACTCCGCTACGATAGTGGCGATAGTAGCTTACTAAGTTAGTAGCTCCTAGTAGCTCACTGGAAAGGATCTATGAATATAATTTTTTAGTATGCGACTAAATGCTCTTACAATTAGTAGCTGACTAAGTTAGTCGCCTACTAGCGCCTTTTAGCTGAAATCTATGAATACGGCCGATAGTGTTTCACAACTTTAAGAGGGATTAAGGTGGGAGCCCCTAGAGATTGCGGCTACTCGCTACGCTTAGGTTGTTTGAGACATTCAGAACTGGTGTGTTTCCGAGCGATACAGAGAATATCATCATGACTCATCACTACATCCCTAGGTCTGATAGAAGCGATAAAATTAGATAGATACATTGCCGAACGGATAGATAAAAAAACTCGTTCTTTCCGCGCACAGTAAACGATCACAATATAAACTGAGCTCCACTGAATACACTCTTATAATACATGTCACCATTTCACCTCCCAAAAACTTATCCCTTTCGTATTTACACGGCTGGCGACCAAACGGGTGTCCAAACACCCCCGAATCCCCCAAATGTGGCCAAAAATCTTCAGATACAGTAAATTATCTTAGAATTGCCTTAACTTCTGATATATCATGGGGAACACGCATACAAAACATAGGTATAAATTTTCTCTTTACAGCATATCTTATACAGATTATAAAAAGAGTAATTCGAAGCGCAGGTTCCTCCACAACCTCCCTTCTCTTAATCTTGCCTCCTTTTAACCTCCTTACGGGACCTTCTCTCATCCTTAACCGTGCCCGGGACTTCTTCGTTTGCTTCATAGGGAATTGACAGATGATTAATCCACAGATCACCGCTGGCATGCCCGTTGCTTAAAACTGTCGTCGCACCGGGCCAGTTGCCGAAGCGGATTGGACGAAAAAAAATTAATAAGTACGGCGTTAACATTTCAGACCTCGATCAACGGTTGGCAGTGACCACGGGCTGTACAAATATAAACCTGGTCTCCCGGCCGTACGATGAATGCGTCTCGGTGCATTTACTTTAAAGGAGCGCGCAATTAGCGGTTTGGCGCTCGCATTGCGCGCGCGCTAAGGCACCTCGTCGTTTCTCGTGGGGTACGCAACTTAAAAAACAAGTGTACACTGCATTTTCATTTCAGCCATTTCTATCCATTTCTAACCATTTCCATCCATTTCTGTCCATTTCCGACCATTTCTATACATTTCTGTCCATTATTATCAATTTCTATCCATTTCTGTCCATTTTTATCCATTTCTGTCCATTTATAACTATTTCTGTCCATTTATAACTATTTCTGTCCATTTCTATCCATTTCTAAACATTTCTATCCATTTCTATGAACTTCTGTCCATAGCTAACCATTTCTGTCCATAGCTAACCATATCTGTCCATTTCTGTCCATTTCTAACTATTTCCGTCCATTTCTAAAAATTTCTGTCCATTTCTATCAATTTCTGTCCATAGCTAACCATTTCTGTTCATTCCTGTCCATTTCTGTCCATTTCTATCAATTTCTGTCCATTTCTATCCGTTTCTGTCCATTTCTTTTCATTCCTGTCCATTTCTGTCCATTTCTATCAATTTCTGTCCATTTCTATCCGTTTCTGTCCATTTCTTTTCATTCCTGTCCATTTCTATCCATTTCTGTCCATTTCTAACCATTTCTGTCCATTTCTACCCATTTCTATCAATTTCTGTCCATTTCGTGACCATTGCTGTCCATTTCTACCCATTTCTATCAATTTCTGTCCATTTCGCGACCATTTCTGTCCATTTCTACCCATTTCTATCAATTTCTGTCCATTTCGCGACCATTTCTGTCCATTTCTATCCGTTTCTGTCCATTTATTTTCATTCCTGTCCATTTCTATCAATTTCTTTACATTTCGCGACCATTTCTCAACAAGCGTACACCATTTCTCAGAGTTGCATACCCCTCGTCGTTTCTAAAGGAGTCGCCAGTGGATCCCTTTCATCTTCAGTCGCTCGTTCTCATTCGACATCGACGCTTTAAAGAGCGCTGACTGATTGGAAGGCGGGAGGTGGGGCCTTTTTGGCACTGTCTCTCCCGGCGTTCCACTGCGCACCTCACCCCTATCCGTGCCCGGATCGCAAAGGGGACGAGCGGCCGGGGAGATAATAAACCCATTAATAGAGAGGTGAAAAATAAACCTCCCTAAAGTAGGTTCGAGTCACGTTTCGCTTTACCTGAGCTAGTATGCCGCAAGTATTCATAAAAGAACCCCCTGCGCTGAAATGTTACGCCCGCGGAAATAACAAAACACGCCTACGTGTGGGGATCGAGTTGGTGTGGTGGTCAAGAGTACTGACTGACCATCCGGGCGGCCAGGTTTCAAATCCCTGCAGAGGAGGATGTTTTTCAGAGGAAACACGATCCCTACTTCAGTGCCTTGTGGAGGGCAGTGCTCCGTCTGTCGGAGGACACGTTATGTCGTGGTCTCCTTGGCGCGTTTCGTTCAAATACAGTATAATATCTTGGAATTACCTTAACTTCTGATGTATCGTGGAGAACACACGTACAAAACATGTGCGGCACAGTATTAAAGAAACTAGGTTTTGTTAAGCGTATAATAGTAAGTTCCTCGGAAGAAAAAGTGAAAGAGAGATACTATTTCGCTCTGGTGAGGCCACATCACACATTCGCCGCGAGCATTTGGGACCCAGGTCATAAATATTTTTCCAAAAAAAATTAACAAAATACAAAGAAAAGCAGTAAGCTTCGTTAAAAACTTCTACGAGCGAACATACATGACCATACAGTGTTTCAAAGCTTTTAAGCAAAGCAAAGCAAAGTTAGAAGGATTTAGGTGGGAGCCCGCAGAGATTCGAAGGCTACATGCTAGGCTTTGCTTGCTTGAGAAATTTAGAACTGGTGTGTTTCAGAGCGACACAGAGAATATTATCATGACGCCATACTACATCTCTAGGTCTGACAGAAGCGATAAAATAAGAGAGATACACTGCCGAACAGGTAGGTACAAAAACTAATTCTTTCCGCGCACAATAAGCGATCACAATTAAAACCGAGCTCCACTAAATACACTCCTATAAATAACACACGTCACCATTTCACCTCCCAAAAACTTACATCTATACACGGCTGGTGACCTAACGCCCCCTGCCACACACCCATGCGGCGGCTCGCAGGTTAGTATGTAGATGTTGGTAGATGTAGAAAGGTGTGTGGTAGAGGACCAGTTATCTCCAGCATGCAATATAATGTACCATATTCAATTTGACGAAATCCGAAACGACGAATAGCCCATTAGCAAGAACGTAAAAAAACTTGTCAAAAGTTTAACTTTCTCTAACATACACTACACTATAGGCTTGCTTCCAATGCTACAGGAACTAATAAACAACAATCGCACTTTTTTCTGGTTTTCAATTACTATAACTACACCATTTTACACTTTAAGTATCGGTGAGGTCCTTTTGACCCCTTGACAGTCATTACTTCCGCATGAATCGTCTCAGCTCTGGCATATTTATTGACTTTTAATTTTTAAGCGAAAGAATATATTGCGAAAATAAGAACCTCAAAGCAGCAATAGTTTATAATGTACATTACCTTTACCCACTTTTACCAGGGGGGTCATATTGACCTCATGCTATCTCTCCCGTTTTATTAGAGATAGTCATGAGCCTCTACTGATTAATGGTGATAATAGTTCATAAACACACCGAATTCGTATTCATATGCCAACCTTGCATGCACAAAAAAATCCTCGGTCCAAGTCCTTATGCGTAGCGCTACCACACTGTATGATGAAATGGTTAATTATAGTACGTTGATATAAACCACTGTTCTAAAACAATAATGTATGGTTATAAAAAATATTTCAGAAACGATTTCACTAATAGGTCAATTGATAATTTCAATATTTCTTAAGGAAACAAATTATTTGTGAGGGGTCAAACTGACTCCAGTCGGTACTACTAGGTATGGTGCGGAGTCAGGTACTTCTAGAGTTAACTCAAAGAGTCATCATCCGGTACTAGACACTGAGAAAAAAAGTGACATCACATTTATATGGTTGAAAGGAGTGGCGAGAGAGCAACCTGCTACCTTTCCCTAGCAAATGGCCGCGCTTTCTGATGCTTTTCAGCTCCCCATTCCTCCTCACCTATTTTTCTTCCCTTATTTCCCGTACCTCTGGTCTTTCACGTTCCTTGTCCGCCCCTTCCTCTCCTTTTTATCCGATGTTCTTGGTTCTCCTGTTATTCCTTCTCATCTTCGCTCTTCCCCTACCCTACTCCTGTATCTTGTACCAACCCCTCCTTTCAGGCGTATAAATACGATGTCTCCTTTGCTAAAATTGTTTAGTACCTGATGATGAATCAGTGAATTGAAACGCGTCGTGATTATTATAAAAAATCTCTGGAAAAGTGGGATTGTCGTTCTTATAATGACGATCATCCGCCAAAATACGCCTAAATCTGTTTAACTTATTCGGAATCCTACAGAAACTATTTATATTTATGTTTATTGCAACAGTATGAACTAGGTACAAGAGCAGTGAAGGAATTCTGCAAAACATGATGTTAATACGTTTCAGGCTGAGAAACAAGCATTGGGGAGCAAATCTACTTATCAGCTTCACTACTTGTTATCTACTTCAAAGTCTCATTGGGAGCCATTATGGTCTCTTATCGATCGCGGAAAATCGACATTTTAAACCTGACTGTTCTGTAGTCTATTTCCTTAATTTATTCTCATAATCTGACTTACCGTAGTATGTTGGAGTTCGTTAGGTCTGAAAATTGCTGTCGGAAAATATATTTGTTGAAAGTTGACATAAAATATCTTTTTTTAATTTTTAATCGACGGTCTGAAAGCGTTTCCCGTACCACTTATTACTAAATACCAGTGACACTAACGAGACTATCATAATTACACTATTGCATATCTTGAAGCTCAAATGATTTCGTACTGTCTACAAAATTTTATTTCCACCTCTTGCTACACGTGTTTCGACTGACTAGCAGTCATCATCAGGCTAGACTAATACAGCATAAACAGATATGAGCTTATATAATACGTGAAACACCATATTTACGTCACACTGGGAAAGGATAGAAGGACAAGTGGGAGAAATGGGAAAAGGGGGGGGTTGGTGTGATGGGAGAGGGTGGTTTGTTGGAGGAGGTAAAGTTATTTAACAATGGTGTCAAAAATAGGAGAATGACAAACAAATACGTTCTCATTTAATAAGTTCATTTTCTTTCGTTTCCTTTTGACTATTTCCCACTGTTCCGAAACATCTAAACGGTGTCCTTTATCCAGGGAACGGAGCATTTTCACATTAAATGTGGAGTGGTGAGATTCTTCCATTAGATGTTTGGCGAAATAAGACTTAGGATCGCTGTTCACCAAACACCTTTTGTGTTCCGACACCCTAGTTAAAAAATTTCTCCCAGTTTGACCGGCATAAACGCTACCACATGTGTCACACTTAAGTTCATAAACCCCCGATTTTAGCAGGGGTCAAAAGGATCTTTGACATTATAAATGCCCTTTTTCATTTTCTCCCACTTGTCCTTCTATCCTTTCCCAGTGTGACGTAAATATGGTGTTTCACGCATTATATAAGCTCATATCTGTGTATGTTGTATTAGTCTTGCCTGATGATGACTGCTAGTCAGTCGAAACACGCGTAGCAAGAGGTGGAAATAAAATTTTGTAGACAGTACGAAATCATTTGAGCTTCATTACTCATTATGCTGTTCTACGATATCTCGCCTGAGAAAGTGGAGTTTATTGCGTATCTTGCTGATCCTTTCTGCATGCATTCTCTCTTTTTAATCCTATCTCATGAGAATCCTAAATACCGGCTGCGTAGCACAAAGGAAAGTTGCACGTTTCGTAAAAAAAAGGCTTACCGCGAAACAAAGAGTGTAACACGGCGAATAGGTTCGGTGTATACTTCAGTTTTGGAGGTCGACAAAAAAGAGAGGCTTCGCTTATAGTTGATATAACTGATTTAAATGTTAAAATTGTTCGACATTGATTTTAATTACTGAGCGCTGATTATAAAATGGGGAATCAAAAGAAGTCACACAAAGGAGATCAGGTGAGTAGGGAGGATGAGATGCGACAGTCAGTTGATTTTTTTTTCACGGAGCTCGCGAATTTTACAAGGAAGAATGGCGGGCGCGTTGGCTTGGTGGAGGGAGATCGTTCTGCTCGGCTGCCATCAAAAGAGTAACAAAAACAAACTTTGCTTTAACCCGATGCATGGTCTATTTTTCTGTCAAAATTTCATGATACGATCCATTCGAGGTTTAAAACGTTCCGGCTGGTTCTCTGACATTCAGACAACGGTTGGCTCGCTAAAGATCCTCGGTTTTCTTAGTGATACTGCCATCAGTTGGCGTCGAAGGCCTTCCTGTTTGAGGATCATCTTGAACTGATGGACGACCGATTTTGAATCGGGTAAACCATTAATGACACTGCGCACGGCTAAGAGCAATGTCTCTGTTAGCCTTCTTCAAAATTTCGAAGTTTTCCGAAAAATAATTCCAGAGGTTGAAAATGTCATGTTGTGACTTTGATCCAGAAACTACTGCATGGAACAAATCGCCACGGCGACTAATTGAGATTCCATTTATTCCGGTTCGTCACAGGAACTAAACAACGTTTTAGCAAATGGAAAATCATGGTCTCTTGGGAGGTAGCGCTGCCAACCAGACGTCGCTAGAACCCGTTACCGCACAATAGGAAAAGTTCCTTAATTTTATTAACAGTCCTCGTATTAAGATTCCTATTTATTCTTTTAAGAGTGTAGCATTAGTAATGGTAGTAGGTCTTACGTGTCATTCGCTATAACGATTCAAAGATTGATGAAATACGTGAAAATTTGTTCCACCGGTACCGAAGTGTGGAATAACTTATACTTCATTCGTTGAATTTCCTTTATTTGAATGGAACTGGATGACAGTTTGGGTATTTGGGCCTAGCCTCTTATCTTGTAATTTAGTATGCAGGCATAGAATGTCTTTGGGGATGACGAAGGCATTATTAGAAAGTCCCTTGGGCCCAAACTACCCCATATAGAGTCCATCGGGGATTCTTGAATATTCATTTTCTTCGATTTCAGAGACTGCTACATTTGAACACAAATGTATACATTAGAATAAAAAAAAAACATGATAATGTGCTACATCTCATTAGTTTGGATGAATATTGTACAATCTCTTTGAAATCCTGCGCGTAAGTGCGTGATAGTGTTGGGAAGGACATTGGATATAAAAGAAATGACCCAGGGGCCCTTGGGCCTCAACGTGTGACCTCCGGGAAAGGCAGAATATTGCATATCTGAATTTCGCACATTGCAGGATATATGAGGTACACCTTTAAAGTCATGATTAGGCGCTAGAGCTCAGAAACTTAAGTCAGGCCCCGTTATGTTCTGGGGTCCAAACCAGTGCTATTTATGTTCGTTCATGACGGATAAACTGTGAAACATATGTTCTTAAAACTTGGTTCGAAGTTAATTTGCAGCGGGATGTACATTAGCTATGGATGAAAAGTTCCAGGTCTCCATGAGGTCCGAAAATATTAATTGTTGCTTTTTTTATGTTCATGTACTGATATTTTGTTTATGATTGGAGATGTATGAATTACTCCTTAGAAAGAGCATTGTCGTCGTAATGTTCAGGTATTAGGATCTGGCACTGATCGGCCTTGTGGTGCAATCCTATTTTGAATGTAAGAAGTAATTGCCATGCAACACCATTAGCCTTCAGCTGTTTTAAAGATCCACACTTTCCTTTCTGATACTTTGTCTGCATTAATGGCGCACTTAAGGTAGTTTAAGCGAGATAGTTCCCTAGTCATAATCGAGATAATATTCGAATCATACGTTTTCATTTCAGCAGCTGTAGGAAATATGCATTAAATGTTGCGTTATTAATCGCACAATAATATACTTTTATATGATTCGTTTTTTGTTAATAAAATAAAAATATGCATAAAAGTCTTTGACTTGACTTATTTTTTTCACGCGGTACGGTTAAAACTCCGTCAAAACTAAAGGTTTTTACTATTCTGAAAAAACTTACTGCTATGACAATATGATTTATTAAAAAAAAATAGATGAGATATCATAAAAAATACACCTTGCTAATTTTTTGACGAGATTAAGGTGTTAAAATTACCTCATTTTTTAAAAATTATGTCCCTCTGGAGTGCGCACACGTAGCTTTTCCCATGCAAAAAGGCTGGTGCTTTTCGTCAAAAATCTAGGAAAGTAGTTCTATAAGGGGATAATATTTTGGTATATTTGGAAGGGCGACTTATTTTTCTTTATAATGGGAACGAATTCATTTATTTGTAGGTGAAATGATATTTTGCTCAATATACCTTATGTAAGGTTTACTTAAAATCAGCACTTAATTGCTTGTGTCTACACTCATATTAAATCTACCTTAGAACCAGCTCGTGTACGTGGAAAGAACTTAGCATCGCGCGAGTGTTTGAGGGTATATATTAATATTTTTGTTACAAAAGAATAAATACAGAAATTAAATACAAAGAATACAATATTAAGATTTATAGTTGAGCTTCAGGTCACCCATAAGGCGAATGTGTGTTTAGGTTACCATCAATTTGAAACACGACCATACATTGTTACATATGGAACAAGGAAAAAATATAAATACCAACATTTCATTATAATTCATTTTAACAAGTATGTTTACAAAAATAAATAACTTTATTTTGCAAAATATATCTTCGATTTTTTCATAGGTAAATAGCCATTTTTTAAAACTTTTTTTTAAAAAAGAAGCAATATAAGGTGCACATTTGTACTCAGAAGGCAATATGTTATACATTTTTGGCCCAATATATAAAAATCTTCGCCTGTACAGAGACAATTTGAGCCTCGGCAAAGGTGTCAATACACTACGAAAATTCCATGCCTATCAAAAACCTGGCCTATTTGAGACAGGAATTTTAGCACCACTCCTCAGAAAAAACAGTGTAAGTACTTTGTACACGTACAAATGCCTAAGTGGGAGGAATTTCCAATGTTGAAATAGCGGAAAGGATGACGATTCTTATTGAGCATTATCCTAATAAGGTTCTTTGGCAAGGTAATAGCTGGCTTAATAGAGTTCAAATAAACTCCTTATATAACTTCCTTAATATCGGTAACTTTTAAATACGTATAACAGCACAAACACATTAATGAGAAGGATAACGCACACACAATTTCTCAACTCCTTGTATAAATAATGTAAACACAGGTAATATGGTGCGAAAAATAGCAATTTAGGCTAGGTTTTATCACTCTGAGGACATGTTTTTCTATAAATATCCTAGATTTGAATAGAATGACATTTATGTCCTTACTCGGTGGAAATACATTAAGACATTCTTAATTGATTACGGAGCCAGCGGATAGATCGGCTGAAGTTCGCTTTTGAAAAGGTCATTGTTTATGGAAAGCAAGAATTTGCTTCCTGCTTTTTCCTTTAAAGGATAGGTATCTTGACATGGTCTTTTTTCTACCTGATGTGAGTGTGGAGAAGGGTGAAGAAGGTGAGGTGGACGGAGAGGAAGACTAACGAGGAAGTGCTTGAGATGGTGGACGAGGAAAGGAAACTTCTGATTGAAATTCTGGATCGGCAGAGTAGATGGCTGGATGATGTAATAAAGGGCGATGGGTTGCTGAAGAGTGTGATTGAGGGAAGGATGCTGGGCAAGAGAGGAAGAGGAAGGAAGAGAATAGGTATCATGAACGGGATGAAGAAGGGTAGATCGTGTGCCGAGGCGAAAAAGGATATACCAGAGCGTGATAGACCCGCAAAAAAGTAGAAGTAGTTTTATTAGTTAGTAAAAAGTAAAGTGGTTTTATTGTTAAATATAACATGGGAGGAGATTCTCTGATATTCAACAAAACCTACCTTAACCGGTAGAATTCTCATATAATAATAATCCTTGGTTCTAATATATAAAAAATCTAATGGTGTCTGTCTGTCTTATTCTCCATCACGCTAAAACTACTGAACCGATAGAGCTGAAGTTTGGCATGTAGATAGAAAATATATCTGGTTGTAGTGTAGGCTATATTAAGAAGCCCTCAGAGTCCCGGGAGGCCACCCCTGGTGGTCGATGCTAAGCATTGGGTTCGGTGCAGTGGTTTAATTTTTGTTTTTTTTTTAAAAGTACTTTCACTCAAGATAGAGGGCTGGAAATTTATCATTGGATGGCTGAATAAATGAATTTTTTAATTAATACAATCTATTTTCTTTTACGCTTTGTATTTGTCTGAACATCATATTTTTAGCTGAAAAAAATCTCATTTTTCTCTGAAATCAACTAATGCACATGTCCTTGGCAACCAGAGACTTGATTTTCAAAGGATATTCACTCCTTTAGCATTTAAATATAATGCTTTCCTGCAGGCCCATGATAGCTCGTAGAAAGAAACTCTGTATAAGAAGGGCCCAGCGTCCCAAGGACCCCATGATAGATTGCTTCGGGGGGTAATAGATAAATTCAATTCATATTTACCAAAAGTATACTCTTCAATATCAACGGTCAGCGTGTCTACCACAACAAACACAACGTACTAAATTGGTTACGAACTCCTCAAACGACCAGCATTCTTCAGGCTTTGTGGTTTTATTGTAAGAGAAGTTCAATGTTTTTCACATCCGTTGAAAATCAACGGGTACCTTCCGCTTATATAATAATAATAATGTAACCACGCTTACTACTCGCGTCTCATTGAAGTTGCCGCCGGAACTTAAACTTCACGATCGTCTCTCTGAATCCCGCACGTGGTTTTGGGTTTCGCCGCCAGGTGCTGCTGCAGGACGCGCTCTGCGGGATTTGATTCCGTGATTTGCCGATGTAGGCGTCTCATGACGAGGGCTCGGATAACCTCGAGGAGGTATCTGAAGCAGATTCCCTTCTCGGAGGCGGGCGACGTGCGAGTGAATGACCTTCGACCGCAATTTTCACACCTCCTATCCCGTTGGTACTGCCGCAAAAACAGAATGTGAAAGAGTTCAGTCACCAGCAGGTTGATGCTTCTGTCGCACTCGGGCGGTAGAATGAAAAAGAAATATTAACGAAAATACATTTTTAAAAAACTATCACATATATTATTTCTCAAAGGTGTTTTTTGTCGCAACGCCATAACTCCCATAATTCTTCCTCAAAATTAATGATTCAAACATCGTTTTGAATCTTATGTTCCCCACTATTGACGAGAAAGAGACAAATAGTTCAAATTCAAAGTTTTTGTTAAAAAAAGATAGAGGGCCATCTGTTGACAATATAATCAACTAATATGTTGGCTATAGTTACGTGCTTAAAAGACTGTAGGAGGCGCCACCTATTAACACATCGTTTAGTTAGATTGTTTACATTCTGCATGCAATCAGTGTGACCGTTTGCCGTTTACGTCATATATCTTTAACACAAACATAAATAACATATAATTGTCCATGGGAAGAAACAGGTAGAAGAACAGGAAGAAAGAAGGAAGAAACAGGAAGAAGCTGCATACTGTGCAAAATATTCGACAGGTGGAAGAACAGGAAGAATGAAGGAAGAAACAGGAAGAAGCTGCATACCGTGCGAAATATTCGCACGGGTCAGCTAGTCTGATATATTACTGTAAGATGAAAAAAAGGGTGTGACTAATGAAGGAGAAAGTGGCGTAAATTTCATTCGAGTTAAATAATTAACAGTGGTAAATTGCGATAATTTTCCGGTGACTTTTAATTTTCAGCAATCATCAGGAACAATGGAGGATTTGAGACAAAAACCAATAGAAATAGTAAGGGATTTGACGGCTTTTAATCCAGTAATATTGCAACATTAACGTATTTGAATTAAATAAAAATTAGAAGCAAATGCGGCAGGCCACACGAAATTTTAGCTTTCTTTCGATATGATATGAGAAATTTGCATTCAAACCTTTCAAACAATTCAACCATTAACAACAACAAGTTGGAAAAATAAACTTTCAAACGTTTCTGCACATTAAACGTTTGCAGTGTGCTATTTAGTCACCAATATTCTGTCATCCTGTCAGCTGTTCAAGTCCACAATAGCATTAATTAGGAATAATTTTTTTACAGTGGTACTTCGAGATCTACATTTCACCATGCGTCGGTGATCATTCCTCCCTATGTAGGTTTTTCACTTTCTGTCTCAGTTTCTCCCGCGTATTCTCTCCCTGTAGTACCTATGCTGAAAATTATGCTTAGTCTGTTTATTTTTCTTCTTCCTCCTAAAGAGTCCTACACATCAGGGAAATAACTAGTGTAGCAAACCGTAGATTGGGATTCGTAAAAAGGGTTCTAGGCAAATGCGATGAGAGAGTACGAGAAAGAAGCTATTTTACACTTGTCAGGCCTCATTTAGAATATGCCGCTAGTATATGGGATCCGTACGAGGAAGGTATGATAAAAGAATTAGAGCGCGTGCAAAGGAGATCTGTTAGGTTTGTTAAAGGGCGTTATGATAATTGTTTACGAATTTACGAATTTAATAGAAGAACTAGGAAGAACTAGGTGTTACGAATTTAATAGAAGAACTAGGATGGGAATTACTATCAGAACGCAGGTTAAAATTTAGGTTAAACCTTTTAAGTAAATTCGAAACCGATTTGTTCACAGGTGACGTTAGATATATATTGAGAACCCCTGCGTATTATGCTAGGTTTGATCATATTAACAAGATTAGAGAGATAGATTGTTGTACCGATAGATTTAAAATGTCATTTTTCCCGCGTACTATAAGAGAGAACATTAGGCAGCGTAGCAAAGGGATAGGTAGGTGAAATATAGTTAGAGTAGTCTTTAGTGCATGATGCATGTAATAACAACCAATAATCTCTTCCTTATTATGTAGATACTAACCATCTAGCTCCATGTGACCCTATTATCTAGCATATCTCCCTTAAATATCCTACTTGCATGGCAATAGTGCATGTATGGTGATCTTCACCCCCTGCCACACACCCTCGTGGTGGCTCGCAGGGTATCACGTAGATTTATAGCTCTTTGAGCAGTTTAATAGCACTCTCTGTCCTCTTTATGCTTCCTCTTTACATACCTGGCTGAATAACTGCACAGAACAGTTTTACATACTTTATTTAGGAATAAGATCCTTTTCACCTTGATAAGGTGTCTTCTGGCATCTCCAATGTATTGAAAAGCACTAAGTGTTATTATTCAAAATGGATATCTTGCTCTTTAACGAAGACGAACCTGACGTAATCACGTTCATTGACAACTGATTTATGGGCCTGCTGGGACAAATAATTGCTGGGCTATGGCGTCACATATTTTGACGGTCACTATACTTGCTAAAAAAAAACCCTATAAAAGTGACAAAATTTTACGCTGCACTGAAATACCGTGCTGCCATTATGGTTGGATCGTGACATCGCAAGACAGTATTATATCGATACAACCGTGAAAGTAATGAAAAAAGACAGTCTCATCTTTTCAATGAAGATAAAAAATAGCCACTTTTTATAATTATATATATATAGGACAGGGGTCAAATTCTTTTCCATTACGTTGAATGGGTGGAGAAATCGTACTTAGGCCATAGTAAGGTCGACATTAATATCCCGAATCTGACTATGAATAGATTCTTCAGTTTCCTCCACCTTCTAGTCTTCATTGTGGAGAATATTGTACAACAATCGTCTTTGCTTATTCGTCCGACGCAATGCTTAATTTTTTTAATATTTCCCTTTGATGTCTCTCGCAGCCCAGAAAAATTTCCCGGGTTGCCAACGGCGAGATGATAACAGGCATAACAGGTGTCGCTTAAATGAGTCACAAGAGAGGGCAATGTTTTCACGAGGAAATCCTTTAGGTGGGGCTGGCGCTGGGCGATAGCGGGTTAAAACTCAAAAAGACTTCCGTGCTTGTCATTCACGTACAAGCGACAATTTCATTATTTATTCCGGAAGATTATTCGGGCTCGAATTACCTGCGCATGCGTAATAGGATTGCCGCCACGAGTGGACTGAATTAGCGTCGGCGGCATGATTAATTTAATGACTATATCAATCGCGAATCGAGAGGATTAATCCTAGAGAGTAGTGTGCACCTTGTTAAAAGCCTTTCATCGCAATTGACATGTTTAATAATGGAAGGAGTTCTAGAAAATTGCTTCATTTGATGAATCTTCGATTCAAAAAGCAGACGACGAGAGAGGCTGCCGTTAGTTTACTTAAATTAATTACTCTTTCTTAGAATCATCTAAATTGAAGGTCCCATTAGTGTTATCTATTAGTACATTGTCTGATCTCCGAGGAAAAATGAATGAAAATCTTCATTTATGTGAATTAAAATATTCATATAATGTTTTTGTCCATGTTAGTGGTAAATTAAAACTTGACCAACATGAGTTCAACCGTTTCCTGGTAGGTGTGGCGAAATAGCATTTACAGAAATGCAAATCAATGTGTACGTCACAGTCCACTTAATGTAAATGAACGACACTTACTTAAGTGTTCAGATAGTGTACCCGAGGATGGCCAGCCAATACGCAGAAACACGTGTCGTTTATTTGAATCAAAGGGGAGAGGACCATAGCATTTGATTTTCACTATTCTGGCATCATGAAGGATAGATTTCGAATAATTTAATTCGGTTTTATTGAAACGTTAGATCGACAATATGCTGCCCCGCGAAAGACCACGTGGTAAGCCGTAATGGCCGACAATTGTTACAATAAAAGCAAGAATTAGATGGAAATGTTAGGAGAAAAGTCCCTTGTTAATGCTTTCGCAAGAGTCTTCCGATTCACAGTTGTTTAATCGCACATAGGTAGAGACTATACTCTCATTTGGTGTAAATATTTTTGCATTGAAATGCCTAGAACATAAAGTTTTTCTTCACTATCTGCAAAGAAAACACGCAAAAAATGGTGTCTTCTAAATATTTAATAGAAAGTTGTAAAAACAATAGACGATAAGAAAAGTATCTCTCAACCTCTTATATGAAATACTCACTTCAAAATGATATGTTGGACAAATTCATATGTGGTCATACGATGCGTCAAGAGCAGAAAACATTCAACAGTTCTCACGAAAAAATGGCGAATGGAATAGGCGACTATTATTTCTAAACTACAAAGATCTCTACCGACATTGAAGATTACTCGAAGCTGAAATTATTGTAGGATTTTGCCAATTGGATATTGTACGAATATAAACTCCTCTTGCCTCATTCAGAGTAGAAAGTGAAAAAAAAAATTATTTTTGGCCAGCATTTTTCGATTTCAGCCGACTGTACAGCAGCGGTAATGGTGGATACCTAAGGATTAGACATCTTTGACGCAAAGTCATGACACCTTTATCAAAACACAGGAATTTTTTCTTCCTTGTTCTGGTGGACACTAGGTGGGGATAGGCTGGTATGAAGACTTAAATCCACGGGTTTCATGGAGTTGAGACGATTCGCACGTGGACGCCGAGAATGGGAGAACAGAGCAGGGTACAGACTTTTGAAGTATGGGTGAGTGGTAGTATGAAGGACGGAAAGGAAATTTATTAACTTGAAACGTTTACAGACCGCAGGATAATTCAAACGTAAACACGACCCGGGTTTCGATGGCTAAGCATCATCTTCAGGTTTGTATTATATGTATAAGTATCTCATTCCCTTATATAATACCTGTAAAGGGGAAGGGGAGGGGGTAACATTTGTGTGAGAGGATAACTGTTGGAGAAGGGGAAGGTTATACAATGGCTGATAGGATAGGTGAATTGTGAGAAGCAAACATTCATTTACAAGATTAGCATCTGGTTCACCACATCTTTTCAAAATATCGAACTGTGCTAAAGCATTTAGCTTACGTCGATTGTCTGTCAAATGCAGCACATTCACTTTAAACACGCTACTGTGGTTACAGGTTAAAATATGTTTGGCAAAGTTGCTCTTTCCGTCATGATTGTTCTTCAAAGCCCTGAGGTGTTTTTTGTCCTTGTCCGGAAGCTTCTCGAAGTCTGTCCCACGTAGATTCCCTAACAATCGTCACACGAGAATTAATGAATACCACTTCTGCACAAATTGTCCACTTTATCTTTACAATGAATTAACATGTTTTTTTAGAATATTGAGTGACTTGTACGTTACAAAAAATGTTTGAAAGGAAGATAAACGAGGAAGTGCTAGGTTAGTGGAAAGGAAATTCCAGGAGAAGATTAGGAGGAGGCAAAGTAGGACTTAAGAAGAGTTATTGCTGAAAGTAAAGACGCTGAAGGCCGCGAAAGAGGGTAGGTTTTCGAGTATGCTGAGAAGGGAACGAATGAGAATATGTTTCACGGGCGGGATGGATAAAATTTAGACATGATGACATAATAACCTTCGAAAGGTGCCGAAAATTTATTTTGGGTTAATTGTTTATTTCATTTTATTTTTCTATTGACTTTTATATTTACTTTTGTTGGTGATTGACCATTAAAACGACTGCACTGTTATGCACTTAAGCTTTGTGGTGTTTAGAGTAACCCGCATCGGGAATTTGCTGAGCTAACGTTTCTTTTCCTTTACCGGAGACCTCGTCAGGGCTGAGTTACAGCCATTCAGCCCTGACGAGGTATCCGGCAAAGGAGAAGAAACGCTGTTTCGTCAAATTACTGACGAAGGTTCCCCAAAAAAAACGACAGGGCTTGATATACATGGACCGCGAAAGTTTTAATAATTTGACGTCTGCAATGTTATATTTTATTGTTACCACCTGGAAAATAGCCAACTTGTAACGATCTGGGTTTATAATATGTACTATTAATTCAAAACTGATTTCTTTGTTGGCCTAAACTTTCAAATGCACGCGTAAAAAAGTCGTGTGTCTGCAGTCCTATAATATGTCCCAATTCATTGACTTTGATGTGCAGTGCTCCATCGCTCAGTGTATCTTAAGTGCGAGTAATCTATATTCAACGGTATCCGGCGAGATAATGTGGAACATCATCGTGAATTTTAAAAGGAAAAACTTTGTAATGTTCACTCTGTTATTTATTTGACGATAAGTACAACGCGTTTTGGGGATTGGGTTGGTGTGGTGGCTAGAGTACTGGCCAACTTAACGGCCAGGGTTCAAATCCCTGCAGATGAGGATGTTTTTCAGTGGAAACCCCATCCCTACTTGAGTGTCTTGTGGAGGCCTCTTTAAGTTCAGAATTCTGTTCGTCAGATGATACGTTAAGCTGTGGTCCCCTTGGTGACTTTTGCTAAGAGCAGGATAAAGTCGACGCCGGGGTTCTATCCACCCTTCCTCCATTGCCTGTTCCCAAGGGCGCAAATGACCTTGGCTATCGGTCGCCTTCCCAAATATCTAATCCAATCCAACGTCTACATGTTACCCTGCAAACATCTTCTAAACTGCGAACATCTTCAAACTGGCTAACTAAACGGCCAGGGTTCAAATCCCTGCAGATGAGGATGTTTTTCAGAGGAAACCCTATCCCTACTTGATTGTCTTGTGGAGGCCACTTTAAGTTCAGAATTCTGTCCATCAGATGAGACGTTAAGCTGTGGTCCCCTTGGTGACTTTCGCTAAGAGCAGGATAAAGTCGACGCCGGGGTTCTATCCACCCTTCCTCCATTATCTGTCCCCTGGGGCGCAAATAACCTTAGCTGTCGGTCGCCTTCCCTAATATCCAATCCAATCCTACAATCAAAAGCTGCTATGATTGTACCTAATGATGAAGCTTTAAGCGTCGATACTTGTTGTACTAATACACTACCGAGTGAACTTCATAAAGTTTTTTCTTTTAAAAAATTGCGAGAAATCTATTCGCATATTTCGCTTCACCGGCGTATCTCTGTCTCCACCACTGCTCCCTGAGTTTTCGTTCCCTTTGACCGTTTGCCTGACGCCAAATGGACTCGCATTTGGACGATAGAAGAGATCACTGCGGACATCTTCAAGAGGACCCCCGCGGTTTTCGTGTGGGTTTGTGGGGTGTGATGGCGTGATGTGTGGGGTGGCGATCCTCTCTGGAGGATACACGGGGAACGTAATGAAAAACAAAAGAGACACGCCTTTTCGCACGCATGCGACCCTTTGGGGGAAGCGATTAAAGTGGACGGGCTTTGTGGGGCGGGAGGGAGGGAGGGTTGTTGCAGGAGAGAGCGGGAAGGTTAGGGATGGAATGAAGAAAGGAAGGGGATACGGGACGCACGCACGCGAGAACCTCGTTGGTTTAGCTTCCCCCTGGGGGGAAGACCGCACATCACTCACGTCAGTCGACGGCAACAGTTGGCGTGATATCCCCGCGACAATACCAAGAGCCTTGAAGGCCGGTTTACGATTGACGTCAACGTGAATTTCATCTGCAACCTCGAGTTGAATACGCAGCACTTTCATCGTCGTTGGTCGATCAATCCTGAGGCTGAATCATGATAGCTTTCGGGATAGTTTCCGCGTTTTGTCATTTTTGTGACGAAAGTTTCGCTAGCGTTCCAGCTCGCTTCTTTAGGTCTGAAGTGCTCACGATGCATTTTTACATTCATAGATACCAATCACGCCGTTCCCTTCTGGGGTAGGCAGAGTCACAAAGTTTCACTCATAAATACATATTATTTCTCAAAAGTGTTTTTTTTGTCGCAACACCATTACTCCCATAATTCTTCATCAAAATTAATGATTCAAACATCGTTTTAAAGCTTATGTTCCCCGCTGTTGACGAAAAGTAGAAAAATGGTTAAAAATTAAAGTTTTTGCTAAGAAATTTAAATTTAAAATTTTTGTAAAAAAATGATACAGAGCCATCTGTTGACAATGTAATAAACTAATATTTTGGCTATGGTTACGTGCTTAAAAGTCTATAGGAGGCGCCATCTATTAACACATCGTTTAGTTAGATCGTTTATATTCTACATGCAATCAGTGTGACCGTTTACGTTTACGTTATGTATCTTTAACACAAACATAAATAACATATAATTGCCCATGGGAAGATAGATAGAAGAACAGGAAGAAAGAAGGAAGAAATAGGAAGAAGCTGCATACTGTGCGAAATATTCGCACGGGTCAGCTAGTAAATACATATTTGTACACCTAACTCTGCTTCAATAATTTCCTCCATATTGACCTATCCTTGCAAACCTCTTTTGCCTTATTAACCCCCATACACTGCTTCATACATGCCCTCCTTTTTTTAAGACTCCTAATATTCCTTCTCCTAAGAATTACCTCAACCACATTCAACCACAACTTTCTCGCCCTACCTCTCCCTCTTGCACCATTCAATTCACTCTTACATATCTGTTTCGTCATTCGACTCTCATCCATTCTCTCAACATAGCCAAACCATCGAAGCACACTCCTTTCATATATGTCCATTACTGGAGCATCCAACCCACATTCATTTCTTACCCACTCATTCCTGACCCAATCCAACCTACTTTTGCCGCAAACAATCCTCAGATAACTCAGATAGCTTTCCGGTGTGTCAATACACCGCATATACTTCCTAGCGGTGGGTCGCGGGCAACGGTATGCTGTCTCTCAAGGTAGTCCTTTCAGAAGGGATCCTAGCTTGAGTAGAATAGTGAAAGCGGGCATAGGGTATTACTATACTTTGGTTTCTATTGTGGCTTACTGGCGAAAATGTGCCAAAACTGACCTGAAGAGCGCCGTAGACGTTAGCAGGCAAAGTTGCACGTGGTGTGGGTACTGCAAAGGCTGGTAACCTTGCATACTCTGTTAGAGCTTTCTCATAACAGTCACAGAGCAGCCTCGGACGGCCGAAGCCACGATGGGCGGCGGAAGCTGAATAAGCTTAGCCCATCAAGATGCATTTTTGTGCGCCATATATAGTCCGGCGGAGGGTCAGGGGCAATTTTTCCTCCCCTATCTTTCCGTATTTTCCCGTGTTTTTGGAAGACCTGCTTCCAATTGGTGGATAGCGTGTAACCATATTCTCTATCGACATTATTCTGTGTTTTGTATATTTCAATTGCCTCTCTTATTAATCTGGGGAAGTACCGTGTCTCTTTTGCGATAATTTTCTCCTCCAAATTTATGTTATTAAATGGATGATTATGTGATATAAGAGTCATGCAAGGAACGTGCAAAATATGGTGTTAGAACTACCCTGCAGATTTACATACATATATGAGGGAGCTCATCAATTAATCAGTTACACTTCCTGTCAACTTACCTACCTCAATATCTTAACGCAGCCAATATGAGCTGTTATCTATCGCGGGAAAAACCTGTCTGTTCTACAACCTATTGCCCTAATTTTATTCTCATGATCTGATCTACCGTAAAATGTGTGAGCTCGTTAGATATTAATAACGTAATACAATTAATATGTGGAAGAAATGGAAAGTATTTCAAATGACAATCGTAGCCTCTAGATAGGATTCCCAAACAGATTTTAGCTTAACAAATGTAGGAGAAAAATTTCTCCAATGGTCGTAATTATTGGCACCACACCACTCACAAAAATAATATTTGCTGTGTTGGTTTAACGGAAACGTCAGTGACCAACCACAGCCTCTCAGCCAGAAACCCCTCTGTGTTGGTTAACGGGAATGTTGATTCCTCGCCAGTGACCACTCACAGACGCACGCACCCACTCTACCCAAAATGGAATCCCTCACAAGGCTTAAGAGACCCCCGTTAATGATGTCTGGGTGACGACGACAAACACACTATCTGTGAACGTCTACGGGAATTGAATTCCACGCCAGGGACAAACAGAAGTTTTAGCTCATAAGCCTTCAGGGAGTAGAAGTATCGAGGGACCGAGACAACAATGGTGAAGCCGGAACAGGCAACATGTCTAAACCAGGAAGGCATATAAGAAGAAGATATCGATGTAGGGATACAGTAGCGCGGGGTCAACATAATGTCGTCCAAGCCGCCCTTAAACCCACGTGACCTGAGTTTTTCATGTAATCCTAGCGTAGCGGGTAACCTGTCCATGTTAAGAATGAAACTACTTGGTTTTTTCCACCAATATATTTAACCATAGGTACATCAACCGGTTTCGGCCTTTTCAGGCCAGGGTAACCTGTCAGTCACTAGCTATTCCACACCTAGTACTTCCATCACCAGTGTTATTCTCTTTGTACTTCCGTTACTTTTTTTTAACAAAGCGTGCGGTTTTCCCAGGTAATTAATCAACTTCGCAAACTAATTCTTTCCCTGCATTGTCCCGAAGGCTCGCGAGGCTCGCGATGCAATTAACGTGTGGTCGAATTGAAGCGAAGTAGAAACTTTCTTTCTGTTTTTCATTATTTTAATTCAATTTTTACCATTCGGTTGATGAATCCTGGCTTCTTCGATGTACCCTCGTAGTAGTACTTTTCTGCTGTTTCTGAGATTCATCATAATTGGTCGTTCAATCCTGCGATTGGTTGACTGCAGCCCTCCATCCTTCCCTATCTATTGCCATTTCCATTACCTCCTGGTATCTCTCCCTATGTACTTTCTTCTTTGGAGGTTGATTCCTTCTTTCGGGTTTTCCGCCGCGTTGGTTCATGTTGAGGACAATATTTCGCCGGCTGTCCTGCTGGCATGAACCAACGCGGCGGAAAACCCGAAAGAAGGAATCAACCTCCATCAAAGCCCCGCGGAAGCCTTCATCAGAACTACTTTCTTCTTTGTTTGGTCCATGCACTTATTCCTGGGTCTTCCTCTGGGGAATTTTCCCTGTATTTTACAGTCAATGTTCTTCACAAACTCATTGTGTCTCAGGGCGTGTCAAGTCTATCTTGTTCACCTTTTCGGTATGGTGTTCCATATGGTCTTTTCCTCTTCTACTCTTGGGTATAATTCATTTCTTGTATTATCCTTCCATTTGATATTTAGCATCCTCCTCCAACAGCATGAGTCACAAGCTTCTAATTTTTCCTGGTCTACTTTTTCAATGTTTCCGTTTGGTTTACTGCAGCCCTCAAACCTTCCCTATCTAATACTAGGTCCCTTTTTTCCTGGTAGCTTTTCCTATGTACTTTCCTCATTATTTGCTTCGTGAACTTATTCCCGTGTCTTCCTCTATAGGGACTTTTTCCTCCTCTATTCCACCTTCAATTATGTTCTTCACAAACCAATTGAGCGTTAAGAGTTATCTGCTTCTTTTTATTCTACATAGTGTTCCATATGGTCCTTGCCTCTTCCACTCTTCTGTAAACTTCATCATTTCTAATTTTAGCCGTCCATTTGATCAACATCCTCCATAGAGAGGCGTAAAGTTAAAATTGCGTTCGTAGAAGCATGCGTATACATCGTGGATATGCCATCGGATATACCGCTGGGTGAAATTGACGACAGTTTATCCTATGTATAATTGCTAATGCACATAACTGTAATTCAGTATGAGTAAATAAACTGGTCATTTGTCTCAAAACAACTCTTTTATCAAATAATTAAGTCTCCAAGCGGTTCATTGCGCTTCCGCCATCTTGGCTACCTATTGAGGTGATAACTTCACTCCATGAGTTATGACACCCTTTATAAAATCGATAAATGTATCGAATGTTTCTGTGAAGCCTATTAAATGGTTGCCATGGTTCACGGACCCCACTGCTCTATTGAACATGATTCCGATGTTTCTGCAACTGGCAATGTCAATGAACCCATGTTTCCAATCCGTAGAGTGCTTCGCTCCGCACGAATGTTTTCGAATACTGTTTCCTTGTTTATGGTGTTCTCTTCTTTGAACACAGCTGTTGCTTTTCATCATGAGCTCTTAGTCAGCTCGGGCAATTCTTCTCTTGATGTCCGTCTTACTACTTCCTTCCCGGGTGATGGTGCTTCCGACGTGGTTGAAGGCATTCTATGGATGATCATTTTATTACGCGGGATTGTATGGATGCGTTTACGATCGCCTGAAAGCGTCAAACGTCTCAACATTTGCGTATCACGTGATTTCACGTTGGCGGGTGAACCTAGCGCAGTATGCGCCCCGGATTTCACTTGTCCTCTCGGCAAACCCTCTGGCTTTCCTGTGGCAACGACGGTAATGAGCCTAAAAATAATAATAATAATAATATAACAGCCATTAAGGTCCAATAATACCAGTATTAGTCTTTGGTCTCGTTAGTGACGTAACTCGGGTTTGGTTTGGTGGTGTGACGGGGTGGTCTGAAACCTTTGGAAAGGGGGGGGGGGGTGATTTATCTCTTCGTTCAGTCCGATTCGATACTAGAGTTTATTTATGGCTACTTATTTGAATAGACAAATGCTTTTTCCCCTCTCATGGCCAGTTGCAGAAACATCGGAATCATGTTCAATAGAGCAGTGGGGTCCGTGAACCATGGCAACCATTTAATAGGCTTCACAGAAACATTCGATACATTTATCGCTTTTATAAAGGGTGTCATAACTCATGGAGTGAAGTTATCACCTCAATAGGTAGCCAAGATGGCGGAAGCGCAATGAACCGCTTGGAGACTTAATTATTCGATAAAAGAGTTGTTTTGAGACAAATGATCAATTATTTACTCTTACTGAATTACAGTTATGTGCATTAGCAATTATAAATAGGATAAACTGTCATCAATTTCACCCAGCGGTATATCCGATGGCATATCCACGTTGTATACGCATGCTTCTACGAACGCAATTTTAACTTTACGCCTCTCTATCCACTTAAATAAATATTCTTGCACATACCTTAAAAATAGGGTTAATATTTACTATATGTGTTGTAAATGTTCTCTATTTCCTGTTTGCATAACTATTTTGACCGCGGAATAAACATGAATTTGTCGACAATTAGGTGATCGCCATGACGCGTACGACTTATATTTCAAGAATTGTTTGCACTATTGTTAGTGGGAATCATCAAACTGTATAATTGATCGTCAAATTGTTGAAAATTGTGTATAATAATGTCACTGTCATGAATATGCATTATGGATTCTCGACTCGTCGCCAAAAACTGTTGCCTAGTATCCCGTAAACAAAAAACTTTTTCGATTGAGTCGCCTTCTAGTGATGATAGACGGCAGTTCAAATGTAAATACATATAGTCTAAAGATCGTAAATAATCACGTCTTACCGGTTTTACTTACCAGTAATCATAATGCAGTGGATAAAAAATCTAGTACTACACGCGGGACGTAATTACACTCTTTTTTAAATATTTTCCGGTCTACAGATATATTTAATTCCTCTCCAAATTTAATTTCACAAGTGCACAATTAACTTCTTAGCACTTCGTGAATATCGTTCTACGGCAATTTAATAATGATACGAGGTGAAAAAAGTGGAATGAATTAGTAAACTGATACAAGTACTATAAAGATTTCAAAACTGAGATCCGACAATATCATCTATGGATGAGAAATTGCGCCAATAACTATAATTTTAATAACAAATAAAGGAGAGATTGTTGAACCTACTCCGAGACCACACATGAATAGTAGGTTACTCATTAACATCCACACCAATCTATCTTGATAATACCTTCTGATTCCTAAGGTTCTCCACAGGCAAGAAACCAAAAAAATATAGCTGTAAATTAACAGTAAAAGATCCACACAGCAGAGAAATGACTCACGATGTAAGTTTCATATGCCTCTTACACTCTTCCTGTAGTATATGTGTTTCCTCTCTAGCATTTACAAAGTAACTGTTAGGTCTAAAAAATAGCCAGGTATTATTCGCAGCATTAAGTAGGTCATATCTCTTCCATCGTTAATGAATATTCACCACAGTCTCACGTTAACAACAATTAACAACGGCCATTTAACGATTCGACTGAGGAGACTATGTTTGAAGTAGGGGCAAGGACTGAGTGTAGTAAAGGTGGAAATTGGGGCAACTCATTACCTAGGCAACGATTCCAAACATTTAAATCCATAATATATATATTCATGGTGACTGTGAACAATCCTCTGAACCCTTGCAAGGCACTTTCCACCGTGTCATGAGTGGCGCTGTTGTCCGGAGCGGGGAATGGAGGGAAAGGCGAAGATATCTCCCAGGCTGCGGCAGAAGCCTGAACTAAAAGTGTATTTTCGACCGAGGTAAGCAGCCTTAAGGGTTGGCGTAACGAAAATCATTAATTAAAGCACCACCATGCAGGTAGGCCAAGTTGAATTTCATACGGACATCAAGTTACCGCCAACTATTCCGAAATTACATGATACTGCTGTAATGGCAGTTTTTATTCACGACCCCTTTCGCGGAAGCCCGATACTTGGCTTTCTATTTGAGTTCCTGTCACTGCTGAAATTTTACGCAGCCTTTCATGACTGGCATTCAGGTGTTTGTTGTTATAGACCTCAATACTCCTTCGTCATGTGACCTATTTCTGCTGGCATTCTTTTTCTTCTCTTTTGAAGTATTTTTTTCAGCTGTTCAAAAATTAAATCTCTAGGTGGCGGACGAATTATTCAATTTAGCACTCAACAGTGGTGGTGGAATTGTCGCTGATTGGCGTATTTTTGCCTTGCGGAAGGTTATGGATTTACATCTACGTACTACCCTGCGAGCCGCCGCATGGGCGTGTGGCAGGGGGTGTTAGGACGCCAACCGTGGAAACGTTTTGGGAGGTGAAGTAGTGACGAATATCATGAGAGTGTATTCAGTGGAGCTCAGTTTTTATTGTGGTCACTTATTGTGCGCGGAAAGAACGAGTTCTTGTACTTATCTGCTTGGCAATGTATGTATCTCTCTTATTTTATCGCGTCTGTCAGACACAGAGGTGTAGTGAGGCGTTCTGAAAATATTCTGCGTCGCTCTGAAACGCACCAGTTCTGAATTTCTCAAGCAAACTATGTTTAGCATGCAGCCTCCGGGTCTCTAGGGGCTCCCACCTTAATCCCTCTAAAAGTTGTGAGGCACTGTATGTACGCTCGTAGCAGTTTTTAACGAGGCGCTTAGCTTTTGTTTGTATTTTATTAATTTTATGGTTAAATATTTCTGTCCAGGGTCCCAAATGCTCGCGGCGTATTCGAGATGTGGCCTAAGGAGAGCTTGTAGCATCCCTTCTTTTACTTTTTCACCCGAGGACCTTCTTATTATAAGTTTCTTATATATGCCTTTTATGGTATGGTGCGGGAGTTCCAAAGCTTTTGGGGATTAAGCAATACTTTGTTAAAAATATACCAGTGTTTTGGCTCTCAGTTACGCGTACAGGTGCAAAGATCTACGCATCGAAGGGACATAAATCGTCCTGAAAAAAATCATTTACCCCCGGGAAAATTCGCCTAGAGCTAAGGTGGTTTGTTTTTATGAATGCTAATATTATACACTGCAACTGCAATTGGGAGATACGAGTTTTTATCTTGATCCGAACTAATTTTTTTTCTTGGCAAGTTACGAATGAAATTAGACACTTTCCTTACATACTCTCCAAGTCTCCTTCTTTTCAAAGTCAATGGATCTCGGTAGCATTTTGATGACATTGGCCTTTTCTATTTACGGCGATATTCACGCTGGAGTGCTTTTCATTTATCGCAGTACACGGCTGTCGCTAGGTGTCTCTCTCCTCTCACCCAAGAGTCGAGCCGAACAAATGAAGACCAGTACGCGGCTTCCTTCACAGATACTCATACGTCTTACGTGAACGCGTGACTTACTGCGCATGTGTGAATTTGTGCCTTCATCTCTTTTTTTTTTTCATTTGACAGACTCACGATCGCGAGTCAGTGGCCGGCAAAAGTCATAGTAAATCGAAACCACCCTATACTTAGTTAAATTGCTTAGTTTTTTGTAATATGTTGGTCACACATAGTTGACTGCCACGTGTGACCGATGTTATGTTTTTCCTCAATTGTGTCTTGTAATGTTGAGTGTGATCCATCATGCACCACAGTATGTATCATCCTACCTTAACGGCTTAGTCACCAACTCAATCCATTTATTGTTATCTTAAATCCCTGAATATCTGCACTGATTTTCCCTGTTGCGTATCATATTAATCAGTACGTACTACTTTTTAATTGTTTTATATGTGTCGCTCCATAACGCATTAGGTATTAATAAACTCGATTAATTCTGGCTTAACTTTGTGAAAATCCATTCTAAAGAATTCAAATGAGATATGGTACTTTTTTCACAGTTTTTTTTCAGTTTTTTTTAACCGGTCGACCTGAAATTTAAAAAAACTGTGAAAGAAGTACCATATCTCATTTAAATTCTTTAGCATTTAGTATTGCTGCGTGACCATGTGGCTACGTGTGACCGATGTTATGTGTTTCCTCAATTGTGTATAGTAATGTTGAATGAAATTCATCATGCACCACTGTATTTATCATTCTGTTTTAACGGCTTTGTCACCATCTCAATCAATTAATTGTGATCTTAAATCCCTGAAAATTTGCGCAGATTTTTATTGTTGTGTTATTACCTACCGATTTTTTGTTTTATAAGTGTCGCTCCATGTTGAATTTAGTAATGCTGTTTGTATTGTTACCGACTCATTTTTTACTATTTTTGTTTATTTTATGTTACGGCATGTATTTATTTTTTTCTATGTTCCCGGGGACTTTTAGTCCCAGAACAATAGAGACCATTTTCAATTTCAATTTCAACATACTTACATTAATTTAATACCGACGGAAGCCCTCTGAATGGCAACGATTCAACAAAATGTTGGATACCAAACGTTTGTTTGTAATTCTAACGGTAAGTATAGGAGATATCCGAATGGGCCATGCGGAATTCAGAAAAAGAAGATTGATTTAGTGATTTCAATGGCTATTTTTAGGAATTTGTGACCCCATTATGCACTGAGAAAAAATGTTGTTCGGAAGAATCACTTTTTGAGGTATTTCACCGAAAAATTCGGTTCATATGGAAGATTAAATTTTTGTGTTCCTTTTATCGTACTAGTTTAGTAGGTGTGTAGTTTGTTAAAAACTACCACGACCAAGTGGAAGATTTTTAGCTACTTTGATTAATTTGTCCTTAAAAGTTTAACTGTCATAGGTGCTACGATTATATTAATCGAACGAAATTAAATCATTTTTATAATTGAAATTATTATAATAAAAATAAAAATTCGATAATTACTCGTAAGAAGACTTACAGCATATTCATAGAATTAATGATCACTTCGCTGAAAATGATCAGACTGAATATGGTACCGAATTAACTTTATTATTTTAGCCGAACTCTTCCGTGCTATTTTCCGTATTATGAACTATCTAAACGTTCAATACGAGTAAATCAAATTGCTTGGCATAATAAATCAAGAGCATATTTATTCGCATCAAATTTTCATCGTATTTAACGAAATTACTCCCTATCATACGTGTTCGCTTGTTTCTGACATTTTTTTTCTCCGTGTATACAAGGAGATGGCCGTCGAATTCTGGGCATGAAACCCCTGGCTGCCAACTCAGCGACGTCACTGTAGTTCAACGAAAAGTTAGATCGATAAAAATCTCGGACACTTCCAGGATTCGACCGACGCCCCTTACGTTGGAATACCTTACCAAAGGGATCTCTTTTAATTCATCCTTCTGCCACGACTTGTGAAGCGGGCGGGGTTAGAGGTGGGGAATAGGGTTGTATGAGCGTAAAAAACACCATAAATTAAAGCCGTGGATATGAATAAAGCGAGTAATCACTACGGGCACAATTTATGAGGTGCGAAACATGTGGCGCGCCCGAAAAAAATGCAGAATATATAGAAATACCTAATGCCTCCAATGGAAAAAAAGAGAACTGCGGTGCTCAAAGAAAATATGACTACAAACCGGGAAACAACGTGTGAAAGCATTCGTGTGGAGGGTGGCAATCTATGTATGGGAAGTATGACCATTGGAAAAGCTGACCAGAACAGAATAGAAGCCTTCGAAACCTCGTGCTGGAAGAGGATGCTGAAGATAAAATGGACGGGCAAAATAAGAAATGAAGAAGTGCACAGAAGAGTAGAAGAGGAAAGGACCATGTGGAACACGATATAGAGAAGAAGAATTGGACACACCTTGAGAGACAATGGGTTTTTGAAGAACATAATTGAAGGCAAACTATAGGGAATAGTTCCCAGAGGAAGAACCAGGAATAAATTGATGGACCGAATAAAGAGGAACGTAAACAGGAAAGATACCAGGAGGTAAGAGAACTAGCATTAGATAGGGAAGGGTGGAGGGTTGCAGTCAATCAATCTTAGGATTGAACGAAGAATGATTATGGGTACGTCTTAAAAATCATGACAACGGTGTGCCAGTAAGAATATGCCGATGCAACACTTGCAGAGTCACCCATTCCGACTCTGTAACTTTGGGGCTATTAAAACAATTGAAATACGTGCAGTCTTATTAGATTCGATACTAGAATATAGTGGTAGAATAATCTTGAGTTGACGCAGTGTGTACATGAAGTGAAGAACATAGATGAAGGTAAGATAGAGGTCCCTAGAGTCCTCATTCTTCAGTCCACAGAGAGGAGAAAGACTCCAGAGGAAGACCCAGGAATATCTTCACGGACAAAATAAAGAGGAAAGTACATAGGAAGAGATACCAGGAGGTAATGGAACTAGCATCGGATAGGGAAGTGTGGAAGGCTGCAGTCAATCAATCTTAGGATTGAACGACCAATCATGATGACGTTAAGCATTGATGATGTGATATTTTCAATTACTCTCTTGATCAAAGATTTCTCATATTATCGACCACGATTATAATATATTGTGGTCCTAGTATGCGGAAGAGAGAAGATGAATGCAGAAGTCACACCGAGAGGAGAGAAATGAGGGCAAGTGGATTCCTTCACATATCTCGGAAGCACCATCCCGTGGGACGGAAGAAGTACGATGGACATCAAGCGGAGAATGTCCCAAGCTAAGAAGGCGTTCATGGGAAAAATACAACTTATGTGCTCAAAGAAGATAGGACTACAATACAGGAAACGGTGTGTGAAAACATTCGTGTGAAGCGTAGCACTCTATGGATCGGAAGCATGGACCATTGGAAAAGGTGACCAGAAATGACCTTCGAAACCTGGTGCTGGAGGAGGATGCTTAAGATTAAATGGACAGACGAAGTTAGAAATGAAGTGTACAGAAGAGTAGAAGAGGAAAGGACCATATGGAACGCCATACAGGAAAGAAGAACCAGATGAATTGGACACATAATGAGACGCGATAGGTTCCTGAAAAACATAATCGAAGGCAAAATGGAGGGAAAAGTCCCCAGAGGAAGACCCAGGAATGAGTTCACGGACCAAATAAAGAGGAAAGTAAATAGGAAGAGATAACAGGAGATAAGGGCACTAGCTTTAGATAGGGAAGGGTTGAGGGCTGCAGTCAACCAATCTTAGGATCGAACGACCAATAAATAGAAATACCTCACATAAATTAGAGTTTTGAGAAAGAGACAACTTTCAGTGTTTCACTCAAGGTGGCTGAAGAGGAAATCGTGTTCCTTCGTGGGCGTATTTATGAATTTTTAAATTTAGTAAAAAATTCTTAGCCCCCAATCCATTTTGGTGTGCACTGGAGGGCGGGTTGCCTTGATGGTGTGCTAGCGCTGTTTACATTTTTGACTAGAGATAGTTTGAGCGAAATGCTTCTTCACCTGGAAGTCAATGAATTTGGTCTCATTTTAAAGAAACATATCTAATTTTTCCAAAGTTGACAAAATATCAGCCCCTTACCGAACTACTTTTCAAGATGTTTGCCAACAATTACAAGCCATTTCCATGTGATATGATGCGCGTATCCACTCCTGAGTTACTTCATTTTAAAATGATTGCGAATTTTTAGCACCTTGATCACGTCAAAAAATTAGCATAGTGTAGTTTTTATGTTTTTCAACTATTTTTGTAAATTATTCATAAGAAACCTCCTAATATTGATCTCGGTTATTAATTAATCACTGTTAGCTTATACCGAAGATCCAGGTCAAATTTAAAACATTTTCTTTTTTTTAAATCATTAAATCGTTAGTTTTATGTTTTCATGACATAAAATGCATGTTTGTAGACTGCTGTACATGGAAAATAGTGACATTTATACTGAGTGAGGCCACAAAAACATGTTCCTTTTGGAATGAATTATTTAAATGTCTGTTTCCGAAACCTGAAGGTGGTATAAGTTGTATTCCGAAACGTCTGTGAAGGAAAAGTAATTTTTAAAAATTTGATATGAACTCTAGAAATAAGCGAATAATTATTTATCAATCATATATCTAGTCATCACAGAAACTTTATCAGATTCACCAAAATCTTTTCCTTGTGAAGAGGTTTTAAACGCACTCGCGCCTTTCGTAAAGGAGTTTTAAACATGATAATATCTTTGGTAACTTTGTGATGTATATCCATAGTCATGTTTAATAGTAACTTTTACTACACTCGGGTGTAGTGAAAGTTTCCGTTAAATATGACTGAGCAAAATGAGTCAATTTAAAGATTTAATGCGTACATTTTTAAGAATTTACCGACAATTTCATTCGCATAAATGTAAATGGTTTCACCAAAAATATTCCATATTTTCCTTATGTTTCCCATGCAGCTGCTGAAATTTAAACTTATAATTCGCCCTAACTACCTTCAAAAGACTATACCAAAACAAAAGCAAGTAACTCTTGAAACATACTCTACTTTGCGCCATGGATATAAACTTTTTAATTGTCAACAGCCTGAATACATCATGCAATTTTTTCAGTCTAAAGAGAAAAATTGAAATGTTGCAACTCGATTGTCACCAGGTTTTTTAATTGTACCACTACACCGAACCACTACATTTAATAAATCCTTTTCTGTTTTAGGGACAAGGTTATGGAATAGTATTCCTGAATTAATCAAAAACTCTAGTTCACTGATGGCTTTCAAAAACATATTATTTAATAAAATGCTATTGCAGGAAAAAATTTAATTTACTAATATGCTTGACTTTAATTTACTAATATGCCTCTGTATTAATTTCACCAATATACTTGTATTTTTTTGTTACCACTATTATATCATTTATTGCATGTATCCAATTTTTCTGTGTAATCGAGCTCTGATACTAATGTTCATCTTTTGTATGTTCTTAGTGGACCAAGTGGTCCAAGAACAATAAACATTTCTTTATCTTTATCTTTATGGATTTCACCCGATTTTAGTGTAGTTTTGATCGGGAATGCGGATGATCATCAATTAAAATAAATAAGCCACATGCAAGGGGAATCCACATTGAAGAAGTAAGTGCTAGCTGATTTCTAGTTAGTTATCGATGGTAAACACAGTAAAATGGCAAAATTAGCGCGTCTACCCGCAAGCACCATAGGAAAATGAGGGGTAACTAAGATGGCGGACCGGCTTGAACTTTTAGCATTGGCCAGCATAGCGAGCGCCCTCTCCATATACATCAATGCTCTTAAATCCCCCTCTTTACTTATCGCTCTTCGACCGTCTTTTCTTTTTTTCCCCCGTTCCTCCTCCTCGTTCCTGTGGGATTTATTATTTTTTATCCCCCCCGTACGCTAAAGCCGCCGTGCGTGACTGCGGCCTCCGCCCACTCGGAGCGCTGCACGTCAAAGGAGGAGGAGGAGAGAGATAGTGGCGCTCTGTTATTGTTGCGGCGGTGGTAGCCGGGGGAAGGAGGAGGGGGGGGGGGGCGAGACCACGATGACAGCGCACGCCAGGGCCACTGGCGCCACGGCGCGGAGGGAATGGCATTAAAAGGAAGGAAGGGGAGAAAAAAAAGACGGAGGAAGTCCGTCGCGGTTGTGCCGGTCGTGGGAGAAAGAGAGGCTTCGGGTGAGTGTGTAAACAGGGGGAACTGCGGTCGGGGAAAGGAAAGGGCAGTTATTAGAAGGGAACGGGGGACAAAAAATATAATAATAATAATAGGAAGAAAAGGCCGTGGACTGATTTAGAGCTGTCAAAAAGGTGCGTTTGCAGTGTCCGGCTCCATACTTCTCTACCTAGCGTCCGACTATCACAACGCCACCCTCCTCCCCATCTCCCTTCCTATGTAGGTGGTATGTGCATTCGTGTCCGTTCCCATACGCACGGCGGGGTTGAGATTCGACGGAAAAACCTTGTGGTCAAGAGTGGAGTTGTTTTTTCTCTCCTCATATCCTCTCTCGCTCTCTTTCTATTTCACGGCCTTCCCGTCTCTCCGCCGTGTTTACCGCCGTCTCACCGTCTCGTAATAAATCGTCTGTACGTCCGTCCTCTGCTCTCCTTCTTCGCCCCAGCCTCTTCCGATCGTCCCGGCGTCTTTAAGAGGGCTGGGCGGGGGGGGGGGAGGGGGGGGTAAGAGGTGGAATGAGTTCATGGGGGGGTGAGTGGGTAAGTGACCGCTCTTTCTTCTTCTTCATGTGAAGTTGCCGCTTATGCCCTGTTTACATGACTAGCTTTTAACCAGGTTAAATCTTAACCCTAGTAAAAGTTCGCCGTGTGAACGCAGGTTGGCGCTGACCATAGTCAATTTTTAAACCGCGCTGGAGCTACTAGGGTTGGCGCTGGATACCATCATTTTAACGCATGTGAACGCAGGTTAGTTAGAAAAGTAGTTAGGTGATCCAGTTCACTTGCAGCTTTTACTTGAAACGTAAAATGTATTAAGAGAGTTTCTATTGCCATATTCCGTATCCATGCGTCCGTGTCACGTTGCTTGACGTATTTTAATGCATTAGTGAATGATGATGAAGTTCAAAGTTTTCCTTAACCCTTCGGCTACCAAGGTATTTTTTCACCTTACCTCTTCCAAGGGGGGGTAACTCGGTTACACCACAGTATTTTTTTTGTTAATTCGCTTAATTTATACAAAAAATGGATTCTGTGTGACATAAATGTTAAATAAAAACAATTATACAAAATTATAATAAATATGATTTATATTTAATCCAATAACACATAAATATAATTGTAGGCTCCGATTGGAGCATACAATTATCTAATCGGATGTCCTGTCTAGGTCTAATCGGATGTCCTGATATTTCACAACATTTGGCTTTTCATTTGCTGCTCTTTCCATACATGGACAGAAGTCAAGGAACTCGAACAAGTAAATCAGGTGTCATGAACATTTCACGGCGCAGCGCCGCGCCCCGTCGGATTGAAGGCGCCGTGATGACCACGATTGCCGTCCACGGCGCGGTTTGATACATCTGAAGGCACACATAGAATCCCATTGTTATTTGAAATCTGGGTACTGTGCTGTGAATGGTGCACAGATCCTCAGAAAGCGGGCTGGTGAATCTGAGACGAACTATCCCAAAAGGGGTAACACAGTAACCCCAACGAATTTTTCAGAAATAAGAAGAAAAAAAACAATCAGTGAATGAAGATTTCACGTGGAATCGTATTGTAAGATTTTTAAAAACAAACTCATGGAAGCATAAAAATATCAGAGAATAATTGTAAATAAAAACAGTAGAAATGTGGCGTTGGGGTAACTGAATTAACCCCCTTGGTAGGCGAAGGGTTAAAGGCGCACTCGAGGTCGGGTCAAGGGCAGAACTTGTCAGAAAAAGCCGTTGATTCCGCTGCATATAATGCGGCAAGGACTCGAAATGGAAGTTATTTACAAATATTGAATATAAAGATAACATCTTGAATTGTTTTTGCCTATCATAATAGAGTGCAAGCGACATAATAACGTAATAATCTCGGGGTATCTTCATGGTAAAGTATAGCGGAGTGAGACATCGTTCTATTAAGGAAATTTACTCTCTCAATTTTCATATTTCGATGCATTAAGAGGACGCATCATACCCTTAGATAAGGACTAGTTCTGTCGAAAATCCACAAGATGGCGTCAATCGCACCCGATCGAGGCGTTTTGGAGGCGTCAGAGTCTCTTACTCCAGGATAACTCTCGCACAAGGCAACAGTCGTCGATAAGTTTTAGCCAAGTCTCCGGCGCGTAAGTTCAGGGAGCGCTGACATAAGATCTATGAGAGAAGACTGAACTATTTGTGTCACCGTCCGAGCACGTCATGGCCGAAAAACATTCAGGTAGCTTGCCGAAAGATACCAATTACAGATTTCATCTTATAACCTTGACGGCTGCTACTTAGTATCCTGACGGAAGAGGGATTGATATATCTCCATTGGTTTTCAGATATGTCAATAATAATAATAGTTTCAAAAAAATATATATCCTACATCTTGCCGTGTTCACGATGGTTTAATTATGCTCCAGGATAAATTTTTAATATTTCGGATACGATTCTCTCTTGGCAAAGGTATATTCTTTATACTACAAAAATTTCAAGCTGATCACGTAAGACAAAAAATATTGGGTCGGAAATCATCACAAATTCGACCGGTCAAGCGGGTGTGATGCGTCACCTTAAGTGATGTTTAGACATGAAATGATATTTGTATATTTAAATACTAATGGATGAAAAGTCTAACCACGTGAAGCATTTGCGTATTCAATCCTTTTTCTCGCCCATACAAGTTCCGTGAATATGGCTGAAGATAGCCCAGGAAACAAATGAAACGCGACTTGCGATGTTTTTTGGTCTGTGGGCTGGGTGAACTTCATCACCTTCTTGACTCTCCACCAGAGGTCACCAGCATGCTGACAAGGGTTTAATTATGCCGCGTAAATGCAAGTTAGTTAATCCGCCATATTAACTAACATTCTAACCGTAGTAATGTAAACGGGGCATTGCGGGGAAACCAGCGCTCCGAAATATTGTTTTCTTAACATGTACAAAATTTTCGTCAATGCGTAAATTTAGGCTTGGAGCTGGGTTAAAATTTAAAAAAAAATTTTTGTGCATTGAACCGTGAACAATGGAACAAAACTCAATATTTCTGAAGCAAACTGCTCGGGTGCCTTAACGAGTAATGGTGGCCAGGAATGTAATTAAAGACAAATAGGATAGATATTCAAACTCGAGTATTTACAAAATTTAATGAAATAGCCTTAATTAGGGATGAGTCGATTCCACTTATTTTCGATTCCGATTCTTTCAAATCGATTCCCGATTCTCGATTCCGATTCCATCGATTCTTATTCCTAACAACAGGTGGGATATTGGTGTACGAGAAGCGTACGACTATTATTTAAATTCAAATATTGGCTGAAATAAAATAACAAAGACAATTAAGTCGCTCAAAGATTAGATTTATTAACAAATGGCAAATATATCCTCAGCTTATTGAAGTAGATAAAAAGTACAAATTGATAGCTTACACCCAAAATTACGGAGAATAATATGATGTGATAAATGCAATTTGATTTGAATATTTATCTATCTGGAATCGATGGAATCGGAATCGACTTTAGGCGATCGATTCTAGATACCGATGCCAATCGTGAGAATCGGTGGAATCGATAATCGACATTTGGATTCGACTTATCCTTAGCCTTAATATAGGTCAAACTGGTCGAAAATGCATGACACGCATTAGAGGACGCCCCAAAAGCTTTATTAATAGTTTTTTTCCAATCATTGCATAAACAAATGATGTGGTACGAAGTCACTCGCACGGGTCATATAGATTTAACCTCTCAACTTACCAAAAATCTGCTTGAAAACAATCATTCAAGTGATTATAACACATAAAAAACAAATTGAAATATTTAGACAGTCAAGCAACCTTTGTATTTACCGTCCATCTCCGCTCTCTCCCCTTTACTCTCCGAAAAAATGTCTTTTTAAAAATAATAACCTATCCCTACTCACTAGTCAGTAACCTATGCTCCCCTGCCATCACTCCCGAAAGTTAGTATATCTCCCTACACCCCCGCGACACTATCACAGTTATTAATGAATAAACAGTAAACAAACCTTTGCACCTGACGATGCAGTCGAGCTGTGTAATGCGTCATATAAATGAAAGAATTGAGGAAAGGACGAGGTATTTTTTACATCACCAATACTAATGTAATGGTTTCTTTGCTAAGAAACATCTAATAATTTTTTTTGGTGATTTACCGATTAGGTAGGATTCTAAGGAAAAAGGGAGACCAGGGTAAGAGTGGGGGTTAAAATCTAAATTTTCGAAACCGAATCTGAAAAATAAAAGATTACTTATGTATTGGATTCCGTAATTTCATGAGAGAACGAGGGATAAGTGTCTAGAGGAATAAGGCACTCGCATACCGTGCAAACCTTAAATTTAACCCTTTAAATTTCCAGAGACTGTTTGATATTATCATTATGCTGAATTTAGCACCTTATTTAAAATCGAACATTATATATTCCTAATAAGTGCGTGAGCCTAAAGCTGCAGTAGTATTGATAAAAAATGCCCCCAGCAGCGTCCATGAGTCATGGGCATCGTTGTTATATTTGAAATTCAGAAAAACTGTTTGCCAAATTTTTGTTTTCCATTATGAAAGGTTATTGAAATGAAAAGATGATTTTTATTATTCTCCCTAATCTGTTGGATCAAAATTACACGCTCCCGTATCCAAACCTTCCTTTGTGTAAAATTTTATTTCTCAATTGTCAAAAAATTAACAAATGAATTTAGAACAGCGAACAAATTTACTGTCAGGGTGGTTGTGTTAGCATATACTAGGAAATATTCCGCATACGGTACTGAGGATCCACGTGTTACAACAACGAACGCTTAGAGATATTGGTGAGTTTTCCCTAAACGGAAGGATACCTAAATTGTCCGATGCATTGTTTATCGTGTCTCTAAAGGCGGGTTAACACATGTATGTTGACTTCTATGAAATAAGAGAGGGTATCGATGCATCGGATCGTATCGCCACTTGCATTTCATGAGCAAAAAATACACAATGAGACATGAAAACGAAACAGCTGCTGGCTTATTGAACTTCAGAGTTAATATGGTAGGATACATTTTTATATAGCGTTTTGCATGAAACTTTGCATGAGTGAAAAGGCATTTTAAGATTAAATTTCACGAAAAAGAGGGTAGAAAGCCCACGACGTTTCATCACGTAATTGAATGAGTGACATAGGGAGAGGTCAAGCCTTGCACACACGGCGACATATCCGGCACCAGAATTCGCGTGGGAAGCGGTCAGTGGCAAATTTCTCCGAGTGAGCAACCAAATCACATACCGTCTGCTAGCGTGTGATTGAATCACTTGCGAATACCTTGTACTGGGAAGTATTCTACATCTACATAATACACTGTGAGCCGCCGCTTGGGCGTGTGGCAAGGGGTGTTATGTCACCAGCCGTGTGAAGATGTAAGTTTTTGGGAGATGATATGGTGACATGTATTATAGGAGTGTATTTAGTGGAGCTCAGTTTTTATTGTGGTCGCTTATTGTGTGCGGTAAGAACGAGTTTTTGTACATATCTGGTCGGCAGTGTATCTCTCTTATTTTATCGCATCTGTCAGACCTAGAGGATGTAGTGAGGAGTCATGATAATATTCTCTGTGTTGCTCTGAAAAATATCAGTTCTGCATTTCTCAAGCAACCTAAGCCTAGCGTGTATCCTCCGAGTTTCTAGGGGCTCCCACCTAAACCCTCTATAAGTCGTGAGACACTATATGCACGCTCGTAGCAGTTTTTAACGAAGCGCGCTGCTTTCCTTTGTATTTTATAAATTTTTTTGGTTAAATCTTCATGATCAGGGTCCGAAATGCACGTAGCGTATTCGAGGTTGGGTCTAACCAGAGCGAAGTAGCATCTCTCTTTGACTAACAGTTAATTTTTTCAGCGTACTGGCTGCAAATTTTATCGCTTTTTCGCCTTCATTTGTCAATTTTTGTCAGTTGAAAAATAAAAGGTTACGAAGAGAAAGGTTCTGATGTGGAAGCTTTGGATATTGACCCAAATGATTAGTGGGCATTAAAAAAATCACCTTTTTATTGCAATAAGTTTCCATTCATTCTTCACAATGAACTGATACGTGATCAACGGGTGTGTTTTCCGATGTTAAGCGTCATTAAAACTACGAGAAATATCAATTAAGTGTATTCAGATAATTATTCAGAGTTTTACTGCAATAGCTAATTATCACAAACAATCTTAAAGTCATCTTTTTATTATGCGAAGCTGCAGCTGATAAATACAAGGCTATTTGATATTTATGGTCGTTCGGGATCTCTATAGGAAACAAATATTTCTCGAACATAATGTTTTTCTGAATGCTGGAAAAAGCAACAATGCCCTTGAGTCATGGGCGCTACTGGGATCCTTTTTCATTACTATCACTTGAGTTTCCGGCTCGCGCTCTTTTTCCGAATATATATTATACGATTTGAAATTAGGTGCTAAATTCAGCATGAGGATGATATCTTGTAGTCTCTGGAAATTTAAAAAGGAATATAGTAGATTCAGTCCCATGGCGGCATGACGCTTCGTTGCCCGGAAAAAGTAGGTTTACATATTGAACAGCATTCTAGTATGTACTAAAGTAAAAAAAATACTCTCTACAGTTTCAGGCTTCACTTCGTGGAAATTAATTCTGTGGAAAAGTACAAAATTGTATTCTTTAGATAAAGAAAAAAACTCCACAATTTTAAGGTTTTTTTAGATGTAACATTTACGAATGGCGCCGAACCACTAAAAAACTGGGACCTTTTTGTATTCTTACGCCAATAAACGGTTCAAGGCTCACCGTTACAAACGCTGCGCCGCTGGGGGGAGTGGCATGGGGTGTAAATGACACCCACCTTTTGAAGGGACGGGAATAGAAAATAGTAGAGGAAGGATGCAGAGGGCAGTGAAATGCTGACTACTCGTTCTACTTGTTTAGTATACCGCTCTGTTTTGTAATTATCACAAATAATTCGTTGAAAGCAGGAATTTTTCTAAGATTCAAGGCGTTCCCGGCGAATGCTTAAGGTGGCTGGACCGATTTACGTTTGTGTAATTGTTTGTGGTTGTTTTGTGTAATCGCGTGAGATTTTGCAAGCATGTACTTTTGCTATGTATACATGTGAAACACTACATGTTTGCTCGTAGCCGTTTTTAACGAAGCGTGCAGCTTTTCTTTGTGTTTTATTATGTTTTTTGCTTAAATCTTTCTGCCCCAGGTGCCAAATACTCGCGACATATTCGAGAATGTGGCCAAACCAGATCGAAGTAGTATCTCTCTTTTGCTTTTTTTCCGATGACCTTCCTATTATACGCTTAACAAAACCTAGTTTCTTTAATGCTGTCCCAAATATGTTTTGTATGTCTATTCCCCACGATTAATCTGAAGTTAAGGTAATTCCAATATCCTCAATTATCGCTTGAATTTCGATTTCCCCTCCGGAAACCGAGACTTCGGTCCATATCAAGCCCTCCAACAAACAACTGTATTTGCATTACAACAGCTGCCATCCCAAACACACTAAGCACTCAATTCCTTATTCGCTGTCGATCCGTGGCCACCGGATTTGCAACTCCAAAGAAAAACTTCACGAATACCTTGATAAGCTTCACAATTCTTTATCCAATAGAAATTATCCCGAGCCACTTCTAAAAAAACGTATTTTACCCTCCTCTGCTAATTTCACCCCACGTAAAAAAGACACCCCCCTGGACGCCCTAAATCTTCACATCACATATTTTCCTGGCGTCCAAAAACTCAAGACCATCCTCAAAGACTTATTCCCAATTTTAGATACTAACAGGTCGACAGCCAATCTCCTACCCAAATGCCCCACAGTATGTTTCAGACGTCCACCTAACTTAGCCAATCTTCTTCGCTCCAATTCTTCGCGAGAGGGTACATCGAATGACACTCCCCGTCCCACCACACAGAGATGCAACAAACCACGGTGCAAAACGTGCAACATGTTTCGCCCCCTATCCTCATTTCAGAGTCCTAACACAGAGGCGCCGTTCGACATCAAAGCCTCCGGCTCTTGCGACTCCCACAACTTAGTTTATGTGTTACAATGTAAACTATGTCCCGGTTTTTATGTGGGCGAATGTATTACACCCCTTAATATTAGAATGAATAACCATCGGTGCACCTGTAAAGACCCATCTTCCACTTTCCCCGTCCCTACTCATGTGCGGAAGCATGGCTTGTCCTTTGACAAGTGCTTTGAGGTGGCAGTATTGATCTCCCTTCCCCCGGACGCCCCGTTAATTGAAGTGCGCCAGAAGGAGCTGGCCATAATCTGGTTGCTAAAATCGTACGCCGCGCCCGGATTAAATAAAATACATTAATCGCACGCTCCCCGTTGTTTTCCATTTACCCCCTTTCCTTCCTTCTTCCCCCCCCCCCCCCCCACCCTCACTGCGACCCCTTCCGCTCTCTCCGGCCAAGACACGAGCTGGTAAAAATTTCCCCTTTTCAAGAACCGTTCGTCAACCGCTGGGAAAAACCCCTTCCCCTTCCCCCATCCCCACTCCCCTAACCTACCGCCCCTCCTACCCCAATCCTCACCAGCGCACACGACATTTGTTCCGTGATACGCCTTGAAGACGGACTAGTTCCGAAAGCTAGCTATGTAAGTGTGATCGTCTCTTTTTTTGTGTGTCTATCTCCTCCATCCTATCCACATCGTGTGTTCATCGCCGCATGGCTGACTCCAATCCATCAACGTATTTATATATATATATATATATATATATATATATATATATATATATAAAGTTTGCCAGAGGAAGGCAGACGATAAACACAGAAACAAAAAAATGAACACACAAAGTTTCTTGATATTTCGGTGCCACTAGCACCTTGGTCGCAAGAGCGTAGACTCATATATATATATATATATATATATATATATATATATATATATATACATACACACACATACTTAAGTGAAATGTCGGAAAAAATCGGAAAAGTAATCGGAAGCACATCGATGAGTCTACAGACTTGACGTCAGAACCAATGCCAAAGACCATCACAGGAAGGTAGTACAGCTTGCCTGATTGCATGACTACTGAAATTAAGAAGGTCTGGAATGGTAACCCTCAGGTTTAGTAAAGTGTGCGTTCAAATATTTACCCTATTTTATACCCACCTGCAATGACATTAAAAATTCACATATTTACTGATATGTTATACTCTTTTAACTTTAGGGTAATGCCAGAATAGATTGTTTGGACAGTTATAGGAATGGTGTATAATTAGGGGAAACTTAATATCCACATCCAACGCACCTTTAACTGGAAGCCCTAAAACATAGGTGTCGTACCCTACCGTTTTACATGCATCATTAAAATGAATTATGGTGGCACTACCAACTATGGGAGCATCGACAAATTTATATTTCCTTATTGAAAGAGGTAGGTGTATGTTACTCAAAAAAGTTCAGTCTCCTACTTAGTGTCCCTTATTTGTAATTAGAAGTTGAAAAAATGGCATTTTGCGACAAAAATCTCGATGAGTATGGTATTTTTTTAGTAAATGTATCAACAAATTATCCCAAAATTGGCCAAAGTCTTGCACCAATTTAAATTTGGTCATATTTAAAATGTTTACTATGATATTAATGGCTGTTATGTGATATAATGTAATTTGCAAATGGCGTTCAAAATGCCATTTTTTCGTGGAGATCTGCCAAAACTGCCGATTATGAATATTTACAATAGTAAAACTTTACAAGTGAGAATATATGTGGTAGCATTTTAAAATATAATTGTTACCAATCTATGGGATGTTCAATTTTTATCAGGTTTCCTGACTTTCTTTTAGTTTTTCCACCGGTACAAAAACGGAAATTTGGTACAATTTGATGGTTGGCAGAATTTTACCTAGTGCATTATTGTATACAAATACTCATCATCTCAGAAAGCATAGATAATAGGGCTAAAATACTTTAAATTTTTGTTTACCTAAGTTGGGACTAGTGATAGGGAAAAATTTACGAAAATCTGAGATGGCCTTTGGTTCAGTTGACATGGAATGACCCATAAGCCTAGCGTGTTGCCTTCGACTCTGTAACGGCTCCAAACTTGTATTTCCATCAGCTGTGAGACACTTCCTGTTCGCTGGTGGCATCTTTTGACGGAGCATGTGACTTTCGGTTGCATTTCATTTGTTTCGCTAAATAGGGCTCCCTGTTCAGGGTTCTAAATGCTCGTAGAAAAGTTTAGATTTAGAGAGACTGTGTATCATGGTTTGCAAACTTGGGAACGCGTCCCAGTAAGAAAAATTCACCCACGCACATGCCTTTTTTGCCCACTGATGAAATAGAAAGACTAATGGCCAGTTGCAGAAACGACATACAAGTATTCTATTAAGTTATGAGACCCATAAGGCAGCCATTCAATAATTGTTGCGGTAATATTCGATATATTTATAGTTTTCCTAACTTTTGGCGCGTTGTTGTGAGTTCCATAAGTAGACAAGATGGCGGATGCACAATTGAACGCTTAGAGACTTAACTACTAGATAAAAGAATTGTTTTGAGGCAAATGACCAGCTATCATACTCCTACTGACTAATTATTATGTGCCTTGGCAATTATTCATAGGATTATCTTTCATAAATTTTATCCGACGGTGAAAGATTAGATCGAATATTCGATGCTATTGACTATTGGTAAATAAGTTAAGTAACTAGTACATGTGTTCCTGAAACCCGAATAATTTCATGAGATCTATAACTTCATGGATCTCATAACTATTGACTCCATGACTAAATGTTCTTGCAACCGGCCATAAGCAATTTTTCCACACCTACTGTCTCGAATTGAGTTTTCCGTATCAGGCGATATTTTGTGGAAATGGAGTACAGATGCCATGATCCCACAATAAAAGTTTTTGTACACTTTCCACAGAATTTAATTCACCGACCAAGTTTTCGACATGAGCCATGTCAGTTTTAAAGTACAATTTTCACGTAATGCAAGCTTATATATATATATGCTTTAGTACTGGTCGGGAATTAACAGCCCCCTACTCGTACAAAAGCCTATGTATAAGGTTGCATTTCGTGAAAATTGAGCCTTGTAATTGACATAGCTCGTGTCGAAACCTTGGTCGGTGAATAAATATCTGTGGAAAATGAGCGAAAACTTTCATTGTGAGATTATGGCATACTGTCTCGTTCTTCCGTCGCGACTCATCACTCCTCCCATTGTGTTTTATTTACTACTACGCTTTAGAGGACCTTCTCCCTGTGTTCTTTGAAACTGCACCCATAAAATAGGCGGTGGTTGCGTTCAAGACAGTCGGAATCAAGTAGAGGGAGCGGTTTGGAGGTGGGTGGTATCGTCTTGGGAGGAGAGAAACGGGTGATTCGAATGAACGAACGAAACGAGGATAGCTTCCAAGAAAAACCTCCGAGTTCATCATTAGTTCTTTTTTGTCTTTACCTCTTGAATTAATCATAGCTCTTACCTACACAAAACCTAGGAATTAAAAAAACACGCCCACATAATTGCTGCCGGAAACCATGGCGTCCATTGAAATAGTCCTTTTGTCCCTTCATCTTTATTCAAAAGCGTTGATATGGAAATGTTTCATTGTAATACTCGCGGACGTCTGTTTTTTTTACAGCCGAGTGGTGAATATTTATTTACAGTGAATTCGAGAGTTTGATTCTGATTCACTGAGCCCATTGTCTTGTTCATTCACGTGATGATGCGTCAGCGGGATTTTAGTACATTAGTCCCGATCCATGGCAATATCAGTATTCCAAACCTAAGTCCTTTATTAAAATATCTGGGCGAAATCATCACTTTAGTTCGTTAATTACTGGGATACTACATCTAAATTTACGAAATACCGTGCAAGCCACCTCTATAGTGTGTATCACAGGGTACTAGATTAGGTCCCTTAAATTTTTATTTCTTCATGTTATTCCTATTCTGCCGTGCTTAGATAAAATACTAACTGCATCATTATTGGTTCTGAGTTATTTAAAGGTCAAGTTTACATTTTCTAGTCTTCGATTATTCATTTAGTCCATCTTTGAAGAGATTACAAACTTTTGTTGATACAGTAAGTCCTCGGTATGCGTCATTTCGATTTACGTCTGACTTCGATGTTACGTCCATGCTGACAAGGGTCGTGGGAAAATTTTTCCATTTTTAATTCTTATAAAATAGACCAAGTATGCATTTGCATGCGTTTTTTGATAACTGAGATGTAATAATCCTATTTGAAAGAGCTATTTTTTCCTGGATAAAGTAAAAAAAAAACAATTTTGAAATTAACGGCTTGATTTATCTTGGGAATAAAGTGGTCACGAATATCTGGATTCGTTTTACGTTGTTTCGACGTACGTCGGTCTTCTTCAACACGCATCTCCCAGATCTTATATCGAGAACTTGCCGTACTTGGATCGCCAGTGCTGGAAATTACGGTAACAAGATAAATCATAATGGAACAAAAGTAATGAGACTATCTGGGAGAAAGGTTTGTAGTTAATGTTTCTGACCAAGAAAATTGAAATTTACACGGTGGATGCGGTGAAAGCAGAACGTAATATCAAACAAACCGCTACAGATGTGGTTTTTTTTGTTTAGTTTGTTGAAATTTCTCGAGTTAGAAAATAACAGAATCAACTCTAACCTTAAAATGTGCAATTTTTTCAGTTACTGTCTTTTGGCTTAGCCGGGCGGTATACTGGCCATACTTTTCTCAACCATAGAAAAAATGAATTAATATACATATTGAAAATAATTGGTGGCACTTTTCTACAATTACCTTATTTTTTACGACAAAATTCTTCGTAAAAAAACAAATTTCCTTAACTATAAAACAGATTTTCCCCACACAAACAGAAATACCCTCAAATTTCAAGTTGTTCCCTATCCCATTTATACACAAAATTTCTCACGGAAATTCAAGTAGTCTCAAAATTCAAGTTCCCTATCCAATTTCTAGACTAAATTTCTCACAGAATTTCGAAGCGCCTTCTAAATTCCCTTTGGAGTAGATTTTCACACTCTCCTAACCCTCTCAAGTTGTTCCCTATCCCATTTATAAACCAAATTTCTCACGGGATTTCAAGTAGTCTCAAATTTTAAGTTGTTCCCTATCCAATTTCTAGACTAAATTTCTCACAGAATTTCAAACTGCCTTCTAAATTCCCTTTGAAGTAGATTTTCACACTTTCCTAACCCTCTCAAAATTTATGGTGAATAAATAGAGAAACAGGATAGACTATTCAAGTCTGGCATTCACAATGAATTGAATTGCTGGCATTCACAAATTGAATGTAATAGCTGTGATACATCTCACTTTGGAAAAATTGATGGCAATTTCATGACACGCATTTAAGAACAGACCAGAAGTTTCGTTAATATTGACTCCACTTCCTTATTTGCCAAGTGACATCTTGAAATTAATAATGTGAGTGATTTTACTCAGAAATGTACCATATTCTCCACCCAAAGATGGATGCTCTTGGACAAATTGATATTATCAGACTGTCACGCAACGTATATAATGAGTTACTTTTTCCGCACCCTTACCCACTCCTTGCCGACAAAATTTCTTCGTTCAGTAATAACCTTTCCCAATCTTACAAGCCCTTTATCTATGTTCCCATGCCCTCTCTCCCAAAAGTTAATGTATCTGTACACCCCCTCGTTACTATCACAACGATAAATGAATAAATATTATGCAAAAAATTGTACCTGACGACGTGGTAAATAAGTTAAGTAACTAGTACATTTTTTGTTTGTAGGGAAAATGTTTTTAATTTAATTGCAGAAAATACGAAGTATAATTTTCAGCATGGATAATTATGTTAAGTTCTTCTGCGAAGTGAAGCCTGATATTGTCACGTTAAGAAAATAGTTACGAAAACTCTGCTACCCTCTATTCAACGTACAGTGTTCCTGTAATGCTAGTAATTCGAGAGGATTTAAAAATGAACTTGCAAATTTTATTTCTCTTTCGGAATCCGGAAGTAAGACATTTAAAAGAATTGAATCCGTATAATTTTTCTGATACAATGGAGAACGGTGAATATTTTGGGTATGAGAAAACTCAGAAGTGTATGTAGGATAAAGTATGAGAAATTGAGTTAGGCATGAGCGGGTAGCGAAAGAATGGGTGAAGCCTACCTTACGCCGTCGATTTTATTGTAGAAAGTGGGCATAGTAGCAAAGGCATGAGTAGAACAGCGTTAACCAAGGAAGCGTTTAGTAAAAGAAGGGAGCTGGGACCTTGGGTAAGGATTTGAAGAGCTTGACATGGAGCATAGCGTTGCATGGGGCAGAAACGTGGACCCCATGAAGGGAGGGCGTGAATCGCTTGGTGGGGCAGAAATTGGGATCCAATTGGGAAAAGCAATAGATTGTTTGGGACAGAAACGTGGACCCCAAGAAGGGAGGGTGTGAATAGCTTGGTGGCGCTTGAGATGTGGGTGTAGAGAAGTGTGAAGAAGGTGAGAAGGACGAAGGAGAAGATTAACGAGGAAGTTCTAAGTATGGTGGGCTAGGAAAGAAAACTTCTTAATGAAATCCGAGAGAGGCAGGGTAGGTGGCTGGAGGAAGTAATAAGGGGAGGTGGGTTGCTCAACAGTGTGATTGAGGGAAGGATATTGGGCAAGCGGGGAAGGGGAAGAAAGAGAATAGGTTTTATAGACGGGATGAAGAAGGGTAGATCGTATGCAGAAGCGAAATGAGAAATACTAGAGACAGATAGGACCATGAAAGTGTAGAAAACCGGGAGGATTTTCTCTGACTTTAAACAAAACCTACCGATAACCAGTAGTATACTTAAAAAATTGTTATTGCTCATTATACTGATCGTTTTGAGGGAATTCATCGTCATATTTTGGTATTCTGCCTTTTATTGGAAGGTATCATCCACCGTCGTTGTCTCTTTTAGGCTTGTTCTTTTATATCCTTTAGTCTTCTTCTCTTTATGCCATTCATTACTGTCATTCTTCATCTTTCTCTTCTGCCCGTCTTCCGTTCCTTCCAAAGCTGTTGTTATTATTTCCTACCTAATTAATTTCCTACCCAAAGCATTTTTTTCTTCCTGACGATTTTCATGAGATCTCTCTCCTCTCGAACCTTGTTGGGAACTTCTTCATTCCTTAACCCTCTATGGACGGCATGATGAACCATCAGCATGAAAATAATACTACTGGTATATTAGTGTTTAAAAAGTGCTATTTAAGCATCAAAAAATAAATGGCAATTTATTTGGTAATAACATTGATTTCGAAGTGTGACGTGTTTGTATTGTATATATTTCATTTGAAATAATACTTTACATGATAATATATGCACAAGGTATACTTCAGCATTACCTTCATAACTACCTTATTTAAACTTTCCCAATTTTTTCTTCATGTGACACCTGAAGCTATTTATTTCAGACCTCCACCTGGCACGCCATCGTCAGTAAATAGCGTTACACATTCATCTATTCAAATTGTTTGACAAACCGCCTAAACAGACGAAAATTTCCACAAACTTAATTCGAATTCTGTCTAGCGCAGCAACTATTATGGAAAAGCCTCTCAGAAAGTGGATGCTTCGATGATTTTTCAACGTATTAAATTTAACTCGCTCGTCCATAGAGGGCTAAGGCGACTTCATGGAGAATTCTTGATCTTTGGTCGCCAACCCAGGGGTTGGTCGGCTGCAGTTCTCCATCCGTTCCGATCTTGTTCCAGTCTTTTCAATTGCACGTTTGTGGAACAGCCTAGCTCCTTTGACAGTTGGTCCATGTACTCTGTCCTAGGCCTGCCCCGGAAGTTGGTTACCTCAGCAGAACCTTCCAAGATGATGGCGAGCAAGTTTTCGTGCCTCAGTAGATGGCCTATCCTCGTGTTTCTACGCTTCCTTAGTTGTTTCAATAGGCATGGTGTCTCTCACGTCCGTCTCAGAACCTCCTTATTTCAGACTCTCCATCCTGGATATCCTTAGCATCCTCCTACAGGACAAAATCTTGATCACCTGCACTCTCCTTTTCTCTGCCGCCCTTAGTGTCCAAGTCTCACTACCGTAAAAAAGTCTACTTCACACTTTGGCGTTCACATGGCGTTTGCTCATGTCCATGCTAATGTTATTCGTGGACGGGAGTTTTTCTTTCTGATAAAATGCATTCTTTACCTGGTTTATTCTGCTTATCACGCCGCTTTTTCTCCTCCCATCCGATGCTATCTTACTTCCTAGGAAGGTTAACTCCTCTACCCAGTCCAAGCGCCTGCGTCACAACGACATAACACGGTGTAACTCGGCGTATTCTGGCTTCAAATGTGAGATTAACTTGAGAATCAAGCCCCCTTGGCTGCCAACCCCTAAAATTACCAGCATCATGGTTTCGTGTGTATTTGAAAAATGTTGACATCTGAGGGAAATTTGGGAGAATTATGAAAATATTACATTTGAAAAACCGTCCATTGGCAGTCGCAACCACAACTTCAGATGAATCCCAATGCTATTGGCTCAATTATTCCAGGATAGATTATGTATTGAAGGAGAACTACGGGGTTACAGTAGACTTTTCCTCAAAATAGATGGAGCCACGATATTTAAGTTTTATTTCAAAACTAGAAGATGATGCCCGTTGAAATCCAACGGATGAAGAAGAATTCTATATATTTCTTTGGATGAAAAATAGTGTTTCAGTGTAACAGGCATTGTGAATTTGCCATGTAATAGTCCTTAACCACACATTTGGTGAGAGGTCTGTGTGAAAAATACCCCGAATAGAGTCTAAAAATAAATTACTTGTGCTACTTTACAGAGTTTTATTTCAATATCTTCACAGAATAAATAAAAATCAGATGACCAAACGCTTATCTGAAAGAATGGCAGAATTAATGCGATAGTTTGGGTATTAATGCAAACGGTGTGGCCGTTCACAGATTACTCTCTCCCGTTAATCAGGATATAATAGTTGAAGATAAGTATAATGCAGAGTATATGATGAGGAAACTGGTTGAAGCATTAATTTTAACAAAACTAAGTGTGTAACAATCAATGAGGATGCTACCAGCTTGGATATGGAAGGGAAGGCCATTGAAGTCTGCAGTAGGGATGCCACATCGATTAGTCGATTTTTCGATGTTTTTAAAATTACTCACCACTAACTCAATTTCCATCGGGTTATTTTAAAACTCGATGTTTTCGATGTGTCGGCCAAAAAACTTCGAGTCGTCCGATACATCGATGTCGATGTAGCATCCCTAGTCTGCAGTGAATAGAAATACCTAGGAGTAATAATTGTAAACGAGGGGCTGAGTGAGAAAGAAAGAACAAAAAGGAGGAATCTAACAAAATTGGCAATAAATTAACTGAACAATATGTTATGGCCAAAAGATATCCAAACGGAGACAACGTACCGAATATATCAAACTATAATTCAAATTATACTTCTCAATGAATCAGAAACGTGGGAAATGACCAACAGACTAAGAGACTGGAGGCCGTAGAGATGGATTATTTTAGGAGAAGCAGAGGGAATATCAAGGTTAGAAAGGATTACCAATTACATACGGACTAGGGTTAATATGGAGGAAAAAGTCACCGAAGAAATAGAATAGATGGTTGAAATGGTTAGGCGGCGTAAAAAGAATGGAGTATAAACGATGGTCAAAAAATACTGATCTGGCAATTCACACAGTAGGAGGAAAAGGGGACGACCGCCAGAAGATTGGATGAAGCGGGTCACACAAGATATGGGAAAGAGACAATTGGGACCCGAAGAAGGGAAAATAGAGAGGCTTGGACAAGAGAATGCGAGAGGTGGACAACAGCCGTATAAAACTCGCCTACATCTAATTTATAAAAATGAATGTTTTTCGTTCGTCTTCTATGCGCTCCTAAACCATTCATCAGATTGCGATGAAAATTTGTTGAGTTGTTGCGCGCGAGCCCGCGAAGGCTTCTGATTCATTAACTTCACTGTACAACAGGTGGAGCGCGAGTCGTCTCGACAAATGAGTGTTGGCACGCGTGCTTCTCAAACAAGCGAGGAACGACAAGCAAGTAACGAGGCAGATCTTTTACGAGTTGCTGAATCACGTGCATCAGAATCGTATCAGTGAGACATAATATCGCGTGCATCAGAATCACATCAGTGAGGCATAATTTGTGTTAAAAAGGTACGTAATTTATCTGTACTTAGAATGAGGTTTGGCCCAGTGGTCTCTTTGTTTGCCTTTTTTTTTAGATTCTCGCTTTCGATTTTCGTATACGCTTCGCTTTTTCCTGAAATTGGATTTTTTAAGCTGGAAAAATCTTAAATTTTTGCACTACCTACTTGAACAATAGAATATTTTAATTTACTTGGAAACCGCAGCGTAGGCATGGAATGAAAACTCATGCCAACATTTGTGGGTTACGAATTCCAGTGTAGGTACGAGGAATTCATTAGGCTAGGCTTCAAATTCGTTTATGGACCGATTTTTAACCTAGAAACGATTTTTGGTCCAAACTATGACAATTATGGATATCAATGGGGAAAAAGAGACATTGTAACGCATGCCGGGTACAGCTAGTATATAGTAACTCCTTGGTATGCGCCGTTTCAATTTATATCTGATTCGATGTTACGTCCATGCTGACAAGGGTCGTTGGAAAATATTTCCCTGTTTAATGCTAATTATATAGACCGTATGTGCATATGCTTGCGTTTTTTGGTATCTGAGTCATAATCATCCTATCTGAAATAGCTATTTTTTCCTGTAAAAAGGCAAAAAACGAATTTTGAAATGAACGCCTTGATTTATACATAAATACCAATCACGCCGTTCCCTTCCGGGATAGGCACAGCCACAAAGTTTCACTCATAAATACATATCTGTACACCTAACTCTGCTTCGATAATTTCCTCCATATTGACCTATCCTTGCAAACCTCTTTTGCCTTATTTTCCCCTATACACTGCTTCATACACGCCCTCCTGTTTTTATGACTCCTAATATTCCTCCTCCTAAGTAATTCCTCAGCCACATTCAACCACAACTTTCTCGGCCTACCTCTACCTCTCGCACCATTCATTGTACTCTTATATATCTGTTTCGTTAGTCGACTCTCATCCATTCTCTCCACATGGCCGAACCAACGAAGCACACTCCTTTAATATATGTCCATTACTGGAGAATCTAACCCACATTCATTTATTACCCACTCATTTCTCACCCTATCCATCCTGCTTTTTCCGCAAACACTCATTAATTTATCATTCATTCTTCCAACATAAAGATGCGGTCATCC